>JASVEL010013372.1:0-370298 GCA_032618575.1 Nicotiana noctiflora
TTTGCCCGTTCAACAAAAGCCTCAATTCAACTGGACATTGCGCGTTCAAAAAATCTGATCCTTGACGAGCATCAAGTTGATTTTTATCATATATAATTTCCTGGAATTGTTCTATAATCTTGCCAGTTTTGGCATCGACATGTTGAAGTTTTACCTTTTCTGGTAGCTTTTCAATTAAATCCACGATCACTTTCACTCTAGCTGTGCTTGGACGAGATCTTACTTGTGTTGCCTTATAAATGGCAATAGATTTACCCACAACAGCTGCAATAGACAGTAGAAATAGTTTAAAGACCACAGCAGTTACAATAGACAGCAGCTCCTCAAAACTTGCAAATCAGGTGCACCCGTGGATAGTTTAAACACCACTGCCTGGTGTAAACCTTCTTCCTTTGCAAAATCTTAAGACTTTCTTGAGCTGCACCCTTCTAATTTGTTGCTCTAATTTTAGTTAAACTAACATGTTTCACAGTCTCTGCTGCTCCCTGGAGGACTTGGTGCACGTAATGGTCCACAGTCTCTGTATACGGAATTGTTTTCACTATATATTTATCGATATAATTTTAAGATGAAGCTAAGGAGTTCAATCTAACCCCTTCAAACATGTGATGTAGCTCCGCCTCCGAGTGCTATTTTCCAAGAGAGCGTGCTATTCTTAGTAACTCTTAATAGGTAGAGAGGTAAGAAAAAGGTCATGGCTATAGGAACTTTCTCCTGTGAGTTGTGACTATTGATTAGTCCCATGGTCGGATATCCTAATTCTTTAGCTAGTTTTTTCTCTTGATGCTTTATGCCTATTAGTCCTGGATTCCAAACGTAATCTGCGGTGGAGGGGTTATTTTTTATACACCCTCGACTCCAGAAAAGATGAAAAAAATGCAGTGGCAACAAACAATTGTAGACAGGCAGATCCAAGACTTATGGGTTCAACTTATAAGGTTTTTAACATTGAACACATTGTATTTTTTAAGTTACGGGTACTTATCTACTAATTTTTACTTTTAAGGAGCTTTTACATATAAATTTACGTTGTGAGTTCAACTCGACCCGTCAAATAACACTACATCTTCCCCTGATGGTAGATTCTAAGAAAACCGAAGATAATAAGAAAACAAGGAGAACTGAAGATCGCAAACCTGATTATTTGGACATTCACATGAACTTTATTTAGATTTAGGATACATGTATTACTGTTGCTATAAGTAAACTGCATTAAGGTTTTAGCACCTCGTAACATCCATATTGTAGCTTGATAGCTAATGGAATGATGAAGATGACACCTTAATGCGGATAAGCCAAGGATGAACTGCCTGTTGATAGCCAAGGATGATCCTATTCTAGCAACCAAACCGCGATAGGAACATAGTCCAGATATGTCAATTTGGTTGTAGTAAGGATGACGTTATCAGATGTTGAGGTTGCAGCAACTATCTGCTGCTGCAGAACCCCACTTACTGCCCATGAGAATATCATGGCCAGTATTCATCATATCAAGAAAAGCCTGAACTGATGGCCTGGGATTGTGAACTGGAAAAGTATCAAGATTTCCCCTGGAGTAGAAGCTAGTAACTTCTGATTTACTGGACATTCTGCTAGTTGTTTCCTTTGGTGGAAAGTTAAGATAGGGTTTCTAATGGTTGAACAACTTTTTCTTGGGTGAAGCTCGTACCTTTCAGTGTAAATTAACAATCTTGTTGTTGAACCTGTGATACACTCCTAACCTGGGTTCCAAACAGTAAGTATCTCATTTTAGTATTTCTTGGTTTGTTTTAGTTATAGACATTACTTCTTCTTCTTATTCTTCTTCTAGTCATAGACATTAGTTATATTATGTCTTTCCTATAAAATGAATACAAAGGTAAGTCGTAATACCTTAATGTACAAATGAACAACTGAACGTAAAGGTAAAGACATTAATATATATATATATATATATATATATATATGGAGAGTTTGAAGAGGACATTTTATTTCCGTCGGTTGAAACATTTTCTGTCAATGCCAAAAAAAAATGATGATATATAGTAGAGAGTTTATTAGCCAAGAGTTGCAAAAGCATATTAAAAATGAAGATGGCGACTCAGATCACAACAACTATGGTCTAACGCCATACTAGTTTTAGACAACGTTTAAAAAGTGTGGCCAATATATTTGGGCACACTTTTAAGGGGTGGCCAAAAATATATTTGGGTATGAAATATTTGACTACACTTGTAAAATATGCTATTTAATTTATTAGCCCACACTTATTAAACGTTGCTAAATTATAAAATAATTGACAACATTTACTCGAGTATATGGCACTCTTTTTAAGGGTGCTCTTATTATAATTGGAAAAGCAACACTTTATAAATGTGCTCTAAAAATCCAAGAAAATATTTGGCTAAAATATAATATTCCCTCCAAAAAGAAAATATAATGTTCCCTCCGATATAATTTAGGCGAAATTTTATTTTATCAATTTCAAAGGGGCAAAAGACTCTCCTCGTTGTACTTTAGCAGCACTAGATCTCGCTAAAACCTCTGTGGATTAGGGTTTTTGGCTTTAATTGTATACTGACAAATTTTCTCTTCAGGTACTGTATGTTCATTTCTGCTCCTTCTCACCCTAATTTGGGTGGTGTTATTATCGTCTAAAAGCAGTAGCGGCTCAACAGAGTAGGTGGCCTAAAGCCAAATATTAACATAAGGCCTTAGACATATTTAATAAAATTTTCATATTTTCTTTTTGACGTTTATTTTTTTGTCTTTGCTGCTAATTATTTATTTTATGATCAATTTTTATAGAGTAATTTTTATGAGGTTCGGTTAATTTTGCTACTTTCTCGGACAAAACCAATATTTTATTCCACTCCAAAAATACAAGTGAAATAATACTAAAGAAAGAAGATACAAATGCCTTAAAAAGATAAAAAAGCAAATGAGAGATGTAATTAAATCTTGAATATTAGGCTTTATTTTATAGGATAAATTCTCCCCCAAAATGAAGTACCCACCGATGTGGGATTAACTTTTGACATATTTAACAATAATTTATAAACAAAAAAAAAGGGTAAATTTTGGGGGGGCCTAAAACTTTGGCCTTAGTGGCCTGGGGGTTGAGCCGGCACTGTCTAAAAGGAAAAAATCGCGTTTGCCCTTTCTCTTAGGTACTGTTTTGCACTTTCTCGCCCTACTCGTTCAAGATTGAAGGAATTTTTAAAGCTAGAGAAACGGAAATTCTTGCAATCTCAGGTTGGTTCTCTTCTATTTTAATATTTTACAATATTATGGTCTCTGATTGCTTTAGTTGCCTATCTAATTTGATACTTATTCCAGAAAAGAATGAACTATAAATTAATTCTTCCTCTTCTATTCTTCAAGATTAGTAATTTATTTTAAACTCCTAGCAGATTTGTGAGCCTAATTCTACAAATCGACTTTGTTATCTTTGAATTCATTCACCAAATTGGACTTCTAAGTTTTTTTAAGACCATAATCCAATATTTTTCTGGTCAGCTGCTTGTTAGATAGAATTTGTCTGGTTTGTGCTAAAGATAAATGTCATTTTCCATGGGAGAAGAATAATGTAGTTTTCTACTAGATACGTATGCCATTCCTTGTCGAGGGTATAAGGGCCTCCTTAATAATTTGTTCAACATGAGTGTTAGAAAAATGTACTGTAGGAGTAGTAGAGCTGTGTGCTTGCTTGCCCCAGTGTTGTTAAAAGCAACCGCTTCCTCACTTAAAGTGAGAAGCGATGCGAAGCGAGGCATTGATCTGAAGCGTATCAAGTACACAAAAGCGATTGCTTTCCCTAAAAAAGTAAGAAGCGAGGAAGCGAATAAAGTGACAGAAGCGGTCGCTTCTCTTCTCTTTACAGCTGAGCTTCCAATATTAATTAACTAGTGTGCAACAGATGTTTTAGGGTGCAATGTTGATCATTGGTTATGTATATCATGGTTCAGGTTTATAACCATACATTTCTTTATAATGATTGTATACTGGCTATGCAGTTCTTTATTCTATCATATAATCTTCTGATCATATGATTCTGAATGAAAATGATCTCGTCTATCATCTTTTTCTAGATTATTGCACACGGTTATTCTTTTATACGCCTTCTGAATTACAAAACTTTCTTGTTTTCTCTGATAGGTGGAAGAAGTACAGGAGATGCTTTTAGTAAACTCGAAGGTAATCTGTGACAGCTGAATCAAAATTTTGCATTTTTGCTGGCATGGCAAATTATGCCCCAGTTACTAGAATATTCTGTTTTTATATCTAAGGGAAGTGATATAGAAGTCTGTAATTTGAGTAATCCTTGTAAAAAAGAAAAAGAAAAATATATTCTTGTGAATGCTTAAGGTCTTTAATTGCAAATAGATCCATAACATGGTAATTGTAAGAAAGGCTTGATTTCTCATGTAGATTATGTATGCTTGATATAACAACAAGAAATTTATCAATGGTAATCTTACTGGTTGTTGAGAAATGCTCAGCCAAATACTATTTGTTAGTCTTGTTGTTCCTTAATATTTTTGTTCTTGCTGGCAAAGGAAAATTTCCATTATTGTCTTGGATGTTTGGACGTGGACTTTATATTGTTTTGTTTTGCATACAACTTCTTTAGGTGGTATGTCATGCACAACTGAGCTTCACAGAGCATTACCTGTGTTGAAGGAAGCATATGGGGATAACATGCGGAAAGTTTGCCTGTAGGCCCTAACATTTGTTCAATGGTCTCTAAACTATTAAAAGAAGAGGATACCGAAGCTTGGGGCATTGAACCATATGATTTAGATGAAACTGATAGCAATTGCAAGCATCTTGTTCATAATGGGATTGTGCGAGTAGCCGATATTAAATTTCCTCTTCCCTACCGTTCCAAGTCGTTCTCTCTTGTCATAGTGTCTGATGCAGTGGATTACTTGTCTCCAAGATACCTTAATAAAGACTCTTCCAGAGTTTGCAAGGGTGGCTTCTAACGGTTTAGTTATTTTATGTAGTGAATACTAAGACGTTTGGCCATTTTAATATTCTTAAATAGTTCAGCTGATGTACATTTAGGAACTGGTGATGTAAACCAGAGATAGGATTACAGTGGGATACTATTTACTATAAGCAAGCAGCTATTTTCATGGATAACTGTATAATAGAAATCATTTGACATTTAGCTAAAATATTGAATTATTTTTTGGGCTATCCTGGTCAACAAAGGGTTAAAGTGGCAATGCTGTCAAAATCTGGTCGGCCGGTAAGTCAATGATCTTTTCATTGTGTTTGCTTAGTTAAATATTTATCCATCTGTAGGTTGCGTAATCACTACCCTCCCCAAACTTCACTTGTGGGATTACACTGGGTTAGTTATTGTTGCTGCTGTAGATTTAATATTCAATCAACAATTTGTCATCTTTGTTTAGACCAGAGCTTACCCTTCCACTGTGCATATGTTATGTTCAGTCCTAGATCCTCTGTTCTGCGCCATGGATCTTGCCTTCTACAACTATCTAACAAGGTTTTCAAAAACTTGAGCTACGTTGATGTTTCCTTGGAGTTTTTATTAGCTAAATGCATGAATCTAGATAAAATGGTTTATATGCGTGAGCTGGGTTGAAATAGAATTTTTTTTTTTTTTTTTTTTTTTTGTGGTAATAAAAGGGTGGAAACAGCTAAGCTGGCTCGTATTATTTGTAATTGTTTGTATAGAGTTGTTATGTGTTCATTAATCATCTAGAGTTGAGAATGTGAACTCTAAAGGCTTTTATAGATTAGTACCAGTTGCTCCCACCCTTTAGATATTAACGAGTTTCTAGTTTCCAGCAGAGGAAAAAACATGCTAAATTATAATTCTGAAAGCATATAGAGAAAATAAGACATTTTAGGAAAGTGTCAATTCCATCTTGTGCTAATTACTTCACATCCACCCTTAATTTCTGTTGGCACTTAATCTCTTTCTGCTATACTTATAAAAACTGCGACCAAGTTGGATAATTAATGTGTGATTCATGTGACAGACTTGGTTTTTGTGTTTTGATCACATAGGATACTCTATTTGCTGATACTTTGTGCCCCAACTTTTTCTGCTCTCATTCTAGATGGAGTGGTAATTTTGATCGGCTATTTTAGTTGTTCGACTCTGTTCTCTTTTTTTATAAAGCTTGAAACTTGACTTACTAATCTTTCTCTCTGTATAGGCAAAATTGCGGAGCTCATCCTGGTGGATTAGATTTTTTATTCAGACCAGCTTAGAAGAGAATGAAGCTGCAACTAAGAAATTTGAACAAGCAGCAGCTAAGAGGTCTTATAAGACAGCATGCCAAGTTTTCCACCTCAAATAACTTCTTCGTTGATAATATAAGACCTCTCTGTTAAAAAAATGCGAAGCGTCTTCAGCTGTATTAAGTGACATGCTCAAAGTTTTGAAGAAAGAGAGGAGGTGACATTTGATAAAGGACAAGCAGTTGGACCAACCGACAAGAAAGTGTCTGATTTGAGCAGCTTTTTGGGAACAATTGCAAGGAATCCAAGATTTATCCCCTTGGTGCATACTAGTTGGCATGCTGTGTCAAAGGATATAAAGCAATAAATGTTGGAATATGTCAATGTAAGAATAATCAATTTTTCAATTATATATTTCTTGTATTTTTCTTACTAGGAAAATATATATGTGTGTATGTGTGTGTGTGTGAGTGTGTTGTTTTGTACAGTCCAAGTTCTTAATTCTAGCTGAAGGAGAGAACTGGGTAATGACTGGTCTTCATGATGCTTGGAAGCGACACAAGAGGAATATTAAGAAGAAATATTTTGATTGAGTATTGGGATAACGAAGATGTCCAAGTAAGATTAAACCGTGCATTTCTACATTTTCTACCTATTGTTGCAGTATATATTTTTTTCCTTTTTGATTTATTAATTACTATGCTTCCTTTGTTGTTAATCTATGTGGCAATTGAATTCTGAAAACAGAAAAAAGCAAAAGTGGAGGCATCGAATGGGACCTATAAATTTTGCAAGAGTGCGCGTGGCATTGGTAATATTTAGTCGACACTTTGTAATCTTACTTTTATTTCTTTTTGTACTTTATCGGAACAAAGTGATATATTTTTTATATCTTCATTGATGTAATTTGTAGCGCGCAACCAAATAGATTAATGAGGAACCATCAAAGTGTTAAATATTTTTTACAACTCGTACAAAGAAAGGGAAAGAAGTTCATATAGATACTCAAGTTGCAATAGTAAGTCATGCTGCAAGTTAAGTCTTGTTATTGCATTTGCTGGTTGGCTTTAATGAATTGCGTGAAAGGATTTTTAGCATCAGAAGAACTTAATTTTCATGGTATTTTTGCAACCAGCTAATAACTGTTTCTGCTATTATCTTTCTTTTTTTTCGTTCTTGTTGTTTAATGTCTATATTGTCTGTACAAGTTTGATTTTGCTGTAGTGAAGATATGGCTGTAGTTGAGTATATAAAATAAAACCGATGAGCTTTGTTATTATGTTCGAGTTTCTCTGTGTGTGTTTTAACTTGGACAAACGCAGTTTGCTTGTAATATTACGTCATGGACAAACAAAGCTTTGATCTTGTTCTGTTTATGTTCTTGCTGGTTTTTTAATATGTGGGTATTCAATACATTCATTAGATTTTTCTGTTTTCTTTTATTGTTTCTTTCTATCTTGATTCTTCAAATATGTGTAGATGATACTTAGAAATAGCTGCTTTTAATTTTTGTGAAGTGGGTGAATAAGATAGTAATGTTGTATAAATGTATGTATAATGTTGGAAATGAGGTTAAATGTTTTTTTTTTTTTTTTTTTTTTTTTTTTTAACTTTGGCTGTAATTGTATAACCTGAAAGTTTCTGAACTTCAAGAATGTGATAATAGCAAGCTTATCCATATGGTCTAAGATTGTGGCTACCATGTTAGCTAAGTCGATTGAATCATGTTCTTGAGCTTCTTCTGATGTCCTGTTAAAATTTAATGCCTTCAACAATATGTTGCCTTGACCTTTATGCCTATAAAATGATGTTGCATTATTTCTGTTCAATAAAATGATTCTCATAACTTTTCAGATCCTCACGCTGATATATTTAACTCTAACTGATAGCTTGTTTATGATTTTGTGATAAAATAGTTCATGTGTGTTATTATGATGACTTGAAATAAAGGAAATCATATGATGAAACTTGCTAGTATATTAGCAAGTCTACTCATATATCTGGATGCAACTTGTTGGGGTTCAATCATGTAATGAGTGCCACTATTTGCCATCTCAAGAACTACCTCAATCTTAACTTACAAAATTATGCTTTCTAACCAGTGTATACTATATATATGTTTATTCCTAATTTTTAATTTTATTTTGAATGTGTAGGAAAATATGGGTGATGCAATTGGATATGGTGGTCACAAATCAACTAGATTCATTAAAGTGAATGGTGAAGACCTTTTGAACAATTGGGATGTTTATTTTTATTGATTCTATAAATATGAATACATCTGATTTTGTAGAGGTCCTTGCTAGTGAACTCTTGAACCAGCGGTGCTTTATTACTATAGACAACACACAAAGTTATGTTTCTTTTTTGAAATTTATTTTAAGTATATGCATTTAAATTATTTTAATTTTATTACTTATTATCTAATTTAATGATTGAGATGTGTGTGTGTATGTGTGTGTGAGAGTAAGAGAAAGAGAGAACAGAATTTGATGCAAACAAATATAGTTTTTAATCATAAATTGTGGCTAATATAAGTATTTGAAAAATTAATATTGTTGTGTAGACAAAATTGCCACGCTTAAAAAGGGTGGCCATAGGAGTTGTCATGTTTCTCTAGAAGCCACGCTTTGTAAGTGTAGCCTTTAACGTGACAAAGATTACGCTTCGTAAGTGTAGCTATATGTCATAAAAGTGTGGCTATATGAGAAAATATGTGTGGCCTTTGTACCGTATCGGCCACACTTTTAAAGCATGGCTTCTAAGGCAACGCCTACAAAGCGTGGTCAATAGTCAAAGGTTATGGTACTTTAGGCCATCCCCAAAAAAAGTGTTGCCTAAAGTCGTAAAGTATTGCCTTTGTGTAACGACCCGACCCGTAGTTATGAGAGTTACCGTTCCATTTTTCTCGTTTTATGCTTTTACATTTTAATTTATATGTGTTTGGAGAGTTAGAAGTAAATCGGGTAGAATCCAAATAGAAATAAGGCAATAAACCTCTTTATGGAAGGTTAGTTTGAAAAAGTCAACCGGATGTTGATCGATAAGTTAGACAGTTCGGAATGGAATTTTGATGATTCAACTAGTTTCGAGGGATGATTTATGGCTTAGGAGAGCAATCGGAGTTGAATTTGGAGGTCCGGTGTAAAATTAGGCTTGAATTGGCAAATGTTGGATTTTGGCGAATTCCGGTTGATAATTGAGAATTTGATCCGAGGGTCGGAATTGAATTTTGAGAGTTGTTGTAGCTTTTATATGTGATTTTGGATGTGTGTGCAAAATTTTAGGTCATTCGGACGTCGTTTGGTTGTGTTTTTTATCGAATGCGTGTATCGGAAGTTTTTGAAGAACTTAGGCTTGAATCCTATATCAATTGATGATTTCAGAGTTGTTAGGTGTGTTTTCATGATTGGAACATGTTTGGATGATATTTTTGGATATGTTGGTGCCTTTGGCTGAGGTCCCAGGGGCCTCGGGTGTGTTTCGGGTTGTGATCACGCTCTTATTTGATGTTTAAACGTCGTATCTTTGGACATAAAGGGGTACCATATTGAACAAATGAGCTCTGATTACTATTTTGAATGAAGCATTAGATTCGTATCGTAATTGCGGATCCGTATCAAAAAGAGTCATCGAATTTGGACATCGTATGAGAATATTATGGCCATTTTACTAAGGTTGCCAAGACTTTCAAGTTAATGAAGAAACTGCCCCTGACGGCGTATTAAAAACCTGCACTATTTACAAATCTTAAAACCTACATATCTCGTTCATTATAAGGTCACATTGAGTGATTCAAAAGCCTAAATTCATTAGAATTTCACGAAGAATCCATTGGGAGTAGTAAAACGCGTGAACAATATACATATAATGAGCAGATCGAGTTTTCTTCCAATTTTGAAACGAGAAAAAATGTCTGACGCGATTTTTAAGAGAGAATTCGTGAGATTTCATCAGGTAAGAGTTCTTAGATTCGGATTATGTTGTTACGATATAAAAACATAGATTAAACATGTGACGACCCAAAGGGTCATCACCTATTTTCCTCACCTGTTCCGCGCTTTCGAGGCCTTGAAAACCTCATTTATTATTGCCTCGATATACGTGCATAGTCCGGGCATGCTGCAGGAAATTTTTTGTGTTAGAATATGTGAACTATATGAAAAATTTGAAGAAATTTGATATTAATATTGATATAGTTGACTTCGGTCAATATTTTTGGTAAACGGACCCGAACTCGAGATTGGACAGTCCCGAAAGGTCCATAGGAAAATATAGGACTCGAGCATGCGTCCGGAGTCGAATTCTGAGGCCTAGAGCCCAAGATATGAATTTTTCTGTTAAATTATTTTTGCTGAAATTATTAAATGAAAATTGATTAATAGACCATGGTATCGGGCTCGTATTTTGGTTCCGACGCCCGGTACAAGTCTTAAATATTATTTAAGTACTTCGTGCAAAGTTTGACGACGTTTGAACGTCGTTTGATGTGTTTTGAAGCATACGTTCCAAATTTGAAAGTTTATGAAGTTAAAGGAAGAAAATCATGAATTTGAGGCTTGATTCTATGAAAACCATGTTATATTGGCGATTTGATCGCGTGAGCAAGTTCGTAGTATGTTTTTGAGGTTGTGTGCATGTTTGGTTTGGAGCCCGAGGGCTCGGGTAAAGATTTGATAGGCAGTTAGAGCATATTTTGAAAAATAACACAACTGGTATTTTCCCTAGCTGATATCATCGCAATTGCGAAGAAATACTCGCAATTGCGAGATGACTCAGAGCTAGCCTTGGTTCGCAAATGCGAACCAATCTTCGCAAATGCAAAGTTGGCAGAGAAATGCCTTGACTCGCAAATGCGAATAAAATCTCGCAAATGCGAAGCCTTCAGAAAAAACACAAGTTCGCAAATGCGAACGAATTGTCGCAAAAGCGAGTCTGCCCTGTGTTGGGCTTAGTTTGCAAATGCGAACATATTCTCGCAAATGTGAGATCCGTAGCCCAGACTTGTCATGTTCGCAATTGCGAACAAATATTCGCAATTTTCATATCCGCAGCTGTGCAATCTGATACTTAAACGAATTTTAAAACCCTTTTCACCATTCTTTAAAAACCCAACACACCACACACGATTGTCCAAAAGCAATATCACTCCAAATCACTTGTAAGTCACTTTTTACTTAATTCTTTCAATTCCTAACATCTTTAAACATGTTTTCCAAGAGAGATCAAAGGTTTTCATTGTTGAAATTGTTGTTTTTGGGTAGAACCTAGGTTTTTCATGAATTGGGGAATTGGACCTCGATATGAGGTCCTTTTTCAAAACAAATCATATAATTGAACTCGTGAGGGAATGGGTAACCGGATTTTGGACCAAACCCCGAGTTTCGACCTCGTGGGACCGGGGCCGTTTTGGGAAATTTTGGATAAAACTTTGAGAAAACCATTTTTATGCATCCAAACAAATTTACGTAGTATTTATTAAAGTAATTGAATCAATTGTGATTAGATTCGAGCGAGTTGAACGGTGAAATTCGAGGTAAAACGATAATTGAAAGATAATTGGACTTCAAGGCTTTGAGGTAAGTGTTTGATCTATCCTAGTTTGAGGGAATATGATTGAATGTGCTAATTGCTATGTGATCGAGTGCGGTGTATAGGCTGTGGTGACGAGCATCTATACACTTGCGTCTAGCATGACCGTGAGTCGTTTGTTGACATATATTGTGAAGTTGATTATTGTTTCCCTTGCTGGGACTTTATGGTAAAGTTGATTATTGTTTCCCTTGCCGGGACTTTATTGTGAAGTTGATTATTGTTTCCCTTGCCGGGACTTTATTGTAAAGTTGATTATTATTTCCCTTCCCGGGGCATTACTGTGATGATTATTGTTTCCCTTGCCGGGATGGTTCATATTATTTGTTTCATTCTTTTGCCCTTAACTGTGATTCTTATTTGGGTGAGGAAGAGTGATAATGCACGAAGGGTGATGCCGTGCCATTTTTACTTATGTTCGCACGAAGGATCATTCTGTGCCTTGTTTTACTGATTATGCACGAAGGTTCATGCCGTGCCTTGTTTTACTGATTATGCTCGAAGGATCATGTCGTACCTTGTTTTACTGATTATGCACGAAGGAACATTCCGTGCCATTGGTATTTGAACCATGCACGAAGGATCATGCCGTGCCATGGATGTGAGGATGAGAGTAAAAGCACGAAGGGTGATGCCGTGTACTTTTATTTGATTATTTGGTGAGGATGAGAGTAAAAGCACGAAGGGTGATGCCGTGCAACCATTTAAATTTCTTGTTTTGGTGATAGCTATTTTTACTACACTCTGATTCTCTTTACTAATTTATTATATGTTGCCGATTGCGTTCCCCCATCATGATACTCCTTTGTTAGTTGTGGTATTTGATAATCCTGTTATTTTGTGGTATATACATATATAGAACTGCACAGGTTTATGTGAGTGTCTGGTCCTAGGCTTGTCAATACTTCGCCGGGATAGGCTAGGCACTTACCAGCACATGGGGTCGGATTGTGGTGATATTGCACTTCTGTGTGTTTTTGCACGGGTCCAGGTTCCAAGCAGGAGCAGCACCAGCAGTAGAGTACTTGTGGGATTTCCGTGCTTCCGAGACCGAGGTAGCTTGCAGGCGTCCGCAGGCCCGGCGTCTCCTCTATTTATTTTTGTTATTGTTGTGGTCTCATTGCTCCGAGACAGACGGTTGTTCATTATTTTCTTTCAGACTATTATGTATCATTATTCCTTAGTAGTTCGTGAGTTGGTGACTCCACATCTTGGGTAGAGGATTATGTCAGTTGTTTTACATTATTATTATTCATCTCTTATTCGAAAGACTTCCTCATTTAACAATTTGAGTAATTATTCTTGCTATTAAATATGAGAACAAAAATGATGGTATGAACAGGAAAATGTGAATGAGTTGGCTTGCCTAGCTACCACGAGTAGGCGCCATCACGATCCCGATGGTGGGGGAAATCCTGGTCGTGACAAGTTGGTATCATAGCTCTAGGTTACATAGGTCTCACAACTCACAAACAAGCTTAGTAGATGTTGAGGGGTAGGTACAGAGACGTCTGTACTTGTCCTCCAGAGTCTATTGAGTTAGGAAAAAGTCTCTCATTTGTTCCTTCTTGCCGTGCTATTTGTTCCTCAAATACTGATTGAGTTTTTACTCTGTCCTTTCGCAGATGGTGAGGACACGCGCTTCTTTATCCGCTGATCAGTAGCTTGAGCCCCAGGCAGCTCCCGTGAGGGGCAGGGGCCGAGGCCGTGTCGGAGGCCGTGGTAGGGGCAGAGCTCAGTCCCAGGTAGCGATTCCCGAGGTGGAGCCTCATGTTAAGATTGGTGAGGAGGTTCCAGCCCCAGCAGCTCCAGTGGGCCCAGCTCAGGTTCCAGGGGAGGTCTTATTTACCCCGGATCTTCGGGAGGCTCTGGTCAGAATAACGGGTTTTATGGACAGTGTTGCCAGAGCAGGCTTATTACCAGTTGCACCAGCCACTTCTCAGGCTGGAGGAGGGGTCCAGACTCCTGTTGCACGTACTCCGGAGCCAGTAGCTCCCCAGCCTCATGCACCAATAGTTCAGCCAGCAGTGGCCACTCAGTCAGGCACCACAGCTCAGGCCGGAGATGGAGCGGCCATGACTTCTGATGCTTCATGGAGACTTGATCGGTTCTCCAAGCGGTTTACCACTACTTTCAGTGGTGCCACATCAGAGGATCCCCATGACTTCTTATTCAGTTGCCATGAGATTTTCAAGAATATGGGAATAGTGGAATCCAATGGGGTTGATTTCTGCATATTCAGGCTTTCAGGATCCGCCAAGACTTAGTGGAGAGATTTCTGTTTGACTCGACCAGCAGGGTCCCCGGCTTTAACATGGGACCAGTTTGCGGAGTTATTTTTGGAGAAGTTTCTCCCTGTTACCCAGCGGGAGGCACTTCGGAGGCAGTTTGAGCGCCTCCAGCAGGGTTCTATGACTGTTACCCAGTATGAGACAAGGTTTGTTGATCTGGCACGTCATGTGGTTGTGATACTCCCCACAGATCGGGAAAGGGTCCGCAGGTTTATAGATGGGATAAACCAGCCGATTCGACTTCAGATGGCTTTGGGAGTTGGGAGTGACATATCTTTTCAGGAGGCAGCTAATGCAGCTCGTAGGGTTGAGATGGCTCTTGCTCGGGGAGGTGGTTATCATTTAGACAATAGGCCTCATCTCCGGCAGATTTAGTGGAACTTCTTCTGGAGGCAGGGATTCTTATGATAGGGGCCAGTCTTCCAGGCCTTTTCAATCAGCCCTCCAGGCTTCGCAGGGTGGTCCAGGTGATCGTGGGGTTCATGAGCAGTATTCAGATCAGCCTTCCATCAGTGCTCAACCTTTTCAAAGTGTTCGTGGGGGCCATTCACGTCGTCAGGGCCAGCAGTACCATCAGCCAAAATGTTGTTACGGTTGTGGTGACCCGCGTCATCTTGTCAGGTTTTGCCCTCGAGCAATAGGCAACACTCAGCAGCGGGGTCCTCGCCCCATGATTCAGGCCCCAGTTGACCCACAGCCCGCCCAGCCAACAGAGGCGTGGGTAGAGATCGTAGTGGTGGAGGTCAAGACCGTAGAGGTGGAAACCGTCCTGCCAGAGGTAGAGGTCAGCAAGTGGATGACCGTCCCAAAGACGTAGCTCAGAGGGGAGGTGTTGATCCCCGATTTTTTGCTTTACCAGCTAGGCCAGAGTCAGAGGCATCAGATGCTGTGATTACATGTACCATTCTTGTTTGTGACAGAGGTGCTTCAGTATATTTGACCGTGGGTCTACATATTCATATGTGTCTTCCTACTTTGCACCATACCTGGCCGTGCCTAGATATGCCCTGGATATTCCAATTTTTGTGTCTACACGAGTAGGCGACTCTATAGTAGTCGACCGGGTGCATCATTCGTGCGTGGTTATATTCGGGGGTCTTCAGACCCATGTTGATTTATTGCTATTAGACATGGTGGATTTTGATGTCATATTGGGGATGGATTGGTTTTCCCCGTATCATGTTATCTTAGATTGTCATGCCAAGACAGTGACCTTGGCCTTCCCAGAATCACCCCGACTAGAGTGGAGAGGGACCCCAGGCCACTCCGTTCGCAATGTTATTTCATATGTTAAGTCTCGACGCATGGTCGAGAAGGGGTGTCTAGCTTATTTGGCATATGTCCGTGATTCTAGCGCGGAAATTCCTTCTATTGATTCAGTTCCTATTGTACGGGAGTTTCCCGAGGTTTTCCCTTCAAACCTGCTGGGCATGCCACCCGACAGGGATATTGATTTCTGTATTGATTTGGCACTGGGCACTCAGCCCATCTCTATTCCACCCTATCGCATGGCCCCACCGGAGTTAAAGGAGTTAAAAGATCAGTTGCAAAACCTTCTAGAAAAGGGCTTTATCAGGCCTAGTGTTTCTCCCTGGGGTGCACCTGTTTTATTTGTGAAGAAAAAGGATGGCTCAATGCGGATGTGTATTGATTATCAACAATTAAACAAAGTGACAATAAAGAATAAGTATCCCCTGCCGAGAATTAATGATTTGTTTGACCAGCTCCAAGAAGCGAAGGTGTTCTTGAAAATAGACTTGAGGTCGGGCTACCATCAGCTGAAGATCATGGCAGCTGACATTCCTAATACAGCCTTTCGCACTAGGTACGGGCATGATGAATTCTTGGTCATGTCTTTCGGGTTGACCAATGCTCTAGCAGCATTTATGGAGTTAATGAATCGGATGTTCAGGCCTTATCTAGATCTGTTCGTGATAGTCTTTATAGATGATATCCTAGTATACTTCCACAGCCAAGAAGAGTACGAGCATCACCTCGGAGTGGTTCTTCAGACTCTGAAGGATAATCAGCTATATGCCAAATTTTCAAAATGCGAGTTCTGGTTGAGTTTGGATGGCATTTCTGGGTCATATCGTATCCGTAGAGGGTATTCAGGTGGACCCAAAGAAGATTGAGGCAGTTAAGAATTGGCCTCGACCAGCTTCAGTGACCGAGATCCAAAGTTTCTTGGGTTAGCAGGCTACTATCGTCGATTTGTAGAGGGGTTCTCTTCTATTGCAGCTCCGATGACCAAGTTGACCTAGAAGGGTGCAACCGAGTGTGAGGCGAGCTTTCAGAAGCTCAAGACAACTTTTACTACAACACCAGTGTTGGTATTACCTACGGGTTCAGGGCCTTACACAGTTTACTGTGACGCATCCCGTACTAGGCTTGGAGCGGTATTGATGCAAGATGGCAAGGTTATTTCTTATGCTTCGAGACAGTTGAAAATCCATGAGAAGAATTATCTGGTTCATGATCTTGAGTTGGCAGTAGTAGTTCATGCCTTAATAATCTGGAGGCATTATCTATATGGTGTGGCGTGTGAGGTGTACACGGATCACAAAAGCCTACAGTACTTATTCAGGCAAAAGGAGTTAAATGTGTGACAGAGGAGATGGTTAGAGTTGTGCTGAAGGACTATGATGTTACTATCCTATATCACCCAGGTAAGGCCAATGTGGTGGCTGATGCGTTGAGTAGAAAGTCCGCCAGCATGGGTAGTCTCGCGTACATTCCGGTCAGTCAGAGACCACTTGCTCTAGATGTCCAGGCCTTAGCCAACCAGTTCGTGAGACTAGACATTTCTGAGCCTAGCAGAGTGTTAGCCTGCACGGTCGCTCGTTCTTCTCTATTAGAGCGTATCTATGAAAGGCAATTTGATGATCCTCATTTGCGTGACCTGAGGGATACTGTACAACGGGGAGGTGCCACGAAGGTAACTCCAGATGATGATGGAGTATTGAGATTACAGGGGTAAGCTTGTGTGCCTAATGTTGAGGGGATTCGAGAGTTGATCTTAGCGGAGGCCCACAGTTCGCGGTATTCTATTCACCCAGGCGCCGCGAAGATGTATCAGGACTTACAGCAGCACTATTGGTGGCGTAGTATGAAGAAGGACATCGTTGCGTATGTCGCTCGATGTCCAAAGTGTCAGCAGGTGAAATATAAGCACCAGAGGCCTGGTGGTGTATTCCAGAGAATTGAAATTCCCGAGTGGAAATGGGAGAGGATTACAATGGACTTCGTTACTGGACTTCCTCTTACTTGGAGGAGATTTGATGCTATTTGGGTAATTGTTTATAGGCTGACCAAGTCAGCACACTTCATTCCAGTATCTGTCTCTTACTCATCGGAGAAGCTAGCAGAGATTTACATTAGAGAGATTGTTCGCCTTCATGGGGTGCCGATGTCTATTATCTCAGATCGGGGTACGCAGTTTACCTCGCGTTTCTGGAGAGCGGTCCAGCAGGAGTTAGGCACCCAGGTTCAGTTGAGTACAGCATTTCATCCTCAGACGGATGGCCAGTCCGAGAGGACTATTCAGATTCTTGAGGTTCATGGGACCTGTTTCTGCCATTAGCAGAGTTCTCCTACAACAACAGCTACCAGTCTAGCATTCGGATGGCTCCATATGAGGCGTTGTATGGTAGGCGATGTCGGTCTCCAGTCGGATGGTTTGAGCTGGGAGAGGCTCGGTTATTGGGTACAGACTTAGTTCAGGAGGCCTTAGACAAGTTCAAGACTATACAGGAGAGATTGTGTTCAGCTCAGTCCAGACAGAAGACTTATGCGGATCATAAGGTCGGAGATGTGGATTTCATGGTTGGTGAGCGGGTATTGCTCCGGGTGTCGCCTATGAAGGGCGTGATGAGGTTCGGAAAGAAGGGCAAGCTCAGTCCTAGGTATATTGGTCCATTTGAGATTCTGGACCGAGTGGGAGAGGTGGCTTACAGACTAGCACTGCCACCTAGCTTATCAGCCGTACATCTAGTTTTTCATGTATCTATGCTTCGGAGGTACCACAGCCATCCTACACATGTATTAGACTTCAATACTGTCCAATTGGACAATGATCTATCTTACGAGGACGAGCTGGTGGCCATTCTAGATCGGCATGTTCGACAATTGAGGTCGAAGAGTTTTCCTTTTGTGCGTGTTCAGTGGAGAGGTCAGCCTCCTGAGGCATCGACCTGGGAGTCCGAGTCTGATATGCAGAGCCGTTACCCACATTTGTTCCCCGACTTAGGTACTTCCTTCTCTTGTCCGTTCGAGGACGAACGATTGTTTTAGAGGTGGAGGATGTGACAACCCAAAGTGTCGTCACCTATTTCCCTCACCTGTTCCGCGCTTCCGAGGCCTTGAAAACCTCATTTATTATTGCCTCTATTTACATGCATAGTCCGGGCATGTAGCCGAAAAAGTTTTGTGTTAGAATATGTGAACTCTATGGAAAATTTGAAGAAATTTGATATTAATATTGATATAGTTGACTTCGGTCAACATTTTTGGTAAACGGACCCGGACCCGAGATCGGACAGTCTCGGAAGGTCCGTAGGAGAATATTGGACTCGGGCATGCGTCCGGAGTCGAATTCTGAGGCCTAGAGCCCAAGATATGAATTTTTCTGTTAAATTGTTTTTGCTGAAATTATTTAATGAAAATTTATTAAAAGACCATGGTATCGGGCTCGTATTTTGGTTCCGACGCCCGGTACAAGTCTTACATATTATTTAAGTACTTCCTTCAAAGTTTGATGACATTTGAACGTCGTTTGATGTGTTTTGAACCATAAGTTCCAAATTTGAAAGTTTATGAAGTTAAAGGAAGAAAATCATGAATTTGAGGCTTGATTCTATGAAACGATGTTATATTGGCGATTTGATCGCGCGAGCAAGTTCGTTGTATGTTTTTTTGAGGTTCTGTGCATGTTTGGTTTGGAGCCCGAGGGCTCGGGTAAAGATTTGATAGGCCGTTAGAGCAGATTTTGAAAAATAACACAGCTGGTATTTTCTCTTAGCTGATATCTTCACAATTGCGAAGAAATACTCGCAATTGCGAGATGACTCAGAGCTAGACTTTGTTCGCAAATGCGAACCAATCTTCGCAAACGCGAAGTTGGCAGGGAAATGCCTTGACTCGCAAATGCGAATAAAACCTCGCAAATGCGAAGCCTTCAGAAAAAGCTCAAGTTCGCAAATGCGAACGAATTATCGCAAAAGCGAGTCTGCCCTGTGTTGGGCTTAGTTTGCAAATGCGAACATATTATCACAAATGCGAGATCCGCAGCCCAGACCTGTCATGTTCGCAATTGCGAACAAATATTCACAATTTTCATATCCGCAGCTGTGCAATCTGATACTTAAACGAATTTTAAAACCCTTTTCACCATTCTTTAAAAACCCAACACACCACACACGATTGTCCAAATGCAATATCACTCCAAATAACTTGTAAGTCACTTTTTACTTAAATCTTTCAATTCCTAACATCTTTAAACATGTTTTCCAAGAGATATCAAAGGTTTTCATGGTTGAAATTGTTGTTTTTGGTTAGAACCTAGGTTTTTCATGCATTGGGGAATTGGACCTCGATATGAGGTCCGATTTCGAAATAAATCATATAATTGAACTCGTGAGGGAATGGGTAACCAGATTTTGGTCCGAACCCCGAGTTTCGACCACGTGGGACTGGGGACGTTTAGGGAAATTTTGGGTAAAACTTTGAGAAAACTATTTTTATGCATCCAAACCAATTTACATAGTATTTATTAAAGTAATTGAACCAATTGTGATTAGATTCGAGCGAGTTGAAGGGTGAAATTCGAGGTAAAGCGATAATTGAAGGATAATTGGACTTCAAGGCTTTGAGGTAAGTGTTTAATCTATCCTAGCTTGAGGGAATATGATTGAATGTGCTAATTGCTATGTGATCGAGTGCGGTGTATAGGCTGTGGTGACGAGCATCAAAACACTGGCATCTAGCATGACCGTGTGTCGTTTGTTGACATATATTGTGAAGTTGATTATTGTTTCCCTTGCCGGGACTTTATTGGGAATTTGATTATTGTTTCCCTTGCCGGGACTTTATTGTGAAGTTGATTATTGTTTCCCTTGTCGGGACTTTACTGTGATGATTATTGTTTCCCTTGCCGGGACGGTTTATATTATTTGTTTCATTCTTTTGCCCTTAACTGTGATTGTTATTTGGGTGAGGAAGAGTGATAATGCACGAATGGTGATGCCATGCCATTTTTACTTATGTTCGCACGAAGGATCATTCCGTGCCTTGTTTTACTGATTATGCATAAAGGATCATGCCGTGCATTGTTTTACTGATTATGCACGAAGGATCATGTCGTGCCCTGTTTTACTGATTATGCACGAAGGAACATTCCGTGCCGTTGTTATTTGAACCATGCACGAAGGATCATGCCGTTCCATGGATGTGAGGATGAGAGTAAAAGCACGAAGGGTGATGCCGTGCACTTTTATTTGATTATTTGGTGAGGATGAGAGTAAAAGCACGAAGGGTGATGACGTGCAACCATTTAAATTTTTTGTTTTGGTGATAGCTATTTTTACTACACTCTGATTCTCTTTACTGATTTATTATATGTTGCTGATTGTGTTCCCCCAGCATGATACTCCTTTGTTAGTTGTGTTATTTGATAATCCTGTTATTTTGTGGTATATACATATATAGAACTGCACAGGTTTATGTGAGTGTCTGGTCCTAGGCTTGTCACTACTTCGCCGGGATAGGCCAGGCACTTACCAGCACATGGGGTCGAATTGTGCTGACACTGCACTTCTGTGCGTTTTTGCAAAGGTCCAAGTTTCGAGCAGGAGCAGCAGCAGTAGAGTACTTGTAGGATTTCTGTGCTTCCGAGACCGAGGTAGCTTCCAGGCGTTCGCACGCCCAGCGTCTCTTCTATTTATTTTTGTTTTTGCTGTGGTCTTATTGTTCTGAGACAGACGGTTGTTCATTATTTTCTTTTAGACTATTATGTATCGTTATTTCTTAGTAGTTCGTGAGTTGGTGACTCCACATCTTGGGTAGAGGATTATGTCAGTTGTTTTCCATTATTATTATTCATCTCTTATTCGAAAGACTTCCGCATTTAACTATTTGAGTAATTATTCTTGCTATAAAATATGAGAACAAAAATGATGGTATGAATGAGAAAACGTGAATGAGTTGGCTTGCCTAGCTACCACGGGTAGGTGCCATCATGATCCCGATGTGGGGGAAATCCAGGTCGTGACAAAACACTGAAAAAGCAAGGATTTAAGGGGTAAAAATGGAGGTTACGGCTTGAAACCTAAGAAGGTGTAAAGTTGGAATTTAAGGGGTCAAACGGACTCCGATTTAGGTGAACTTTATATGTATGGACTCGTGGAGAGACAAAATCTGTTGGTATAATTTTCAGAATTATTTGAGAAACGGGCCCAGGGCTCGGGTTTTACCAACTCCGTGAATTTTAGTACTTTTTGGGTATTTTTGATTGGGTTCTGTTTGTTTGACCCAGATTTATGTATTCACTATGGTTTTGACTAGATTCGACATGCGAGGAGGTCAATACGAACGGAAAAGGCATTGCGGGCCATTCTACGGCCGGTTAGAGGTGAGTAGTTAGTGTATATGATAGCCTGAGGGTTTGAAACCCCGACTTAGCACATTGTGATGCTATTAGGGCATGACTCGCACCCCATGGCAGGTGCGGGATTGGTTAAGTCTGGGGATTGAGACTTGGTCCATCCCGAACATGAATAACAGTATATTGGCGGTTGAAATGCACCATGTGTAAAGTATATATGTGGGTTATAAGCCATGTTTGGGGCCTTGTGTCGACCTATAGTATCCCCAGAGGATAGATATCTATGTGATAGCTTGATTTATAAAATCATTGATCTCAGTCCTGGCTTGAAATCACTATTATGAAATGCTAAGTTACAAGTTCTTGAAAAATTAAAGTATTTCTCATTGTTAATGAACTGGAACTTGGAAATAAATAAATTGAACTGTTGTGTGATTCATATGCATATTATGGACTGAGTATGGATCGGGCTTCATGCCGCAGCGAGTGATATGAATATATTGCGCATGAGCTAAAGGAGCCCCTCCAGAGTCTGTACACACCCCCAGTGAGCACCGCGACGTTAAATGGATCGGGCTACACGCTGTAGCAATCATGTGCATTGCATTGCATTCATGCATTATTATTTACTTGTACTATATGTGAATTGCTGTTATTGTTAGTTCATAGTAAAGTATCGGACTGTTAGTTGTAGCTTTACTTTGTGGCATTTCGTGGATTTCTTGCTTTCAGCTATTTTATACGCTTTTTACTCACTGAGTACTTAGTACTCACCCCTACTCCCCGCATCTCTGTGTGCAGATTCAGGTTCATCGGAGATTAGGTGAACAGTCTCGTTTTTCCAGAGTATCATAGTTTTTGAGGTAGCTGCTTGACCTTCGCAGGACCTAGCTTCTCTCTTTAATTCAGTTTATTATTTATATACTTCCAGACTTGAGTATTTCATTTAGATATTGTTATCTGATTTTGTTTAGAGGCTCTAGACTCGTGACTCCAGGTCTTTGGGAATTATTCAGTTTAACTTCTACCTATTAGTTAAGATCCCAGCTTTATTGTTGATAATAATATGCAAGTAATTGGGTAGAGCTTTCTGCTCAGGATGAGAGTGGAAATGGTCGGGGTTTCCTAGCAGTTGTGTAGGGCACCATCACGACCGGAATTGGGGTCGTGACAAGTTGGTATTAGAGCCTAGGTTACTAGGCCTCGCGAGTCATGAGCCAATTTAGTAGGCTTTCGCGGATCGGTACGTAGACGTCCGTATCTATCCTTGGGAGGCTACAGAACTTTAGGAAACACTTCACTTTCTTGGAATTCTTATCGTGCGTATTTGATTCAGCTTGAGAAATAACTCTTGAAAATCCTTTCACACGCCTGTATACGCACACGAGCGTTCAGTAATATAATTGCCTTGATGGCTTGTGATTCCCCAATTGAGGGGCGAGATGTAATCCCCGTGGGTTCATGTTGGGCCAGTCTAAAGGACTTGAGGCCGAATCTTCGCCTATGGCTTGAGCACCGAAGTGCTGATTGTGTGAGCAAGCGCTTTGAATTTATGTGTTCGGTAATGTCCTTATTAGCCGGGATGGCGGTCGGATATCCATGTGATAAGTAAGTTAGCGCGGTGAGGTGTATATATGTGATCTTGGTAGTGACGAAGAAGTTTGTGGAATAATAGATGAACTGTTAAGCGATTCGTTCCTATTGCGATATGTTGTGTAACCCCAAGTTGTGGGTGCGTGAAGAATATTGTCGTATCTCCTAGCTGGAAAGTTAAGTGCAATACGTGTGGCGGTATGAGTTCAGACTCAGAAAGAATAAATTGGCGGTATTTTATATGTGTTATGATTCAAATAAGTGCAACGCATATCCTTGTATCAATTTTGATAATGTAAAATAGGTAGTATTGAGATTAATGTTGTTGATATACATTTTGATGTTTTGTCGAGTTGTAGCTTTGTTGTTAGGATGATTTGGGTGATTCTCTGGCAGGTGGATAGGCCCAATTACAAAGGAAACTCTGCCAAAATTTTTGGAAATTTTTAGGCTTAGTAAAAATTTGGACACCTAGAGAATAGACTTAACTGTTATGTGAGTGAATGCAAGAAAATTCCAGATGATCTGTGTTTTGCACAAGCTTGTGAAAGAGTGAGTTTAATCTCACCACAGTATTACGACAGTAATAAAGTATATTTGTTGTGATATATATAGCTGAGAGCTAAGTTGGGGAGATTGCCGTTAATTAGCTGGTTGAACGATTATGTGCTATGTTGGTTATGTCTTAAAGTATACTGGCGAACCAGTTCTGATTGCAGAAATTGAGCCGAGAATGGCACGAGTGAAGGAAATTTTTTTGACAAGATGATAATAGATCGGATGAGCAAGAAGGAAGTTCCGATGGTCAAGATAAATTAGCATCGTCTTAAGCGTCACCTGAGAGTAGTTTTATGTCCTGGTTAATGATTCTTGACCACTCTTCAGCGTTAGTGTGACCGATGGTTTGGAGGTGCGCTCCAAATATTGTTATGGTAAGTTGTGGGAGTGTGTTCCACTAGAAGATTATATAAGTGTGGCATGCAGTCACTTGACGGATTAACGATGTAAACCAAATATGAGGGTTGTGATAGTGTCGCTAAATTGAGGAATTCATGCCTGGAGGGCACTTGGCCTATTGGGTTGTGAACTAGGGAGGATTATAATGGTTATGATGGTTGTTCTTGTGTTCTATGAAGAAAATGTAAGTTATTATGGACCTTTGAAAGGTTATCAGGCCAGTTTAGTGTGATCAGGATCGGCTTGAAGTCGGTGTATAGATTTAATATGAATAATGACTCTATATTAGGCCAGGTATGTGCATTATTGTAATGCGATTCTCGTGGATGAGTAGTAGGGTTGATGTTTCTTTGTCAGATATTTCGCATAGTGATGCATTGCGCTGGGTGAGTCATGAGAAGGCTCGAGAAAGTGCTTACATGTTAAGAATCCGCGTAGGAATGATGTTATTGAGTAGCTTGGCTATTGAAATTCCCATTGTATATCGCACCTCAGTTGTGCTTGAGTTTTGTAGTTTATAACGTTAAATATCCCTCAGGGATGATATTATGCACTTAGCATGCTTATGACCGATATTCGACATTTGGTTATAATGAGCAGATTTGGCTCGATGTGCATCTCCTTATGTGAGATCTATGTCTGGATCGTGTGGCACGCCGCCACGGGTATGTTATCTAGAGCAGGTTGCACGCCGCAGTAGTGTGATATCCAGTATAGTTTTCTATTTGCCATCGTTGTATGCTTTGCTTCCTATTTTCCAAGGAAAGTCTGTGTTAGTGCGTAGGATTTTATAATTCCTTCCAGAGCTTGTTTTCTTTAGCACCCCATTTGAATTTGTAGCTTTTTGGCACATTAGAGCATCATATGCGACATTTAATTATGTCTGGAGTGGCTTATTGCCCGAGCGGTTCATTCTGAGTAAGATGAGATCATTGAATTCGGGATCAATGCAATCTAGATATATGAAGTAAAGTAAAGAGCTAAGACCATTGTTTGGTTCAGAATAAGGTGATAGTTCTTGCCAAGAGTATAGAACTAATGAATTGTTATTTCGACAGTGGCTAAGAAAGTATACATATCTCATCGGTCGTGTCATTATTGTAAGAATTTGCTCAAGGCATGTGTGGGTCATGCAGAGCATGGAATGTGTAGTGATTCCTTCTAAGCGGTTATATAAGAGAGCTTTAGATGTTTAGGGAAGATGGTATTGCTAAGTGGAAGTGATTTGACGCGAGTATGTGTTTCAGAAAAAGGTAATGTGATTAAACTGATGATATTTCAGTAGTATTGCAGCGTGTACTTGTTGGGTCCACTAATGGTATTCGGGTTTGCTTAGTAGCACATGTAAATATTGAGTATCTGTCGTGGAATTATTAGGTATCAAATGGGTGCATGTATTCGCACGGTGCATGTATCTGTCAGTAGAGAGGTTTCTAGCATTGATCCCGTTCTGTTATTAAAGGACTTTTTGGATGCGTTTCGTGTGGCCGGGCATGTAACCGGGTGATATTGTGGATTTCGATATTTATTTGGTGCCTTTGGCGGGAGTTAGAGAAGTGGAAGAAACATTTTCAAGCTTCTTGGTACTGAGTTTGTTGGCAGGTCGATATGGCTGCGCATTCAGCTTGAGTTAGCTTGGTTGACCCTGCGTTGTACTGTTGAGGTATATGTTGAGTCTATCATTATTGAGCTTGTTGGCGATCTGAGGAAAGCTAGGAGATGTTTTTCGATGTTGTGAGACATTTTGATTTGTTAGTTATGGGCACATGTGGTGCGGTTCCATTGAGAATTCATAGAGAAAGTCGAGCGGGAAGAGTAAATGAGTGTTGTTCGGTGTATGGAGCATTGGTTATGGTCTATCCGGTTGTTTGTTGTGTGTTCTCTATTTCACCATGGGTGTAATGAATTGCATTGGTTTCAGACATCAAATGTGTGGTTGTTGATTTTAAGCATAGCCGCTTGAGGTATTTCAGGTGAAATAGTGTTGGGATAAGATCGCGCATTGTAGCGAAGCTATGGTAGTTATGACCTTTCGGAGTAGATGCAGGCATTCTATTCCTATAATGTGAGACAGGGTCTCAGTCTTGTATTGTAATGGCATTGATGAGCTTGAGATACAGCTCTTTCGTTTGAGTCATTTAACATGATTTGAGTGTGTTCAGATCGTTTATTACTGGTGCGTGTTGTAAGATATGGTTTAGACTTGTATTGAGGTATCATATAATCGGAGTGGTGTTGGAATTCGAGGTGATCGTCGGGTTCATTAATGAATACAGACAGATTTGATCTCAGCTTGTTAGGAAGATAATATCGAGGTTGACCCGGAAAATCTGTTGCGGTATCAGTCAAGGGAAGTGGTTTCATGAATAGTTGATCTGAGAGATGATTACGATTATAGCGTGTTTCCTTCATCGTTGCCAGTATAGGGAAGTGTTGGAATAAGGTTGTAGCTAAGAAGAGGCTCTCTACTGGAAATCAGTTACTGAGGATCTTTGGCATATCCCACTCTGCCAATCCTTCACCACCCATATCTTCTGAATTTGTCAAGCAAGCTCCCAATGGATCTTTGGCATTTAGGGTCTCATCATCTTCATACATGATCATATCCACTGCTTCCACTAGTGAGCAATTTGCATAATCACTGGGTCTCCTCATGGATTGTTGAATGTTGCATGTCACATTTTCATCGTTCAACCTCCTTTTAAATTCCCCAGTTTCTTAATTAATGCTCTCCCAGTGTCTAAGAATAGCCTCCACAGAATGATAGGTATCTTCTCATTTACATGGCAATCCAAAAAAACAAAGCATGCTGGGAATATAAACTTTCTCACTTGTACCAGCACATCATCAAGAATCCTCGTCGTTCTTTTAACTATGTGGTCAGAAAGTTACCATAACATCGAAGTCGGTCTAGCTCTACTAATGCCAAATTTTATATATATCGAAAAAGGCATCAAGTTTTTGTTGGCTCCTAAGTCACAAAATGCTTTTTCAAAAGCATAACTCCCAATAGTACACAAAATAGTGAAGCTACCTGGATCAAACACCTTTTGAGCTGTGGGTCGTTTCACTACTCTGCTTCATATCTGTATTAGAGTTACTGTGGACTGATACGGAGAGTCAAATTTTTGTGGCATCAGATCTTTCATCATCATTGCATACCATGTCATTTCCTTCAAAGCATCCATCAGAGGGATATTCAATTGAATCTGACGAAGCATTTCCAAGAATTTCCTATATTGGTCTTCATTCTTTTGTTTTGCGAGTCTCTAAAGGAATGATGCAGTCATCACTCTTTGTTCACTGCTTGCTGGCTATTCTTTGTTGGAATTTTGGGGCACAAGAGGTGCCACCAATTCTGCAAATTGTTTACGTTATTTAGCTTTACCCTTATCAACCTGAGCCTGTTCAACCACCACTTCAGTGATTTCTGTTGATCTATCAACCTGAGCCTGTTCAACCACCACTTCAGTGATTTCTGTTGATTCATCTATCTCTACTAGAACTGGAGTGGCTGGTGTAGTCTCTCTTCTGGATTGAGCAACTTCTTGCTCGTTGTCTAAATGTCTCCCATTCCTGAGACTTACTACCATCAGATGATTCAAGTTTTTCTCCTTGGGGTTAATGTTCGTGTCGACTGAAAATGTTCCTTGGGGGCGATTATTCAAGGCCATGGACATCTATCCTAGTTGAGTTTCAATACCCTTAATTAGTGAGTCATGCCATCCAACTATTCCTGCATCTTACCATTTGTTCGAATGAGTTGTTTCACTACACCCCTGATTTATACCATATTGTTATCATGTTGCTACAGAGGTGGCTGATATGTCAACTGTTACTGGTACTGCTGTTGATAGGCTTATTGTCTCTGATGTAGCACCATTTGGCCTTGGGGCCGCATGCCTCTTGGTTGTGCCATGTTTGGTCTGTAATGCTGGTTAGGTGCTAGTGCCCATTGTTGTCCTCCTTGCCTCTAACCCCCAAAATTTTTTACATAATTCATGTCCTCACTTAACCCTTGGTGGTCACCTTCTCCACTCCATGAACACACATACTAGTGATCAGTGCAAGGTGTATACAACCCTCCATTTGTTGTGTCAACTATATGCACTTGCTTTGTACCCATCTCATCAATCTTCTTTGTTAATAGACTCATCTGAGTCATGAGTGTGTCGAAGCCGCCTTTTGAAATTGGGTTTACGACATTATGGACAAAACAACTCTCATTCCCTTTTGAGGAATCGGGTTCTGGAACTTGAAGAGTCGCCACCTAATGATTATAGTGCATTAGGACACTTTAAAGAACAAGAAAAAGATTTTTTGAAAGAAAAACCAGAGTTTGGGTAAGGGCTTGAGATTATATCGAGGGGAAGGTGTTAGGCACCCCTCAAGATCTACTAGTGTGGTTCCCGGCCATGCTTAATTATGACTTTAAGAAGAGTAGAATTAAACAAACAATGTTTGCACATAGGGAATACAAATAAGTTGAAAGTTTTGAAAGAAATAAAAAAGACATAAGTGGTTTTGGAAAGAAAAATATTAATTGAATAAAACATTAATTTTTAAGAAAACATCACATCATATAATTAAAGAAAAGGGGTCCTAGGTTTAAATATAATATGGACCACACTGGTGCAATACCCAGCAATTATTCTCACATGAGATATTAGCGCACCAGTCATCATATCCAAATTCTATCATTCTCACCCCGTTAAGGTATTAAACGCGATATTTTCATATACTTATTGCATGCTAATACCCGTCCAAACCTATTAGTCCTGGAGTTTTAGGACTTCTAATCCTAAAGGGGGGAGGGAATGGAGTATATGCATACATGGAGTTTCAAAAGGATAAAAGACTAAGGCGACAACAAAACAAGTAGCAAATACTGAGGGATGAACAAATACATAAGAGGCCCACATAAACCCCATAAATCACATAGCATTTAGTTTAGCATGTCTTTCATATGCTAATTTGGTCCAAAAACATTAAACGGCAGACATATTAGTTTAACACAAGGAGTTAGATAAAAAGTCGGCATTAGGAAACCGGGATCCAAATGTTAGAGGTTTAGGTATTTAAAATAAGTTAATGATTAAGAATCTAATGCAGAAGAGTTTGAAATAGAAGGTTGAAAATTGCAGAAGTTCAAGGATGATTTCGAAATTAACAGAATTGTTTAACTAAAAATGCAGCAGAAGTGTAAGCAGTGCTTTCGAAAGTGAAATGTTTTAAAAAAGAAACAGACTATTAAAGATTGCTTTGTAAAAGAGTTTAGGGAGTGCAAATAATTTGAAAAGTAGGGTTGAAACTCTATTTCGGAAGACAACTTCAAAAGGGGAGGAGAAATTCAGGCAAAAGTTTAAAGACATTACTTAGAAAGAAAATACAAGTTTGAAAGGAATTAAAGGCAGATTTATAAGAGTTTTGAAAACGAACAGGTTTGGACTAACTGTACTGAAAATTCTGAAACCAGGTTGTAAATTATTAATTAGACTAATTAGGCAAGTTTCAATTCCTATAGGCATGATTTCTATGTCCTGATTAAAGAAACATTATTGTGATTAAACTGGTTACGAAATGGATAGTAACCTATAGTTTGCCTAGCGTTTAGGCCTTTCCTATAAGCATGTTTTCTATATGCAATTTGTTGTTTGATTATTAGATCCTATACACAGGATATCTACTGATTTGCGGCATGGTTGAACATTAAATCCTATAGACGTGATTTCTAAATGATTGAAAGGAATGCAAAAGCCTATAGACATGATCTCTAGGTGATTTAAAATGTTGAACCTAAGTTCATGATATCTAAATGATTAAATAACAACGTTTGTCCTATGGGCATGGTATCTACCCTTTAGCAATACCCCTCCCACACCCTTTACTAATATTTTTTCGTGTTCTTTTTATAAGGTTATTACAAAATCAGAAGAAATAAGGTAAACAAAAAACATCACAGCCTACAACTAGATCCAAACTGCCTAATGCAATCTTTAACATCCAATAGCACGTGTTTCACCGAATCCGGATTCTAATTCCAAGGCCCTCTCTTACTTAGAGTGTTTCAACATTCCAAGGAGCCTCCTGGACCCCAGGCAATGCTTACACTCTGAATAATAAATATTGTAACAGAACAGTGCAAGTGTGGAATTACCAGCCCTCAGGCATCCAAGTTCAGAGGGAACTCTAGGGTCCCAAAGCATGGCTTACCAAAGGGGGGTAGAACTTAGGAAACTAGGAATTAGTTCAAAGTAAGAGAGGAACCATAGCAGAGGGTGGTCATACCCAGCCATGGCATAGGCTGGCACACCCCTGATCCCTTGCTTAGGTCAAAGAAATAGGAGCAGACTCTGGGGAGTCAAACTTAGGGTCTGAGTGGTGATTAGGACACTACCAGACCCAAGTTAAAGCTCAACACATAAAGGGGAGAGGGAATGGGAAAGCATTTGAGTGGACACTCACGAGAGTCTGATTCTAGATCATGGACAGTAATATAAGGTACTGCCATGATTCTGAACAATATTAACATGCAAAAGGCAATAGAGGGAAGGGATTTGCATGAAAACATATTAAAGATAGATAGGAGAGCATATCAGACTGAATGTGCAAATCATAAAGAAAGGGTATAACAGACTTGAATGTAATTACATAGTGAATGAAGCTTAAATAAACACATAGTGAAAGAGGTGTAGAAGAGAAGAAGTAAACACATAATAGAAGGGTGTTATTTAAATTAGAAATACATACCAGTTTTCAGTTTTGGTACAACAGAGAAACAATAACAAATAAACAGCCAGAAAGAATTAACAAGAGCAATTCAAATTTTAGCAAGCACTTGCGAATTCAGAGGAACTCCAGAAATATTCAGACAGTAGGAGAGAAAAATGCAGAGTGCTCCGTAGTAGTAGAGAAGGTAGAGAATAATAGTAGAGAGAGTATAGTGTATTTCAAATACAGAGGTGTCTGTTTCGAGTGTATGTAATTCTTCTGAAGTGTGAAGTGCATTGCAACGGTGCATAGAGAACTGTGTGAGAACTGAAAAGTTTGTCTATTTTTTTAGTGCAAAAACGAGTAAACAAAAAGGCAAGGACATAAAATTCTAGTCAATCTAATAGGATCTCCCTTAGTCGAAGGGATTTGATTTCAAACGGGAATGAGTGATTAAGGAAAAGAAAATAATGAAAACCTTTTCAGAGTAGCATAATAGGGGTAAGTTCATATAGTTTATTTAAGGAAAGAAGCCTATAGTATACGGTTTTGAGAGAGTAATGAAAATATAGTAATCAAACAGCCATAAATTTAAAAGTCTTTGGATGAACTTAGTCAGGAAAAGGTGGAAAGAGGTTAAGTTGTAAAATCAGTAATAACATCAATCAAGCTTTAGTAAAAGGAAATTGAAATCAATCACAAGCTAACAAAATCAATTAAGAAGAAAAACCCTCATATATAAGAATGCTTGTATCAAACAAAAGAGACGGTCATAAGAGGTTTTAAATGACAAATAGGAAATGCCAACTTGATTGTAAACTCTGCATAAGTTGAGAGCCCAAGGTCTTTTAGAGCAGAACCCTAGAGTCAAACTTGAAAAGACCCAAACCCTAGGGTTTTAATCCGAGTAGGACATAGAAAAGAGAAGACAAGCCTTTACAATAAGCTTAGGGAACTCTTTCAGATTCCCTGAGGAAACACGCAAATGTGCGTAGCAAATTAGAAGAAGTAGAGTGCCCAAATTGTAAAGAACTTTAAGAGAAAGCTCAGAACTCAAATAGGTTCAAAAGAGAGGAGAGATGTCATGGAATTTAGGAAACAGTAAAAGAAACACGTTTAGAACCCAAACGAATCTAGTGAAGGCAAACAATCTCAGTATGAGAAACAATAGAAGGACAAGAAAGCTAAACACGTAAAGCATACTCATAGACAAAATCAGTAGAAGCAGTAACAGAATAAAGGTAGAGAAACATACGTATTAGCGATGAAACATAAGAACAAAGGAAAATATATAAGCCATGGCATGAACACACAAATTCACATAAAGAAAAGAAGACGAAGAAACGCTTTTAAGATTTTTGAAAACCCTAAATTGGACAGACTAATTTTTAAGAAAGAAAATTGGGGAAAAGTATCAAAACCTCGAGTAGAACATAGATTAGTTATAGATCTCAGAAAACAAGGGAAGAAAGAACCTCGAACATGCAATTTTGGGTTTCTCACAAACTCTAGAAATTAGAAGGCCTGGAAAGATCTGGTCTTTGAATAGGTCTGGGCCACGGCTAAGCCTTGCCAAAGCTCGAACATACCGGAACGGAGCTGGAGAAATCAAAGGAACTCAGGTCGGTGGAGGATCTGAGCAAGCCTGTTGAAGATTGAACCTCGAAGAACCTTGAATAATTGTGGTTTGTGAGTGAAGGGAAGAGAGCACAGGCCATCCACGACCCTGGAAAGCCATGGATGCCACTGGATCTGGTCGGAGAAGACGATAGGCGGCTAGGGTTTTGTGTGGTGTTAGAGAGAGTTTGAGAGACGAAGGAATTTAGGGGTGGCTACTTATGAATAATGAATTAGGGTTAGGCCTGTGGGTGGAATTAAAAAGGAAAGAAGTAACGGGGGTCGTTGATTAAAACAATCAACGTCCAAGATTTAAAAATGGGAAGCAGACAGGTTAAATCAAACGGGTTTGGGGCGTGTTGAAATCAAAATTGGGTTGTCAATAAAGGGTTTGAAATTGGGGTTTGAATTGGGTGTAATTAAGGCTAAAATTGCAAAGAAATAGGGCCAACTTTTAAACATCCACTTTTTCCCATTTTATTTAATAAAAATAGCTAAAAATAATTCAAAAGTAAATTTGAAACATTGAACTTATTAATAATATATAAACAATAATATAAAAATATTAGGAACAATTTTATAATTATAAAACGTGGTTAATTATAAAATAGGCTATAATTGCAATTTCATGCAATTAAGCTTTAGAAATTCTTAATAAATTTGTAAAAATGTGTTAAAATTATATTAATTATATTTTGTTGTAAATATGAGAATGAAATACCTTATTCACCAAAAATGATAATTTGGAAATAATTTTGGATTTTGTACTGTTAAAAATAGACAATAAATTAATTCTAAAAACCCTTAAAAATTTGAGGAAAAATACCAAAACTTTTGGGCATGCTTATATATGCATACATATAATATTATGAAAGTATTTGAGTATATATAAATAATATATAGGGAAAATTGGGTATCACTAGCTGCCCCTCTTTATCCGGGAAGGATGAAAGAGTTGTCGGGTAAAGATATGATGGCCAATTTTGAGTGGAAGGGGTGTTGAAAAGAATTTTGATCGAGCATCGGTTTCTAAGCTGCCTACATATCCCTGGTCTTATAGGAATCGGGCCGTATGTGGTTCAGGGTGGCAAAACATGCCGATGGAGATTTGAAAGGACGGACGCGAGGGTTGGAGAACAAGAGTACTTGGGCAGCCAATCGGAGTGGGATCGCTCCTGCTGATACGGCCGTTGCTAGCTGATGTACCTGCAGGTGAGCTATATAGGCGCATATCGTGGATAAACTTAAACGTGATGCTAGTTCTCATTGGACCATGAATGCTGTCCTTGGACGGTTAGGATGACGTCCTCGGACCATGATGTCCTGGGCCATGAAATGCAAAATTAAAGGATTCACAGGCAATGAGATGACGTTCTCGGGCTATGATAATGGCACCTCCGAACCATAATTCCTTTGAATAATGATGTGCAAGATATAAAGTGGTGTCCTCGGGCCATGGTATGGTGTTCTCGGGCCATGGCATAATCTTCTCGGGCTATGAAGATGATGCCTCCGAATGATGATGCCTTTGATAATTTGGCGATATTTCAGCCCATGTGATGCCAGATTTGGCGGTATTTCGGCCGATGCAAAAGCGTAAATGGAGATATTTCAGCCGACGGAAATTTAAATAAAACAGGCGATGTTTCAAATAAAAATGGCGATGTTTCAACCGACAGAAGATTTAATTAAAGTTTGGCAATATTTCAGTCGATTGCAAGATGTAAGTAAAAATGGCGATATTTCAGCCATGCAAGAAGGATAATGTGGCGTTAGTTTAGCCATGCAAGATGGGGGCAGAGCTTAACCTCGAAAGGTAGAAAAGTAGCCTTATGCAATGAAGGAAATGCAGATGGAGACAACGCTTAGTCTAGAAAGGCAGAAAGGTAGCCTTATGCAGTGCAGGAATGTAGATGGAGACAATGCTTAGTCTCGAAAGGCAGGAAGGTAGCCTTATGCAATGCAAGGAATTCAAATGGAGGCAATGCTTAGTCTCGGAAGGCAGAAAGGTAGCCTTATACTATGCAAGGAATGTAGATGGATACAACGCTTAATCTCGGAAGGCAGGAAGGTAGCCTTATGAAATGCAAGGAATGCAGATGGAGATAATGCTTAAATCTCGGAAGGCATAAAGATAGCCTTATGCAATGTAGGAATGCAGATGGAGACAATGCTTAGTCTTGGAAGGCAGAAAGGTAGCCTTATGCAATGAAGGAATGCAGATGGAGACAGTGCTTAGTCTTGGAAGGCAGAAAGGTAGCCTTATGCAATGCAAGGAATGCAGATGGAGAAAATTCTTAGTCTCGGAAGGCAGAAAGGTAGCCTTATTCAATGCAGGAATGCAGGTGGAGACAATGCTTAGTCTCGGAAGGCAGAAAGGTAGCCTTAAAAAATGCAAGAATGCAGATGATAATAGAGATTCTTAGCTAATTGCTGGTAACTGATTGTGATATAACAGCTGCTGGGGAATATTGCATGCGTACAACAAAAATGTGAATAGGTGCGATTGTTCGATGTGATTGCGTAATATGTTTGTGTCTCGGCACCTACATCCAAAGAAAATTGTGAGTTTTGTTATGGGGGAAAGGTTATTTCGTTTCCCGTGGCCTCCGATGTTGCATGCATCATGTGGGGTAGCGTTGCTAGACAACAACTATCATAGTTATGCATGATTTAACAAGTATAACATAAATAGAAAATAGTTTTGTTCAAATGAACCAACGACTGCAATGTGGTTCAAAGCATCACAACCTCTCTTGCTCCAGAATTTTCAGGGTCCTTCTCAAAATTCTGCCCCAGTTCACTAAGGTGACATCCTTGGGGATGAGTGGTTGAAGGCTGACTTCGGAATTTTGAGGGTCCTCCTCAAAATTCTTCCCCAGTCCTAATAATATGGGGAAATAAAGATTTTTATTAAATTGTGACCAAACCCGTAGGGCTGCCTACGTATCCCCTTTTAAACGGGAATCATATCAGGCATAGTATAAATTATGTTATAGGGAAATCATAGGTGGTTACACATAGTATCGTTTCACTGCATCTGAATTGATTGGCATAGGCCAACCTCTTAGTCCATTACTGCAAGAATGAGGGCTCCTCCAGTTAGAACCCGGTGAACCATGTACGGACCTTGCATGTTAGGAGAGAATTTCCCCTTGGCTTCATCTTCATGTGGGAATATTTTCTTCAACACCAGTTGTCCCGGTGTAAACTTTCTTGGCTTAACTCTTTTGTTGAAGGCTCTGGACATTCTATTTTGATACAACTGACCATGGAAAACTGCATTCATTCTATTCCCATTTATAAGGGCTAACTGCTCGTAGCGACCTTTTATCCATTCTGCATCATCCAACTTTGATTCTTGTATGATCCTCAAGGAGGGAATTTCCACCTCGGCGGGGATGATCGCTTTTGTGCCATAAACCAGCATGTAGGGAGTTTCTCCAATAGATGTGCAAATAGTGGTGTGGTATCCCAGCAAAGCAAATGGTAACTTCTCATGCCATTGTTTGTGGCTTTAGACCATCTTCCTTAATATCTTCTTGATATTCTTGTTGGCTGCCTTTACAGCTCCATTCATCTGGGGCCTGTAGGCTGTGGAGTTCTCGTGTTTGATCTTGAGTGCCTCACACATTGCTTTCATTAGGTCGTTGTTGAGATTGGAACCGTTATCAGTGATGATTGATTCCGGAATCCGAAATCGACTAATAATACAAACACGGATGAAATCTGCCACAACTTTCTTAGTCACTGCCTTGTACGATGTTGCTTCAACCCATTTGGTAAAGTAATCAATTGCCACTAGGACCAATCTGTGCCCGTTTGATGCAGCAGGCTCGATAGGTTCGATAACATCCATCCCCAGGCAGCAAATGGCCATGGTGAGCTTGTTAAAGTAAGCTCGTTTGGAGAGTCATTTATCATGTCTGCATATATCTGACAGCGATGGCTTTTGTGAACATATTGGATATAGTCTATTTCCATAGTATTCTAAAAATACCCTGCTCATAGTATCTTCGTTGATAAGAAAAATCCATTCATGTGTGGTCTGCACGTCCCCGCGTACACTTCGTCCAATAGTCTAGATGCTTCTTTTGCTTCGACACACCTTAGCAAACCTAAATCGAGAGTCCTGCTATACAGGATTCCTGCGGTGTGAAAAAAGTTGTTGGATAACCTCTGAAGTGTGCGCTTTTGAGTAGCGTTGGCAAGTTTTAGATACTTTTCTGTTGTCAAGTACTCTTCGTTGTCGTGGAACCATGATTTCTGTCTGCTTCTTCCTTAACATGAGCATAATAAGCTGGCCGATAATCCTTACTGGGATGGGATCACTGAAATTTGTGTATGGATGTTGGATTATGGATGACAGAGTAGCCAATGCGTCAGCGAACTCGTTCTAGAGCCCGGGGACATGCTAAAAATTCCGTTTTTGTGAACCTTTTCCTTAACTCCTGTATAAGATGCAAATAGGGAAGTATCTTAGAGTTTTTGGTGGCCCATTCTTCTCGAACTTGATATATGATAAGGTCTGAGTCCCCGATCACTAGTAACTCTTGAATGTTCATGTCAATGTCCATCTTTAGTCCCAGGATGCAAGCTTCGTATTTGGCCATATTATTTGTGCAAGGGAACCTGAGCTTGGCGGATACCGGGAAATGCTGGCTAGTTTCTGATACCAGGATTTCTCCTATGCCAACTCCTTTGAAATTTGTGGCTCTATCAAAAAACAACCTCCAACCATAGGATTCTGCAATATCTTCTCCTATAAAGGACACTTTTTCATCGGGAAAATACGTTTTCAGGGGTTCGTATTCTCTACCAACAGGATTCTCGGCAAGGTGATTTGCTATGGCCTGGCCTTGAATTACTTTCTGAGTCACGTAAACAATGTCGATTTTACTTAACAAGATTTGCCACTTGGCGAGCTTGCCGGTGGGCATCGGCTTCTGGAAGATATACTTCAACGGGTCCATCCTGGATATGAGATAGGTAGTGTAGGCACACAAAAATACTGCCTCAATTTCTGAGCTACCCAAGTCAGAGCACAACAAGTGTGTTCTAATAAGGAATACTAGTCCTCGTATAGGATGAATTTCTTAGTGAGATAGTAGATGGCCTGCTCCTTTCCTCCATCCAAAACTGCGAGATAAAACAATAAAGGCCTTCCTTGCTCGGTCGGAACCAAGACTGGTGGCATTGACAGGTATTCCTTGATTTTGTCGAAGGCTTTTTGACAATCGTCGATTTATCTAGTAGCAGCATCTTTCTTTAACATTTTAAAGATGGGTTCACAAATGACTGTGGACTGAGCTATGAACCAGCTGATATAGTTGAGTCTTCCCAAAAAACTCATCACGTCCTTCTTGTTCTTCAGCGGTGGAAATTCTTAGATGGCTTTGATCTTTGATGGGTCCAATTCTATTCCTCGATGACTTACGATGAAACCCAGCAGTTTTCCAGCAGGAACCCCGAATGCACACTTGGCGGGATTCAGTTTCAGATTGTACCTTCTCAGTGTGTTGAAGAATTTCCTCAGATCTTCCACATGATCAGCGACTTTCTTGGATTTAATGATGACATTATCCACATATACCTCGATCTCCTTATTTATCATGTCGTAAAAGATAGTAGGCATGGCTCTCATGTAGGTGTGGCGCCAGCATTCTTCAATCCAAATGGCTTCATTTTGTAGCAATACATTCCCCACGATGTGATGAAAGCAGTTTTATCTGCATCCTCCTTATCCATATATATCTGATGATACTCGGCGAAACAATCAACAAAAGACTACAACTCATGCTCGGCGCAGTTGTCGATAAGAATGTGTATGATTGGTAAGGGGAAGTTATCTTTAGGACTGGTCTGGTTGAGATCCCGATAGTCGATACAGATTCTGACCTTCCCGCCCTTCTTTGGTACTGGCACAATGTTGGCTAACCATGTTGGATATTCCAGTACCCTGAGAACTTTGGCTTTGACTTGCTTAGTAACCTCTTTTTTGATTTTCAAACTCATGTGGGGTTTGAATTTTCTGAGCTTCTGTTTTGCTAGCAGACAAGTAGGGTCTGTTGGCAGTTTGTGAGCTACAATGCACGTGCTGAGGCTAGTTGTCAGCACGTGATTTCTACTATATATATCAGTTATTCCCATAAAATTCAAAATAAATAATTTTTCTTTATGATTACAATTTGTGTGAATTTTGAGTGTTATTTGCACGTGTTAAATCAAGTAAAAAAAAATAAATATGCATTTAGAAATTAATTTCACATGAAGTAGATATTAATTCATTTTAGGACGATTTTAGGAAAACCAAAATATAGAATTTTTGTGATTTTAATTGAGAAATTATCATAAAGTAGAAGTTAATTAGTTTAATAAATTTTAATAAAATCAAAATAGATACAAAATAAAAAATACAGAAAATACAAAGGAAAATAAAATACCAAAATAATAATACAAAAGTACAATACAAAAAATACAAAGGAAAATACGAAAAAAATATAATATGCATTTAGGAATTTAATTCTACATTCTGGTATTAAGTGGGTATTAATTCGTTTTAGAACAATTTGAAAGGAAATAAAAGAATACATCTTTAGTTGATAATTGATTTTTAGAAGTTAAATAGTTTAGTTAGGATTTAATTAGTTTAATTAGGTTTTATTTTAGTCTTATAAAATCAGAAAAAATACCAATGCAAAAATATTAAAAAATACAAAATACCAAAGATACAAAATACAAAAATACAAAGGGAAGCAAATGCAATAAAGAAAATCAAAGTAAAAATAGTTTGGGCTCAAAACACCCCCAGCCATCCAGCCATCGCTCTTTGTTCTACGTTTGTTTGTGTGCGTATTTCATCATGATGTAATTCGAATTTCGAAACGTGATGTCTGTTTTAGTCGAGTTTTAGACTCGGTTGGCCTTGATTCAGGTTCATTTATGCTATTTTTTAATTGAAAATAGTCCCGAGATATAGTAAGGCTGGAAATTCTAAGTTTGTATCTTATTGCTGCAGTCATGTAGGCTCTTGTTGGATTGAATCTGCCAGTTAGCAGGTTCATGTTAGTGTAATTCTATTCTCTGCATTTTGAATCCAAGTCGTGAATTTATGGGGCATTGCTGGTTGTTTTTCTTGTGTTAAAAAACTGAGAATGAATGTAAACATTAGCTATCCAATGTCAAGCCTATATGTTTGCTATTTTCTGCTGGTATTTATTCGTTAGATTTGGTTCAAAACAGTGATTTTGGAGAATAAAACTTAGAGTTTTTGGCTCAGAAATGGAAAAATGCTACTGCCAAATTGATTTGACTATTTAAGTTTGAAATTCTTTTTAATTCGTATGGATCGTGAATCCTTCTGTTCTTGTGGTTGCTGCTGTTAGTACATTTGTTGTACTTTGCTTAGTAACATCCTAATATCTCGTTGAGATGATGTATTTAGTATTTTCCCCTTGCCTGATTTAAAGGTTGAATTTGTCGGATCACTCCTTCTCTGTTAATCTCTAGTACTAGTTGTGCGTTTAGTTTAACAAGTAGACGATTTAAGTCTTACTGTTTGATATAGCTGAGATGATAGTTGGAAAATGTTGTTTGAGGATTCTTAATAATCTGAAGACTGGCACTAATAGTGGATGTACTAGTACAATGAGTAAGCATTTGTACTGGAACATGAATGTATATGCATTTTGGGTAAATGTTTAAATTCTAATGTTTTGCACACTTTTGAGGATGAAGTTACTGCCAACATTTTTGTTTAAGTCCATGAGTGCTCTTGATTGCTTTAATAGTGATGTGTCTATGGATTTAGGGTTTAAAAAGAGGTCGAGGTCAGTGTCGAGTTTCAGGTTCATGTTAAGTTGAGATGATGTTCCTGTCACTATGTGGTTGCCTTTAGCTTTAAAGGTTTACTGCCAACTAAAGTGATTAAAAGTTAGTGATGAGCCATCCTTTGAATTGATCATTATGGGAAAGTTGGTACACAATCGAGGGGCTGCACATAGATTTTACTGCACATACATGTTTGAATTTTAATTTATGATTGCCCTACTTGATCCTACTTCACTATTTGTACCGGCCTTAATTAGAAGCCACAATTCTACTTTCAAATTTCAATAGAATAGCAATGCATAACTCAGAATTATTATTTCTTTGGCTAGTACAGTGATCACTAGTGTAGTATTATTAACCTACGAAGTTATTATCCTTTTACCTTCTGACTATTGTTTTCATGAACATATATTTTGGTCGAATGTGATTTGGAGAAGGAGAACCAAATGGAATAATTCAAATGGGTTCGTACTTACTCAAGCGGGGCCCTCAATAAATGGTTATAATAAAGATTTAGATTTCGGGATGGGCCGTTTATCGAACTTCACGGCCTTCCCAAAATAATAACGCGTTAGTCACTTTTGGCGCGTTTTAATAATCTTATTTTCCTAAATTCGGGTGCACATTTATGTGACCCAAACCAAATCTCAACGGAGTAGAAATGTATTAAAAGTCACAGGCGTTCTGGTACGGTGTGGCCCGAAATGCATTTTTACGACGTTGCAAATTCTTTAAAAAATTATAAAGCGAAATATTAATAAAGGCACGTAAAAATGGAACATATAAAGAAATCAGATAAAAACAAATACAACAGTTGAATTCGATGTGAATTATGGATTTTGATGTTGTTAGACGTGTTTTGAGGATTGGAACAAGTTCGAATAAGGTATTAGGATGTGTTGGTGTGTTTGGATGAGGTCCGGGGGCCTCGGGGTGTTTTCGGGTGGTTAAACGGAAGAAAACATGGAAATTGCAGGTTGGAGTATTCTGGTTCTATCATTTTCGCCCCTGCGGAAATGTGGGCGCGGAGGCGAGTCCGCAGGAGCGGACTGAGGAGCGCAGAAGCGCTAATGTTCGCTGAAGCGGGTCTTGTTCCGCTGAGGCAGTGCCGCTGGTGCGAACCGTGTGCCGCAGAAGCGGTCTAGAGGCAGATTAGGGAGATCCGCAGGAGCGGAGGAGTGATCGCCTAGGCGAGTACGCAGAAGCGGACTCTGGTGCGCAGAAGCGGGAGTTTTCGTAGAAACGGGTGTTCAATCGCGGAAGCGGACGCGCGAAAGCGGTCCTTTTCTCGCAGAAGCGGGATTGGCCAGCCAGGCCTGGAATCGCAGGAGCGACCAGTTGGTCGCGGATACGGCCTCGTAGGAGCGGAATTTTATCCGCAGAAGCGAAAATTGCAGTGACATTTTAACATTTGGGGGTCTCGGCTTAAGGGCGATTTTGGGCGATTTTGAGGAGGAAATCAAGGGAAATCATCAGGTAATCAACTATGAACTCATATTATGATTAGTATTGGTATTATTATGCAATTATATCATGAAAATGGAGGAATTTGGGGTAATTATGGAGGATTTAGCCCTAGTCTTGAACTTTAGAAAATCTCTGATTTGAGTGGGCAAATGGAGTCCGATTTTGGTAAATTTTATATGCCTAGACTCGTATTGAGATAAGGAACCCGAAAATATAATTTTCGTGATTTTTCGATAAGCGTACCGAAAGTCGGGTTTTGACAACTTGTGAGTTTTGGTGAATTTTGAGTTATTTTGATCGGGTAATGCCCAATTGGCCTATTTTGACGTGATTCTATTGATTTTATCAGATACTACACTTGTGGAGGCCGACATTCGTGGCAAGAGGGTTATTACTTAGCGGTTTTTGTACGGGAATTGAGGTAAGTGGCTTGTCTAACCTCGTGTGGGGGAACTTTCACCCCTAGGATATTATGTGATAGTTTAAATGCCTTGTACGCGAGGTGACGGGCGTGTACATGCGCTGGTTGTTGTAACACACACTTTACTTGAATTGTCTGATTTGTGATATTCCTGCTCTTAGCTGATAAAAGCGTTACCATTACCCGGTAGTACTTAGAAAAGCATGATTAACTAGGATTCAACATGTTTAATTGCCTAGTTGATTTACTTGAATTCTTGATAAATTGTTGGCACTAATTTCGGTGAAGTTGTAATTTAACATATTATATTCTCTCTGTGTGTTTTCTTATTTGATGTGTTGGTGGACTGCGGGTTCAATTCCCGGAGATCCCAGGGCTGTGGGTTCGATTCCCAGAGACCCGGAGTGATATTATTTGTGGACTGCGGGTTCGATTCCCGGAGACTTAGGGCTGTGGGTTCGATTCCCAGAGACCCGGCGTGATATTGGTAGGGACTACGGGTTCGATTCCCGAGATCCTGAGTTATTGGTAGGGACTACGGGTTCGATTCCCGAGATCCGGAGTTATTGGTAGGGACTACGGGTTCGATTCCCGAGATCCTGAGTTATTGGTAGGGACTACGGGTTCGATTCCCGAGATCCTGACTTATGGGTAGGGACTGCAGGTTCGATTCCCGGAGATCCTGAGTTATTGAGATATTATTGAGACATGGGGCTGCGGGTTCGATTCCCGGAGACCCAGAGGTACTGAGAATGGGACTGTGGGTTCAATTCCCACGGATCCTGGATTTATTTATTTGAGTTGGTTATTTGTTGTTAGCTTGATTGTAGACAGTTGCAGTAAACATCGTAATGTTGTTATTTCGGAAATTATTGTTATTATCTGTTAAACTGTTTATTTTGTTATCATCATATTATTATTGTTTCTCAGTAGGGCCCTGACTTTCCTCGTCACTACTCCATCGAGGTTAGGCTTGGCACTTACTGAGTACCGCCGTGGTGTACTCGTGCTACTCTTCTGCACACTTTTGTTGTGCAGATCCAGGTACATCAGAGCAGGCTCGTGCTAGGTGATTTCCGCAGCTTTCTGGAGACCTCGAGGTATGATCTGCTACGTCCGCAGATCCGGAGGCTTTCCTTCTATTCTAATAGTACTAGTTGACATTTTTCTTCATTTCGTTGTTAGATACTCTTTACACATAGAGCCACAGTTGTATTTCTCTTTTAGTCTGTGTTACCGTGGGGTTCCGGATCTTGGTAGTGTTTTATTTATTGTGTGACGGATGTATGTGCCAAGCGGCACGGATTACATATCTTTTTATGTTATTTTCCGCTGTTTCTTATTTAAGTGTTTATAACTTGTATCTTCCGCAACGTGTTAGGCTTACCTAGTCGTGGGGACTGGGTGCCATCACGACATGTTCACGATTGGTGAACTAGGGTCGTGACAAGTTGGTATCGGAGCTCTAGGTTCATAGGAGTCACGGGACACAGACCGGTTACTTAGAGTCTCGCTGATCGATACGGAGACGTCTGTATTTATCTACGAGGGGCTATGTAACTGTTTAGGAAACTCTTCAATTCTTTGAATTCCTTATCGTGCGTCATTTATTCAGTTGAAGCCTATGTCATATGTTCTTTTGCATCCACTCGTGTATTGAAATTGCGCACTCGGTATCAAGTATGCGCCGACGGTTCGTGACGCTGCAGAGAGATCTCAAGGGAGTCAAGAATTTACTCAACCATTGTTACCGCGTGTCATCCATATCGATAATGCAAGAGAATTGAGAGATCTTCAACTGTGCACATGGGGGTGCACTAGGTTCTGACATTCAGTTGATAAGTATGGTCTTGAGAAGGTTTACTTAACTGCCTAATCGTCACAGTAAAGGTAGAATCACGAGGTGGATGTAGATCTAAAGATAGTTAGTGGTAATAAAGACTATATGGTTCATATGAGATATCTATTTAGCGAAGAATTCAGCCAGCAGAGATACTGGGGGAAATGAGTTTAACTGTCTTAAGAAGGACATGTACCAAACCAATGTCTTGGGTTGTCTTATGATGAAGACGTACATATGATAAAGGCTATTATCGTGGATTAGCAAGATGTATCTTTAAGGCTTCGTGCTAACGCTGAAAGGATTTCACTATCAACGACCAAATTATGGGTCATGTATCATATCCGATTTGGCTCGCATTGTATTTAGGTGCTATTCAAAAGTTCTTTGAAACTTGTGGAAGAGTAAGAGTTGAGACTCGTATGGTATGACGTTGGGACTTTTGATGTTCCTGTGTCCATAATAATTCTACATTTCATTATCAGCAGGGAAGACTTCGGCGAAGGCTACATGGTGCTTCGTAGGTGTGAGAATCACAGTATGTCTTAAGCTGTCGTGGTAAAGAATGTTCGATACATAGAGCGGGAATATGCTTGGTTGTATTGGGATGAGTTCATACCCTATGGTGTTAGAGTGCTAATATAGCACAGGTGGTTATATTCGTTGGATCAAGTGAGTTGCAGTTGAATAATAGTAAATGACTTGAGAGAATGGTTATAATGTGTTCGAGAGTCGTGTAATAGTGGCTTTGGGCTAAGTGGGAGAGTCCCGCCGCTTAAGATTGGATCGCATGGTTAATTACCTGTGTGAATTATGGATACCGGCGTATTATTGTGTTATTGCAGCCACGGGAAAAGGACCATGTGTGGCAATTTGAGTATATGTATTGTTGAATGCATGTTATGTTTAGCCTTACTGGCTCATGTTCAAACTTGAGGAAAGATTCATGATTTATGCCTCGTATAGGTGCAGGCTTCGCGGGAAGTGATTCCGCTGGGTGCTTTATCGAGAGGGTATTCATATGTTATAAACATTCAGTAGAGTTGGTTGCGTACTGGGCCAAGTCAGGGCCGGATGGTTCTAAATAAGCGGTCCTAGTGAATTCAAGAGGTAAAGTGTGGTGCATGATAATTTTGAGTCTATAAGTACAGTTGAGGCTCAAGCTTTTGAAGCAACTTATGAAGAAAAGCACAAAACGATCTATGATGTTTTGACTTGTGGTGTAGTATTTGAGAGACATGAAATGGTCGTCGTTCTTGAGATAGCATGGCCTCGTGATTTAAGGTCACTCGGGGTAAGTGCGGTTGGAATAAGTTAGGTATTGAAGGAAGATATTAACATTTCTAAGGCAATCAAGGATAACCTGGAAGGAAGTAGATTGATCGGCCATAGTTGAGTTGGCGTATTGGTGTCAATGATCGATTCATGCAACGTGATCGAATTATGCATGTGATTTGTGGCGGTGCATTTGAGACTTGTCGGCCGCGGTGATTGATGTAATTCTGAAGTATTCTTCTGTTAAGGGCCTGTTATGAGTAGGCAGATCTCGGGAAGGGTTATGGTGGCTTGGACCACTACTTAGATATTGGCATATTCGATAGCTATGAGAATTCGCAGTATGTTGTTATAGCTCTCCTGTAGTAGTGAGTTAAATGGAAGGTCTTATGTGATGAAGTATTAGCCTATCGTCGGTTCTAGAGCTATGATGGAAATTGTGTCTATCGTATATTGGCACGTGATGTGCAGTGAGTAGTATGAAATTTGAAGTAACAAGGTCACAGTTTGGTCAATGAATGTGATATAAAGAGCTCGGATGAGCAGGGAAAGAGTGTCGGTGTTTTGAGTAAGATGGGTATTAGCATCGGTATCATTTGAGGTCGGTGTTCTATGAGAAAGGCTTTGCATCCCGGTTAGGGACTCCTGATCGCTTTTCAGTGTTAGTGCAGCCGGTGGGCTGAATGTGCAAGTCCGTTTAATTATTCGGAAGATGGTGGGAGCTTGACCCACAAGAAGATTGTATAGGTGTGACTTGTAGTCACTTGATTGGTTAGAAATTTAAACCAAGTATGAGGAGTTTGGTGATATCATCCATTTGAGAACTTATGCCTGGAGGGCACTCTGCTTATTGGGTTATAGACCTGTGAAATACTATTGACTTATCTTGGCACGACCATGATAGACTTAAGGTCGGTGGATAGATTTAAATGTGGAAGTGAGCCTTGCGTCAGGCCGGTTATGTTTCTTCCAGCAATGCGCCCTTTATGAAGGGATAGTCGCGGTCTTATTTCGCGGTTGGTTAATTCATGTAAGATATATTGTGCCGTATGAGTGTGAGACGGCTTGGTAAGTTCCTTATGTGTTGGGGTTCCGCTCAGCGGTGATGTTATAGGAGCATGATGGCTCTTGAGACTCATATCTTATATCGCACCTCAGTTGTGCTTGAGTTGTAGCCTATAGCGCTATATGTTTCATTGTGTCTGATATCATGCACCTTAGTGTGCTTATGATCGATAGTCAGTATTTCGATGTGACGAACTATTCGGCTCGACATATGACTCCTTGTGTGAGTTTTATATTGTTGGGATCGGGTGGCACGCCGCCATGGTTATATTGTTGGGATCGGGTGGCACGCCGCCATGGTTATATTGTTGGGATCGGGTGGCACGCCGCCATGGTTATATTGTTGGGATCGGGTGGCACGCCGCCATGGTTATATTGTTGGGATCGGGTGGCACGCCGCCATGGGCATATTGTTGGGATCGGGTTGCACGCCGCAACAATGTGGTGTCTATTTCGGTGTCTATAATTGCTTTTATGTGTTATGTTTCCTATTTTCTGAGGAGGCCCATGTTTATGTGAGAGCTGAATAATTCTCTCTAGTTTTCGCCTTCCTTTGTATCACGTACGTATTAGTGGATTAGTAGCACATTGTGTCATCTTGTGGGACTTTTGATTATGTCCGATGTGGCTTATCGCTTGAGCAGTTCGTACTGGGTGAGATGAGATTATGTGATTTGGGGTCAGTGCAAATTGATTATATGAAGTATACTATAGAGGAAATGATCATCCTCTGGTTTAGGACAGGGTAATGGATCTTGTCGGGAGTATGGACCAATGAATTGTTGATTCAGTAGTTGGTTATGGATATCAACACATCTCTTCCATCGTGTCGGTATTGTAAAGGTTGGAACGAGACCTATGTAGATCATGAGGTGTGATGGGAGCATCTGATTCGTTGAATTTTTGGCTAATTTGATCATAAAATATTATTGTGGTCTTGTGGATTTTGAGTTGCAAGGTAAGAATCCAGCAAGGTTATGCAATCATGTTTGAGGACGGCGTTTGAGGAATATTGAGTGATCTCTTGATGAAAACAAGCCCGACATAGAATTCCGGATGTTGGAATTAGGCTCTAAGACTTAATTGCTTAAACAAGAGGGAATATCTTCAGATATATCAGGCTAATGTGCTCAGCTGAGTCTTAGATTTATTGCCCCTTTTTAGATTTTGAGGCGTGTTGGGGAGGTTGCTTATGAGTTGGCCTTACCTCCCAGCCTAGCCGGAGTTCACCCCGTGTTTCGTATCTCCATGCTCCGGAGATACCATGGTGACCCGTCGCATGTGTTGGATTTCACATCTGTTCAGCTAGACAAAGATCTGTCTTATGTTGAGGAGCCAGTAGCCATTCTAGACAGGCAAGTCAGAAAGCTAAGGTCAAAGAACATCGCTTCGGTAAAGGTTCAGTGGCGGGGCCGGCCGGTCGAGGAGGCGACTTGGGAGACCGAGCAGGATATGCGCAGCCAGTACCCTCATCTTTTCACTACTCCGGGTATGTTTTCTATGCTCGTTCGAGGACGAACGAATCTTTAAGTGTGGGAAGATGTAACGACCCGACCGGTCGTTTTAGAAAATTACGCCCCAATCCCTAATTTAACTGTTCCCCTAAGTTCATTTATGCTATTGTGGGTTGCCGGGAGAGTCGGTTTCGAAAATTTGAGCATTTTGGGACACTTAGTCCCTAAATAAGAGCTTTGAAACTAGAAAACGGTCCGTAGCCGGAACAGTGTTAAGACGATCTCGGAACGGAAATCCGATGGTTCCATTAGCTCCGTTAGGTGATTTCGGGGTTAGGAGCGCGTTCGGAATGTATTTTGGAGGTCCGTAGCTCAATTAGGCTTGAAATGCCGAAGGTTGAAATTTTGGCGAATCCGATCGATAGGTGAGATTTTGATCCGGGGGTCGGAATGGAATTCCGACAATTTCTGTAGCTTCGTTATGTGATTTTGGATATGTTCGCAAATTTTCAGGTCATTCGGACGTCGTTTGGTCGGGTTTTAGATCGAATGTGCAATTCGGAAAGTTTTAAGAAATTTAGGCTTGAATTCGATGTGAATTATGGGTTTTGATGTTGTTAGACGTGTTTTGAGGATTGGAACAAGTTCGAATAAGGTATTAGGATGTGTTGGTATGTTTGGATGAGGTCCGGGGGGCTTCGAGGTGTTTTCGGATGGTTAAACGGGAGAAAACATGGAAAATTGCAGGTTTTTGTTTGTTGGTTATTTAGTTTTTGCTCCTGCGAAAATGGGAGCGCAGGAGCGATTCCGCATGAGCGATTCCGCAGGAGCAGACAAGCGGGCGCAGAAGCGGAGGTGATCGCTGAAGCAGAGCCTGGTCCGCAGGGGCGGCATTGCTGATGTGGAAAGAGGATCGCAGAAGCAATCCAGGGTCGTGAAGGGGAGTCCGCAGAAGCAAACTCTGAGGCGCGGAAGCGGAAAGTTCCGCAGGAGCAGAGGAGATTCCGCAGGAGCGGACGCGTAGAAGCGGTTCGTGGCTCGCAGGAGCGAAAATGGCCAGTTAGGCCTGGGTTCGTAGAAGCGACCAATTGGTCGCGGAAGCGGTTCCGCAGAGGCGGAAATAGTCCGCAGAAGCGGAAATCGCAGAGGGTTTAATTATTTGGGGGTCTCGGCTTAAGGGCGATTTTGGGCGATTTTGAGGAGGAAATCAAGGGAAATCATCAGGTAATCAACTATGAACTCATATTATGATTAGTATTGGTATTATTATGCAATTATATCATGAAAATGGAGGAATTTGGGGTAATTATGGAGGATTTAGCCCTAGTCTTGAACTTTAGAAAATCTCTGATTTGAGTGGGCAAATGGAGTCCGATTTTGGTAAATTTTATATGCCTAGACTCGTATTGAGATAAGGAACCCGAAAATATAATTTTCGTGATTTTTCGATAAGCGTACCGAGAGTCGGGTTTTGACAACTTGTGAGTTTTGGTGCATTTTGAGTTATTTTGATTGGGTAATACCCAATTGGCCTATTTTGATGTGATTCTATTGATTTTTATCAGATACTACACTTGTGGAGGCCGACATTCGTGGCAAGAGGGTTATTACTTAGCGGTTTTGTACCGGAATTGAGGTAAGTGGCTTGTCTAACCTCGTGTGGGGGAACTTTCACCCCTAGGATATTATGTGATAGTTTAAATGCCTTGTACGCGAGGTGACGGGCGTGTACATGCGCTGGTTGTTGTAACACACACTTTACTTGAATTGTCTGATTTGTGATATTCCTGCTCTTAGCTGATAAAAGCGTTACCATTACCCGGTAGTACTTAGAAAAGCATGATTAACTAGGATTCAACATGTTTAATTGCCTAGTTGATTTACTTGAATTCTTGATAAATTGTTGGCACTAATTTCGGTGAAGTTGTAATTTAACATATTATATTCTCTCTGTGTGTTTTCTTATTTGATGTGTTGGTGGATTGCGGGTTCAATTCCCGGAGATCCCAGGGCTGTGGGTTCGATTCCCAGAGACCTTGTGCTTGTGGACTGCGGGTTCGATTCCCGGAGACCCAGGGCTGTGGGTTCGATTCCCAAAGACCCGGAGTGATATTGGTAGGGACTACGGGTTCGATTCCCGAGATCCGAGTTATTGGTAGGGACTACGGGTTCGATTCCCGAGATCCGGAGTTATTGGTAGGGACTACGGGTTCGATTCCCGAGATCCTGAGTTATTGGTAGGGACTACGGGTTCGATTTCCGAGATCCTGAGTTATTGGTAAGGACTACGGGTTCGATTCCCGAGATCTGAGTTATTGGTAGGGACTACGGGTTCGATTCCCGAGATCCTAAGTTATTGATAGGGACTATTGAGAATGGGATTGTGGGTTCGATTCCTGGAGACCCAGAGGTACGGAGAATGGGATTGTGGGTTCAATTCCCACGGATCCTGGATTTGTTTATTTGAGTTGGTTAATTGTTGTTAGCTTAATTGTAGACAGTTGCAGTAATCATCATAATGTTATTATTTCGGAAATTATTATCATTTAAACTGTTTATTTTGTTATCATCATTATATTATTGTTTTCTCAGTAGGGCCCTGACCTACCTCGTCACTACTCCATCGAGGTTAGGCTTGGCACTTACTGAGTACCGTTGTGGTGTACTTATGCTACTCTTCTGCGCACTATTGTTGTGCAGATCTTGGTACATCAGGACTGGCTCATACTAGGTGATTCAGCAGCACTTTGGGAGACCTCGAGGTATGATCTGCTACTTCCGCGGATCGGAGGCCCTCCTTCTATTCTGATAGTATTAGTAGATATTTTCCTTCATTTCGTTGTTTAGATACTCTTTACACATAGAGCCACAGTTGTATTTCTCTTTTAGTCTGTGTTACCCGTGGGGTTGGAGTCACGGGATACATACCGGTTACTTAGAGTATAAAGCGAAATATTAATAAAGGCACGTAAAAATGGAACATATAAAGAAATCAGATAAAAACAAATACAACAGTTGAGCGACCGTGCTAGAACCATGAAATTCGGGAATGCCTAATACCTTCTTCCAGATTAACAGAATTCCTTATCCAGATTTCTAGTTCGCAGACTGTAACAGAGTCAAACTTTCCTCGGTTCGGGATTAAACCGGTGACTTGGGATACCATTATTTTCCCAAGTGGCGACTCTGAAAACTTAAATAACTAATCCCTTTCCGACTGTCCTTTAATTGGAAAAACTCATTCCTTTATTATATCCCTTCCCGGGATATAGTAATAGCGGTAAAAAGGAGGTGTGACATCAGTCATATTATCATATGACTAGGCAAATATGCCCTCATTTTCTTTCAAAAATTCCATATATTTCTCCTTCTCTGTTGGTGACAAGTGAACACTGATGCGTGTTTCTTTGACATTATCTGTATCTCCCAAATTAATGACCTTAGTTTCTTCCAGGTTGGACTTAGGTCTATTCTCAAAAATTCTCATCTTCTCTGACGACCTCTTCGGTTATCTCATCTTCTTCTGAGTTTATATCCTTTTGTTGCGTTGTTTCGTTGCAAGTCACAGTCGTTGGTTCATCATCAAGATAAGTAATAGTAATGTTGTATAAAAATAGAATAAATGATAGAGAAAATAATAAGCAAGATATATGTGATAAACTGAACTGCTTTGATTAAATCCATAATAGTTTGAAACATCGGAGCTCTTTTCAAAATAAAAGATAATGCAGGAAGAAAATCAACTAGTATGGGTGGGTGGAGGGTCCCTGGATCTCGTGGAATAGGATAATGTTTCCAGAGTGCACGAACTAACCTTTTGGGAAGGGGAATAAAAAAAAAGAAAAAAAAAAGGTAATAAGTTAGCGCAGGTTCTAAGGAAAAACTGTTGCAGTATTTAAACACATTGTGCAAGAATATAAATTGCGTCCTAATTTTGGTGCCTTGTTGTGCCCGAGGTAGGCCTAGTGAAAACTAGTTTTGGTGAAATTATAGTGCTAAATGCCTCATTTTATTAATTAATATAAGACGAATCCAAAAGCGACTCTAAATAACAGAAAGTAAATGTCACTAGTTGCCATTGGCCTTACTACATCATTAAAGCAAAAAAAAGACTCCTAACTATTTGGTCCCAGAGGGAACTTCCCCAAAATCTGTATCTTTATCGCCCTCGAACAGTTTCATAGCTCGCATAGTCCTAGCAGCAAATTAGCTCGGGCTTGGTTACCATGCCAAATTTGTGCCTCATTTTCTGCAAAAAAGAGTGTTAAGCCCTTACGCCTCCAGATTTGACTTATTTAAATCAATAATTAGCATGACAAAGGACTTAAGTTCTCTAAATGAATTCATAGAACATGAAGGCGTCCATTTGGGTTTTAAGGAAACCCGATGGACTTTGTACAAGGCTATCATAATGAGTTATTATGTGAACAACATAACTGACTCGGCTAGGTTTGACCATGATGCATGTACATTTTAAATGGAGTAAGGTTTCTATATTTGAAGTGTTAGACTGGTACCCTTGAGCGGACAACTCAAGAGGGAAAGGCATGGAATCGTCGACTACACTGTTGATCGACTGGTTTTACCGCAAATATGCCTTTGCAAAATTTAGGGGGTAATAGTACTCGAAGTGCACAATTACTCATTGTAAGCGTTGCTATAGTATCTGTTTCGGCACGAGTGGAGTATGATGTTGAAGATGCAAATTTACAAGAATGAAACAAATTGACATGTATTTTAACATACATAAAATGAATGATTACAATAAATGCTCGTAGTTACAACGGTATTGAAATAATAAAGAAGTAAAAGAAAGCAGTTAAAGGAAATGAAAGACATGAAGAGCCAAGTTAGTTTTCATTATGAAATGAATAAAAGGCAAGAAATAAAGGCAGTTAAGTCACAAATAACATGTGATGGTAAAAGCATAAAAATCTCCAGCAGAGTCGCCATGCTGTTGACGCCCCTTTTTTCTAAGGTGAAATCGGGTTAACGACATTATTGACAAAACAGCTCTCATTCCCTTTTGAGGAATCATGTTATGGAACTTGAAGAGTCGTCACCTAATGATTATAGTGCATTAGGACACTTTAAATAAAAAAAGAGGATTTTTTGAAAGAAAAACCAGAGTTCGGGTAAGGGCTTGAGATTATCTCGAGGGGAAGGTGTTAGGCACTCCTCAAGATCCACTAGTGTGGTTCCCGGCCATGCCTAATTGTGACTTTAAGAAGAGTAGAAGTAAACAAACAATATTTGCACATAGGGAATATAAATAAGTTGAAAGTTTTGAAATAAAAGAGAGGAAAAAAAGACAAAAGTGATTTTGGAAATAGAAATATTAATTGAAGAAAACATTAATTTTCACATCATATAAATAAAGAAAAGGCGTCCTAGGTTTAAATATAATATGGATCACATTGGTGCAATACCCAGCAATCATTCTGACACGAGATATTAGCGCATCAATCATATATATATATATATATATATATATATATATATATATATATATATATATATATATATATATATATATATCTATCCTTCCCACCCTGTTAAGGTATTAAATGCGATTATTATCATTTACTTATTCCAAGCTAATACCCGTCCCAACCTATCAATCCTGGGCTTTTAGGACTTCTAAGCCTAAAGGGATTAGGGAAGGGAGTATAGGCATATATGGAGTTTCAAAATGATAAAAGACTAAGACGACAAACAAAACAAGTAGTAAATAATGAGGGATGGACAAATACATAAGAGGCTCACATAAACCCTATAAATCACATAGCATTTATTTTAGCATGTCTTGCATATACTTATTTGGTCTAAATAAATTAAATGGTGGACAAACTTGTTTAACACATGGAGTTGGATAAGAAAAACTGCATTAGACAATCCATATCCAAATGTCAGAGGTTGAGGTATTTAAAATAAGTTACTGATTGAGAATCTAATGTAGAAGAGTTTGAAATACAAGGTTGAAAATTACAGAAGTTCAAAGATGATTTCGAAATTAACAGAATTGTTAAACTAAAAAAGCAGCAGAAGTATACGCAACGTTTTCGAAAGTGAGACATTTTAAAAAGGAAACAGACTGTTAAAAATTTCTTTGTAAAAGAGTTTAGGCAGTGCAGATACTTTTAAAAATAGGGTTGAAACTGTGTTTCAGAAGACAGCTTCAAAAGGGGTGGAGAAATTCAGGCAAAAGTTTAAAGACGTTACTTAGAAAAAAAAATACAAGTTTGAAAGGAATTAAAGGCGGATTTATAAGAGTTTTAAAAATGGACAGGTTTTGACGAACTGTACTGAAAATTCTAAAACCAGTTGGTAAATTATTAATTAGACTAATTAGGCGAGTTTGAATTCCTATAGGTATGCTTTCTATGTCCTGATTAAAGAAACATTACTGTGATTAAACTGGTTACAAAATGAATATTAAGCTACAGCTTGCCTAGCGTTTAGGCATTTCCTATAGGCATGATTTCTATATGCAATTTGTTGTTTGATTATTAGATCCTATAGTGAACATTAAATCATATAGATATGATTTATAAATGATTGAAAAGAATGCAAAAGCCTATAGACATGATCTCTAGGTGATTTAAAGTGTGGAACCTATAGGCATGATATCTAAATGATTAATACAACATTGGTTCTATAGGCATGGTATCTACCCTTTAGAAATAAAGTAAACCCCTCCCACACCCTTTAATAATATTTTCCCGAGTTCTTTTTACAAGGTTATTACAAAATCAGAAGAAAGCAGGTAACAAAAATACATCATAACTACAGCTAGATCCAAACTGCCTAATGCAATCTTTAACATCCAATAGCACGTGTTTCACCAAATCCGTATTCCATATTCCAAGGCCCTCTCTTACTCAGAGTGTTTCAAAGTTCCAAGGAGCCTCCAGGACCCTAGGCAATGCTTACACTCTGAATAATAAATATATTAATAGAATAGTACAAGTGTGGAATTACCAGCCCTCAGGCATCCAAGTTCAGAGGGAACTCTAGGGTCCCAAAGCATGGCTTACCAAAGGGGGGTAGAATTTAGGATACTAGGAATGAGTGCAAAGTGAGAGAGGAACCATAGCAGAGGGTGGTCATACCCAACCATGGCATAAGCTGGCACACCCCTGATCCCTTACTTAGGTCAAACAAATAGGAGCAGACTTTGGGGAGTCAAAATTAGGGTCTGAGTAGTGATTAGGACACTACCAGCCCATGTTAAAGCTCAACACATAAAGGGGAGATGGAATGGAAAAGCAATTGAGTAGAGACTCAGGAGAGTATGGTTCCACATCATCGACAGTAATATAAGATGCTGTCATGATTCAGAACAGTATAAACATGCAAAAGGGAATAGAGGGAAGGGATTTGCATGAAAACATATTAAAAAGAGATAGGAGAGCATAGCAGACTGAAGGTTCAAATCATAAAGAAAGGGTAGAACGGACTTGAATGTAATTGCATAGTGCAAGAAGCATAAATAATCACATAGTGAAAGAGGTGCAGAAGAGGAGAAATAAACACATAATAGGAGGGTGTTATTTAAATTAGAAATACACACCAGTTTTCAATTATGGTACATCAGAGAAAGAGCAACAAATACACAGCCAGAAAGAATTAACAAGAGAAACTCAAATTTCAGCAAGCACTTGGGAATTCAGAGGAACTTCAGAAATATTCAGACAATAGGAGAGAAAGGAGAAGAGTGCTCAATAGTAATAAAGAAGGTAGAGAGTAATAGTAGAGAGAGTATAGTATATTTTAAAGACAGAGGTATTTGTGTCAAGTGTGTGTAATTCTTCTGAAGTGTGAAGTGTATTGCAAAGGTCCAGAAATAACTGTATGAGAACTTAAAATGTTATCTCTTTTTATAGTACAAAAATGAGTAAACAAAAAGGCAAGAAAATAAAATTCCAGTCAATCAAATAAAATCTCCCTTAGTCAAAGGGATTTGATTTCAAACGGGAATGAGTAATTATGGAAAGTAAAATAATAAAAACCTTTTCAGAGTAGCATAATAGGGGTGTCACACCTCCTTTTTTAAAATATTACTTTACCCGCGAGGACTTAGAGGAGTTTTTCAAATTTAAGGACAGTCGGAACGAGATTAGTTATTTAAGTTTTTCATAGTCGTCACTTGAGAATGTAATGGTGTCCCAAGTCACCAGTTTAATTCCGAACGGAGGAAAGCTTGACTCTGTTACAGTCTGCGAACTAGAAATCCGGATAAGGAATTCTGTTAACCAGGTAGAAGGTATTAGGCACTCCCGAATTCTGTGGTTCTAGCACGGTCGCTCAGCTGCTGAATTTGATTTTATCTGATTTCGATTATATGTTTTTAAATCATGTGCATTACTATTTTGCTTTTGAATTTTTTAAAATTACAACATCGTGAAAATGCATTCCTTAACCACACCGTACCAGTACGCCTGTGGCTTTAGATACATTTCGACTTCGTTGAGAGTAGGATTTGGGTCACATAAATGTGCACCCGTGCTTGAGAATGTATATTAAAATTGTGCCTATGGTATCTATTTTTTTATTACTTTGGAAAAGACTTTGGAATTAGCTAAACTGTCCCTCCGATGTCTAAAATATCATAATGGTTATTTGAGGGCCCCGTGTATCTTGGTTTAAGACGAGGCTCATCTCATTGTATTTTAAGGTTAAACCTAGATCGTGCTAAATTTTCTATCATTGTTTTTTCCCTTAACTGAAATAATTATTAATGCAGTTTCATGATAATTTGTATTGACATTTATTCAAATTCAGGACACTATATGTATTGGGCCTGGAGTTCGGATTTAATTTAACAGAAATGCACATGTGTGCAAAGGCTAATTAAAGCCCAGTTCACAATTACGAATTCAAGTCTCACGGGCTTAGAAGCTTTCACGGCTAAATCCAGCTTCCTCTGCCTGGACTTGTCAAAATCATTAACTAAATTTGCAACAGATTTAATCATTTAACAGGCAAACTATATGAATACTACCACTTCAGTATCAGATTTCAACTAAAAATGTAACTTTGATTTTATTCATTCATCTACGTTTGGCAATCAAATTGTATCAGTCAAATTGTATGGAGATATATGTGTTCATTCAGACTCAGGTCTATTTGGTTTTACTTGTTACTTCGAAATAGCTAAACTAACTATACAATTTACATGTTTTTACTAGATCCTGAACTTCATTCATACTGTATTCATGTTTCATATCTGGTTTTGAATTTAAACAAAGTCCAAAACCTCAGAATTACGAACGAATGTGTTTAACTACTTCATTATTTTTTGTTGACAGTCAATAATTCAGAAACTTAAACAACGAAAAATGCTCTAATATTTCGTATTCACTTCTTAATTTCAGAAATCAAATGATAATCCAGAAGCACTCAATTAGATTTAACTAATTTCGAACCTATAAATCTAGGTGATCACTTTTTAAAACTAAGCTACTCCGTGTTATTCCTATATTAATTCCTAAGCTAAAGATTCCACAATATTACTAGTTTCAGTTCATAATTCTCACAGTCCAAGTCCACATTATACAATAAGAGTCCTAATGAATTACATAATTTCTAAGTATTCTACAACTACAAGTAGAACAGAATTAAAAATACATAAAGGACCAATGCGTATTTCTTATTTTCTCCAGAACTTCAATTACATCCGTGAAAATCAGTAGTATACCTGGTCAAATTGAGAGGAAAATCAATGAGTTCTAAGGATGTATGGAAGAAGAAGATTAGTAAAGGCAGGAATCCAAGTAATAACAGCAGTAACTCTAATATAACACAATAACAGACTTGAATTCAAAGTAGAAGACCCAACAGTTTCAATCAAATGATGCATAACACTGATCGAAACACCAGAAACACAGAGTTTTACTCGAATTAAACCAATGAAACGGTAGTAGAACAAAATTTTTTGTGTATTTCAGACTTAAAACTTTTGAACTTCTGCACCCCTAGCTGAAGCATCCACATTGGCCTTTATATTGTCTGCTAATCCCATGTAGATTTTCTGTTCGAGCATCTGGCCTGGAATACATGGCGAGGACACTTTACTAGTATCCCTTTGAATATTTTCCAAGTTTCCTGCAAGGTCCCAGTTGACTGCTGCTTGAACTGCAATATATCATCAATCTGTCTTGCAATATTGTTTGCCGGGTAAAACTTGTTTAGGAACTTTTTGACTAATTCCTCCCAAGCAGCAATGGAATTTATTGGGAGAAAATTTAGCCAAGTCACAGCTTCCCCAATCATAGAGAACAAAAATAGTAATAGCTTGATGCTTCTGGGGTCACATTTTGCTGCCTTTGGGTCACACAAATTGACATACAAAATTTTAGGTGTTGTTGAGGGTCTTCAATGTGTGAACCACAGAACAATCCCTTATTCTGATGCAGCATGTTGTTGGTGATCTTGAATGTCTTCGCTTTTATTTAGGGTACAACAATGGCGGTGGCTTGGTTGTTAGGTGGTGGATGTGCCCAATCATAAAGTGTAGCTTCTGGCACATGAGGTGCCACTACTGCGTTGTTTGGCATATCGATGTTTTCCCTATTTTTGTTGTCCATTTCAGTTATGAGTTGGTGTGCTTTTTGCGGTTGTTTGATCTTCTTGTTGGCATGGTTTAATGCATTGAATGTTTTCTCTAGGTTGGAGAGTTGTTCAAGAAGTTCACCAGTCCTCGAAGAATTTCTAGGCATACACATTAATCATAAAAGAGTTCAATTGTGAGAATTTCAATAAAAAATTATTTAACACCGTAGAAAATTGATCTAAACTAATAATTCTAGCACTACTTCTAAGTTGCAATAAATAACACCGTTAGTTTCTTGGGAAACAATGCCAAAGTTTGATCATGCCCAATTATACCTTATAAAAGACAAAGCGGTCGTTGCAAATATAATCCAATTTTTCAAGTCTGGAGTTGAATCCTCAAGGAACTAACCAATCTATTACAACTCTTAGTGATGCTAGTATAATTTTAAATAATTTTCAGATGCAAGATTCTTATCAATAAACATGGAGATTTATTTAATTAATGTAAAAAGATATTAAAACTAACATTATTCTAAATTAAAGATAATTCTATGGTAAAAAGATCTAGGGTATTGATTTTCCTAATTGCTAGCTTAATTCTTAACTCTTTTGCTATAATTTCACTGTGGTACTCAAAAAAGGATTCTGAGCTGTGGGTTACCGCAATTATCTTTCGATCAACTATGATAATTTACTCAAGCATTCTCTCAAACTACTCTTGCTGATAATTTATACAACTCTCAATTATCCCACCAAAGTTTCGTTATCTCTAATCCCACTTTGAAATTCAAGTAATGAATCTCTTCAATTACCCAAAAGTGTTGTTCTTCAACAACAATCTAACCTAGTATTCTTTCACAAGAAACACAAGGAAATTAGACACGATTAATCGAGGGACCATTCAATTAATCACAATACAAAATATAGTTGAACAATCATATAATAAACCTAGCTCGATTATAACAAAATTGAGTCAAAACTTCATCTATCGATTTGTTCCATCAACCCTAGATTAAATGTTTAGCTGCTCATGGGAAAAGAAGATAAAAAATAAAATAATTCATAGTTCATGAAAATAATGATAAGAAGAAGAAGAATGAAAAACTCTAATGGTGTCTTGATTTTCTCACACGTGTTCTTACCTCCAATTTCATTTAAAAACAAGCTTAACCTTAACTTGGGCGAGTTTGTTGAGTTTATATAGGGTTAGGATAAGTTTCTCATGTTTTACACTTTAGCCTTAAAACTTCGGGGCTTTCTCCAAATCTACCGCGGCCGCGGGATAACTACGGCGCGACTGCAGTGATTTATTACCATTCTGCTTTCTGCTTTCTTCCACCGAGTTCCATTCGCTGTCCGACTATGGGTGCGGTGGACTGTTGTCCAATTTTGCTTCGCCTTTTCTTGCTCTTTTTTGTCCGGATCTTTATTTTTTACCCCAAAACACTCTACATCTTCCTCCTAACTCGGAGTAGCTCCTGCAAAGCATAAAAACCTCAATTAGAATATTTTTTTTTTATTATTTAGCACTCAAATCATCAATAAGGTGTGGTTAATTTAGAGCATAAATACGATCTACATCGTAATATAGGCTACTATCAATCTCTATTGTTGTTGTTGGTATGGAGCATTGCCTCACTGTCCTTTGTAATTGTTCGCATACTGGACTTCTTCACCTTTGTTCATCATACCAATCATCTTGGTTGAAACCACTACTTCCCTGCTTATATTGATCCAGACTTCCTTTACTTTGTTGATTTGTCGCCTATTATTGACCAACATGTTCACCCCTTCCATAGCATTTACTTTTCTTGGCGCTTGAACTTGCTGCACCTGAGCTTTTGTCAACTGGTTCATTGTCGTAGTCAACTCCGCTATTGCTTGGCCATGGTCTTGGAGCTCTTTGTGCAGGTGAATGACAGTGGGATCACCTTATGTCACATTAGCTCGACTTTGCCAAGCTGAGGATGTATCTACCATCTCATCCAATATCTCACATGCCTCAAAATAAGGTGTCTTCAGAAAATTCCCCCTACTAGTTAGTTCACGACACAATGATTGGTCGTTAATGCCATGGTAGAATATTTGCTGGATAATTGCTTTGGTCATGTCGTTGTTTGGACATTCTTTCACCATTGTTTGATATCTCTCCCAGGTCTCATGATGTGGTTCCTATTTGAAGGCCACGATCTTGTCTCTCAATGTCGCTGTACGCCCCATCGAGAAAAACTTAGCTATAAACTTGTTGGCTAACTCATCCCATATAGTGATTGAATTGTTGGGAAGTCTTTCCAGCCATTCCGAAACTTTCCTTATAAGTGGAAAAGGGAACAATCTCAATCTCAATGCATCCTCCGACACATAGTCTATTTGATTCCCCAGCATGTATCCATAAAGCCCTTGAGATTCTGATGGGGGAATGCCTGTGACGTACCCTCATTGATCCAATAAAGTCAACATCACATATGTAATTTGGAAATTGCCCATCCGGATTCATTGTGGGATAATTGCACTTGCATAGCCTTCATTTGGAAGCACCCGAGGAGCAACTCTTGGAGGAACTAGAGGAGGGTCTAGAATATTGTCATTGGCTTGGCGGTCTATTCTTTGAGCTTGAGGTACTAGAGGCACCACATCTTCGCCATTATCATCTATCTCCTCCCCCGGAACATTGCCAGTACGATCATTATTTGCCATGTTGTACCTGAATAGATTAACTCACACAAGTTAGCAAAACAGAAGGAAAGAAAAACAAGACACCAAACTAGTCAGATAGATAGTCAAAACCATTTAGCTCCCCAGCAACGGCGCCAAAAAGTGATCGGTCTGACCCTATACCACTATAAAATGGCAAGAGTGGTCGATGCAGCTTTTACCCGAGAGGTCGAGATCGATTTCCACAGAGAGCCAATGTCGGTTTGGAATTAGGTTTCTATCTAATCTAGCTTTGTGCGTTGTTCTTAATTTCACTTCCAATCATGCTTTGTTTGGTTTCTATTCTATTTTAACACTAATGAAGGATGAAAATAATCTAAGTACAATTGTATTTTTATGTATTTTCTCAACTGGTAAAAAGGCACTAGGGAAGTGACTTACACCTAGGTGAGTATCTAACGAGCTCTAAACATAGGTCAAACTTGTTATAATTGGGATTATGATATAAAAATTGCACATAAGTACTCACTCTATACCTTTCGGTAGTTTGAGTGACTTTGCGATAATTGGCTTTCTCAAGCCCAATTGGGTGTTCAAACAATGCAAGAAAAATTGGCTCAAGTCGGTTATTACTATCTCTAGGTTTAATCCTTTAATTAGGGCTATCAATCTCTTGAATGCACTATAATTCCTTGTTAGCCTGAATTTTCTAGACTTATTTCTCAAGAAGAGTCTAAGTCAAATAGGTATGAATCAATGTTTGCAACCACCAATTAAACATGAAACAAGCTAAATATCATTAACCCATAAATAATTAAGCCCTAAAAATAAAAACCTATTAAATACCCACACAAGGGTTGGTCAACAACCGTAGCTAATGGGTTTAGCTACTCATAATCAAGGAATAAATCAAAGGAGATGATGAACTATAAGACATAAAAATTAATTAGAAGAGTGAAATCTAAGATTAATAGTTAATAATACTCTAAAATTAATCAAAAAGTAAAAAAAAAATTGTTCACATGCTCCACAAAACAAAAGATACCCTAAAATATAAAAAAGATCTATTCATATAGAGCTAAAATTTCCAGACAAAAATGCCCCTACGAAGGTTCCGCTGATAGCGTAAAATTGAGCGCCTCAGCGCTAGGACATCCGTGATCACGAAAAAGCAAGCACGTACCATATTTTTTCTCTTCTGAGCTTGGTCTTGACTTGCTTCCGGTAGGAGCGAAAAATAAGCCACCTCACGGTCTTCCACCGCGGCCGCATAATATGTTCGGAGACAGCGCTGTTTATTTGAGCCCAAATCTCCAGTCCCCTGATTTTAACATTCGCCCACAACAGAATATGGACTGCGGCCGTGTCAAGTAATTCTACTGCCACACAATTTCACTATGTGCAACGGTGTCTGTTGAAACCAAAAGTGCCTTCTCTAAACCTCAATCCACTGAGAGTGTAATTATGGTTGCCTCAACAGTTCAAATTTTGCGGCCGCATTATTTGTTCGATGTTAGTGCCTTTTGCTCAACTTTGAACTTGTGCAGATTTCACTCCTATATAAGTTGGCTATGACTTTCCTACCACATTTTGACCAAACACTGCAAATAAACACAATAAGTTAGCCTTCGGGAATACTTCGACACAATTTTTATCCAAAACATAAGCAAAAAGGAGCATAAGGTAGACAAGAATCCCTAGTTATCAGCTACCCGAAATGACCATTGGCCACTACCATCCATTGATCTAACGCTAGATAGATTGGCAAGTAGGTCCCACTTCTGCTTTTTGGATGGATACTCATGGTATTATCAGATCTCTATTGCTTTAGAGGACAGAGAGAAGACATTGTTCACATGCTCTTATAGAATCTATGCCTTTCGAAGAATGCCATTTAGTCTATGCAATGCACCTGCCACATTCCAAAGGTACATGATGGCCATCTTCACAAATATGGTAGAGGAAACAATGGAGGTATTCATAGATGGCTTCTCAGTGGTGGAGAAATCATTCGATGATTGCCTTATGAAATTGAGAAGAGTATTGAAGAGGTATATCGAGACTAATCTGGTACTCAGCTGGAAAAAGTGCCATTTCATGGTACATGAAGGTATAGTCTTGGGGCACCTAGTGTTGACTAAAGACATTGAGATAGATCATGAAAAGGTTGATGTGATCGAAAAAATTCCACCACCCATTTTTGTTAAAGTAATTAGAAGTTTTCTTGGGCATGCCGAATTCTATAGGAGATTTATAAAAGTTTTTTCCTAAATTTCTAACCTCTTGTGTAAATTGCTTGAAAAATGTCACCCTTTTGTGTTTTCCAATGACTGCAGGGTAGAGTTTGAGGGATTAAAGAAGAGACTAGTAACATCACCTATTATAGTTTACCCTGATTCAGAGCAACCATTTGAGCTAATGTGTGATCTGAGTGACTATAATGTGGGAGCAAGTCTTGGGCAGCGAAAAGACAAAGTCATGCACCCAATATACTACGCAAGTAGAACTCGAGCGGTGCCCAGCTAAAATACACTGTAATCGAGAATGAGATGATAGTAGTGGTGTTCACATTTGACAAATTCATGTCATACCTGATAGGGTCGAAGGTAGTTATTTATACTAACCATGCTACCCTTAGGTACTTAATCGAGAAGAAGGAGTCAAAGTCGCCCCTGATTCAATGGGTCCAAGAATTTGACTTGGAAATCTGTGAGTGAAAGGGAACAGGGAACTAAGTGGCTGATCACTTGTTTAGGCCGGAAGGAGCTGAGAAGAAGGTTGACATGGAAGAGATTGTGCAAAATTTCCCGGATGAACAACTATTATCCACGAGTTTTGAGGAAGAGCCACAGTATGCTGACATATGCAAACTACCTGGCGGGCGGTTATTGTTCCTTATAACCTTTCCTCTGTCCAAAAGTAAAAGTCTTCCCTGACTATTGTATATATTATTGGGATAAGCTTTATCTATTTAGAATTTGTGTTGATAACATGATCTGGAGATGTGTCCCCAAGATAGACCAATCTTCTATTTTACAGGCGTCTCACACGTCACCATATGGTGACCGTTTTGGGGGAGTAAGGACAGCTGTGAAAGTCTTGGAGTCATGCTTCTACTGGCTGACACTATTCAAATATGCACACTTGTGGGTTAAAGGTTGTGATGAATACCAACAAACTAGGAATATTTCTCGCCGACATGAAATGCATATGAATCTAATTCAGGAGGTAGAAGTGATTGATGTATAAATTCAGGAGGTAGAGGTGATGCTGGTAGGGTGTTTAATTAGTTGTTTTAGTTTTTATTTTTTATTTTACCCCTTTTAACCTATCTCACCCCCACTCCCCCCACCCTACATTTTTAATTAACCTAGAAACCCATATTCCTCTTCCCTTTCTCCTAATATAAAAATCCCAAAAGCCTTCCTTTATCCCCTAACAATTCAATTCCCCCATACTCTCATCTCCTCTAACTTCTATCATCTTGCTGTTTTCCTCTCTACCCAACCTACATCCTCACAATTCCAGTAAGTAAGTGCTCTTGTAAAGTTCGTTTTGTATGTCATTGCTTAGGCTGCTAGAATTTTTATGTATTGTAATAGATTCCTCTTGTATTATAGCGGATTTCCTCTTGTCGTGTATTCTAATTACATTCATTGGTATGCCAGAGCAATAGTAGGATTTTATTATGCTGGGTTAGGTTGACATTGGTATAAATGTGGTTGAATTGGGGTTATCAAATTGTTGTTTTGAGTTTGGGTGAATTGTGCACTTCAGGTGTTTGTATTAATGCTACTTTGAGTTGAGAATATAATTTTTCGACCAAGTGTGCGGGTGAAGATAGTGTTTTTCTCTAATAGTGGTATTTGTTTCACATAGTATGACACTATCCAAGTAATGAAAAACCACATGTGCATCATTTAGTGGTCAAGCTAGATCATCCAGGCCACTAGCTCCGGCTAATGTTCGCCAATATGATAGTACAAAGTCCTTCTGTTGCATCTGTTAAGTCAAGTAGCAATGAGTATGATGCTTCTGACGAGGGTACTAAAGGGAAAGATGAGGTTTTCGCTTCTTCACCTCCACATGAGCAGGTTGTTGAGGGTACCTCTATGGTAAGATGGGACACGCGAATAACGTCCTTAAAGTAGGAAATGGCAAGGATATGTACTTTGTCACGCACTTGGGCACTCGAGTGGATTCCCTCGCTAGCCAAAGTGCCAAATCTAAGAGGAAGGTCATCGCTTGGCTGTATGCACTTGGTAGAGCCTGCCATCTCGATCCCGGCACTGTCACTAACCAGGAGTGACTCTACCGGGGAAGTTTCCTTTACCTTACATTCTTCTTTGTGTGACATGGGGACATACCACCATTTAATGTGTGGGGTGAGGGATATGTTGTATTTATGTTGTGTGTGTGTGTATATATATATATATATATACACACACACATTAATGTAGATTAGTGTGAGTTTCTTTGGTCAGTTTGAGTAATACAAAAACGAAAAATAGAAGTTTGCCTTTTCCCGACGATGGATATCATTCGACGGGTTTCTTGAGGGATTAAAGTCGAAAGGAAAAAGACAAAAAGAATTTATGTTGTTATGTAGTGTAGTTATTCCCCCTTGGTTTTTTTTTTGGGCCGCAGTTCTTTTTCAATGGTTTTGTTTGAATCGGTAATGTTAGTTTTTGTTTTTTTTAGATGTATCAACACTTGCGCTATGAGCGGAAATGAAAACAAGGTCTCTTAACTTCCTTATGCCTTGAGAATAGCAAGTGCTTCAGTGTGACGCTTAGGATCAGTTGTCGACTTTTATACAAGTGCCTTAAATTGTATGTTCTTAACTTGGCTTAAGTGCTTTGAATAGAGTGTTATTGATGATCTAATCTTGAGTGAGTCATGTGCCATGTGCGTGTGAGTTTTGTTGTAGTCTGTGCATTACATTTGATGCCTAGAACTTTCCTCGGTAGTTTTCTTCAATCTAGGAAGTGATATAGGCATTTTTTTGTTGAGCCAGATATGTATATTTCGCCCACCTAATTTTTATGTATAGTAGTTAACCCCTTTTGCGCATGTATCATATTTTTTTGGAAATCACATTACAAGCCTGGCCCATTTATTTAAATTAACAATCTATTTTAACCTTGTAACCTCTCTTGAGCACAAAATTGTTATGAAATGTATAAAGATTAAAGTGCGGGGTGGTTTGTTTGGCTTTTGAGTAGAACTAATAAAATTAGAAGAAAGGTGCACTATTTTGAAAAAAAGAAGTAAGAGCCACTTGAATTGAGAAAATTATTCCTTGATAAGTGGTGATTTTTGATGAAAGGTGCTTAAATAATTGGGAGTTAATGTATATCATTTGAAGGTGCAGTATGGTTTAACATAAGTGTGGTTCTAACTGTTAAAATGTATGTATTAAAGTGCTTAGGGAGGTGTAGTCGCTTATATCTAAATGTATCCTAAATTATTGACTCTTTAAATGAATCAATATTCACTTAAATTATTAGAAATATCCTTGGTGTGATGAGTTAGGAGAGTCGCTCAGTGAGGTAGTGTCTGTGTAAGATGCGGTTTGATTGCTCGAGGACGAGCAATTGTTTAAGTGTGGGGTATTGATAGTAGGCCATAACTATGTATTTTGACCACAATTTGCATTTAAATTGGCCGCGCTTTAATAATTTTTGAGCGGTAAATGGTAGTAAATTGCTATGATTGAGTATTTAATGCTTTGCAGACCCAATTCCGGGCTACATTAAGGTTAAGGAGCATTTTGAGCTAATATGGAGTGTTGAAGGCTATGTAAAAGTTTATAGTGCAAATTAGGAGTTCGGTTTAGGATCGAAAGAGGTTAGCACATTTAAAAACAAGAACGAATAATAGTGCAGAAAATGGCCCAGACGCGTGGCCGCACACTAACCGCACACTGGGCCACATAAGTTAGGCAGAAATTTTGCAAAATTGGCGGCCAGATGCACGGTCACCCTCCCAGGTGTGCGGTCGTGCACGTCTCTCTAAGGAAAATTATTTTAGGACTAAATTTGTCATTCTAGAGGCGACTCTCCTTGACCTATATGAAGCCAAGCTCACCCAAAAAGAGGGTATGTTGGTTTTTAGAAGTATTTGGAAGGCAAGTGCAGGCAAGAAGCAAAATGAAAGATTCGGCAACGAGATTTATCTTTCTTCCTTTAGTTTTATTTCATTGATGATGAACTCTATTGTTGTGATTGTGAAAACAATTATGCATAGCTAAAATCCTAATCTAGGGTTTTGATGGAACCTATTGGAGGATGATTTTCTTATTACGTTAATGTAGATTTGTCGTAGTATTCTCTCTATTTGTTCTACTATATCATTATTGTTGTTGATTGAAGGGCCCTCAATTGATTGTGCCTATTTAGTATGTAGTACCCGGGAGACAATGCTTATTTAGGTAGTTGCTGAACACCTAACGTATGCGAATGATCAATACAAAGGGTATAAATGTGGGAATAGAGATAACTGTAAGCCCTACTGCAATCTGAGTGAGTTGTTCTTGAAGCCATCTACCGTAATTCGGAAGAATACTTCTAGTATTGTTATAACTTCTCGGGAGATTTTTACTATAGTCAGAATGCTCATGATCGGGTAGCGAAGACTTAGGCGAATATAGCGAAAAGGATTCCGACAATAGGAGAAATCGCCTTAATTCTTTTATTAAAAAGACAAATTTCGTAAATTTTTTATTATATTAAAAATAAATTCAATTGCAATGACTATCTTATTCTTCCCTTAAAATGACAAATCTCGTAAAGTAAATAACTATAATACCCTTATCCTCGCCGACCACTTTTTATTGCTGCCTGATTAATGAGCAGTTAAATAACTAAACCAAACCTTACAAATCTATACTCTCCTTTTGACGCATTTAGAATTAACAATTAAAAAAGTCACTCGGTCAAGAAGGGCAAACGAAGAAACAATTGTTGGAAAGTATTAGAGATTGTGGGCGTGTTTGGTATGATGAAAATATTTTTCTTATCAATTCATTTTCTTTCAATTGGAGGAAAATATTTTCCTTATCAATTCATTTTCTTTCAGTTGGAGGAAAATATTTTTCTTATCAAAGGAAGGGAAATATTTTCCAAAGCTCTTCTCAACCTTGCTCATCCTCACCAAACCTAGTCCAACCCCTCTCCAAAAAAAGTTTTTTTTTTAAATTTCAATTTTTCTGCTACCATCCACCCTACTACCCCTCCACCTTCCCCAAACAAAAAAAAATATTTTTTTACCTTAAATATATTTTTTTGCAATTTCAAATTTTTATTTTTTTTATTTTATTGCACCACTCAGCCCCAGCTCCACCCCCAATCGCCCACCCCAACCCCTCCCCCCACAAATAAAAATTCATTTTTTTGTTTCACTGCCCCTGGTCCCGCGCCCACCCCTGCCCCCTCCCCCAAAAAGTTTAAAATATATTTTTCATTTTTTAATTTTATTATTTATTATTTTAAAGGCTTAAAATTTTACAAGTTCCAAAATTATGAGTTTAGAGGTTTATATGTTTGGCAGTTTACGAGTTTAAAAATTATAAAGTTTACAGGTTTGAAAATACGCGATTTTTGAGTTAAAAAGTAAAGCATTACGTTAGTTCCTTTAGATTGTGTCATTTTTTAGAGACTACGGGAAGGAGTGGGGGATGGGGAGGGGGAGGTGTGGGGGGGGAGATGGGATGGGGAGGGGTGAGGAGAGTTTCATAAAAAATATTTTCCTAAAAAAATTATTTTCTACTCTCTAACCAAACAATAGAAAATATTTTCCAGAAAATATTTTTCACTTACCAACCAAACAAGAGAAAATAAATGATAAAACCACTCATTTTCCATTAAAATATTTTCTAGAAAAACATTTACCTTCGTACCAAACACACCCTGTAACATTAAGAAGAAGAATTAAAACCAAATAAACTTGAATCTACTCATGTGTATCTAAAAACAGGAATTACCGACAAACAATTATGTAGCTAAATTGAAAATTTTGTCGGTTATTATATTTAGCAGCGGACTAGCAACCATGTATATGGTAGAAATTGGAGCTATCCGATTTATACTTTACTGTTCTTGATCCACCTCGAGGCCACCTTAGCTCGAGGTCGAGACACTCTTGCACAGTGGTTTTATTTTACTTATTTCCTTCATTTATACTTCAGATTTCTTGGTTATTAAATTATATTGAACTAAATTCACATATCTTTAAAATTATAAATCAAGTTTAAATGTTACTCATATTTTCAAGGTAAATAATTTAGCCCCCATCGTTATGCTAAAGATAATAGTGATTATTTCAGTACTAATTGTGATAAAACATGTTATATTCACACTTGTTCTTGCAAAGAATTTTGTTCTCAGGTCAGAACATATTAATGTCACGACCCAAAATCCATACCCGGTCGTGATAGCGCTTCTCGTGAAGACAAGGCAAGCCAACAACCCAAATCCTCTTTTAAAAACTATTAAACATAAATGAATAGAAGTACTACTTATTGAAATTTAACTATTAATTTTCATCCCAAAATATCCCGACCGAGGTGTCACAAGTCACGAGCATCTATTGAGTAAAGGCGCTACTACTGGCCAACAATGTATAGATAAATACAAGAAAAACTAGAGTACAAAAATGAAGTACGGTGCCGCGAATGCTAGCGGTCATCTGGCTTAACTACCACCATAAGGTCTTCTGCCCTGCTAATAACCAGCTAACGAGTGAACAATACTTGCAACTGCACGCAAGGTGCAGGGAGTAAAGTGAGCACTTCCAACTCAGTGGTAATAAGAGAAAATAATAACTGTGCGATAAGAAAATACGTTTGGGCATACCAAAATGCTATAAAAACATAATTCTACCCTTTTGAGAAAATTCGTTATACTGTGAAAAATCGTTTAGAAGGTCTTAAGATTAATTAAAAGTCTCTTTTGTAAAATTTCCTTTTCAAATATCCCTTTATCTTTTTCATAGCCTAGCATGTGAATGCTATATCAGATGGAGCAAATAGACTCATAAATCGGCCCCTTGGGCACAACACTCTTTAGCATATAATATCAGGATATCTGGTCTACAAGGCAAATAACAATATGTGTCACACCTCTTTTTTGCGCACATAAGGTAATGTACCACTGTTTAATATTACACCCCGAAAGGGATATAATAATAACCAGTGAAGGAGTTTTTCCACTTAAAGGACAGTCGGAACGAGATTAATTTATTAAATTTTTCAGAGTCGCCACTTGGAAAAATAATGGTGTCCCAAGTCACCGGCTAATCCTGAACCAAGGAAATTTATGACTCTGTATTACAGTCTGCGAAATTAGAAACCTGGATAAGGAATTCTGTTAATCCGGGAGAAGGTGTTAGGCACTCCCGTATTCCGTGGTTTTAGCACGGTCGCTCTACTGCAATTTTTGTTTTTTTTTTCTGATTTTTCTTTGTATATTTTGATTATGTGCTTTTATGTTCTGCTTTTCGATTTTAGAAGAATTGCAACGTTACGAAAACACATTTCGAGTCACACCGCAACCAGTGCGCCTGTGACTTTCATGCGTTTCAGTTTCGCCGAGAGTAAGATTTGGGTCACATAAATGCGCACCCGTATTCAGGAAAGTAATTTTATTTACCAATCGTACCTGAAGAGTCTATCATTTTTGTTAGCTTCGGGAAAGATCGTGAAATTGGCTAAACCGTCCTTCCAAATCTATGTGTTTTATACCAATTATTTGAGGGCCCCTAGCATTTTATTCTCAAACGAGGCTCGCCTCATTTATTTTAAAGCCGTATCTCTAGTGTGCTATATTTTCTAATACTGTTTTCACCTTATTGTAATAACAAAACAATTCTGCCTAATTATTTTTTTATTAAAAGTCAACCTAAGAATGACTACCTTATTCGTTTATTAATTATTCAAAGTAGAGACAAATTTAATTGTTCGAACATTTTTCTATCTAAATGGAGACTACGTCTTGTAATTTACAGTCCAAATCAAAAGAACTGGGCTGCCTATTCCAGATTTGGGCCACCTTTAACTCATTAAGGCCCAATACATGAATTAGTTTGCCGGGTTTCAAATTAACCCAAATGACCTTAATTGCCTCTAACTTTGAACTGAAAGCTATAATTAATTCTAAAGATCTATTTTTTAGGCATAACAAATTTCATTTGTTAATTGTGATTTCTACATCTTAACAACATCGATTAGGGAAATACATTTGAATACTAACAATCTTATATGAAATATTCAAACCGGGGGATAGAGTAACAGAATTGCTATTTGCACAAGTTCATTTCCTTAGTATAGCCTTATAATAAATCACAATGTCTTGAATATAAGCAAAAATTAATATTGATATGTCCATTTATAGACTAACACGAACAGAAAATTTCCTTACTGGTTCAGTTACAAAATCGAACGAAGATAATGTTGTTACCTCAAATAATTCAAGGAGCTATATAATCTAACTATACAATTTCAAAATTAACAGCAAATTCTAACGGTTTCCACCTATTCAAATTCAATTATTAAATTTCTAATTCAACTTATAGTTCAACTAATATTCTAAACTATCAGACTCAATTTCTAAGCTGTTTTAAATTTCCAGTTTTGTATTAATTACAGAAAGAGAAGAAACAAAAACAAACAAACTAAATAATATAGAAATGACTAAATCCACATCAACTTAAGCTTTGACTTTCATATCATTTCCATATTGCAATTTATGCAGTGATGCTTTTCAAATAGTGTACCTGGTAATTGAAGCAAAGGAAAAGTAGAGGAAGATCAGTAGAGGTAGCAGTTGTACAAGCAGCCAAATAGCAGGTTCAATAGCAAATTCCCACAGCACCAACCCAGTTCAATCAATAGAATAAATTTGGAAAAAAAACCCAAATGAGACCGACAAAACAGCCCCAGGAACAATATGAAACCAAAGGAATAAATTCCAGCAGCAACCAATGAAGCAGTAATGCTCCAAAGCAAACTCAGGCAAAACCAATTTACACCTTAGGAATACCAAATGCAATCTCGGGCAGAAAAAGAAAGAACCAAAGGCAGTAGAACAATCAGTTTCTGGTTTTTAGACACTCTAAGAAAGGGAAGCTTCAAACTCAAAAATGAAACAGCAGTTGCTTCTCAAAAAGACCCCACTCTCAGTATACACCATTAGAATCTTTTCTCTTTTCTCTGTATCTGTGTGTTAAAGTCTCTCCTGTTTTTCCTTGTGTATTTTTTCAGTATGTTTTTCTTCTGGAAAAAGTCCCCCCTTTAGTTCTGTTTCCTTTCTCCTTTTATAGACAAGAGATTCCTCTAACCTTTTCAATTCTTAATTAAGATTCCCATGTTATTCTCTGTTGTTCCCACTTAAGAATGCCTGAGTATGGGGTCCTAACATTTAAATTGCTTATGTCCATACCTGGCTAAGTGCCCTGCTGTAACAGCAAGTTCCACTGCTCTGTTTTATGTGCAGGGCAGTTTTTTGAATCCTAAATATGCCAATTTCTAACTAACCCTAATGCTAACAGCTACATCCAATTAATCCCTAATTTAAAATCAACCAACAGTTACAGCTATAATCCCACAGTGACTTTGGATCAGATTGGCAATGTTAATTTCTGTCCTAATGTGCTAACAAGCAGACTTATGAAACTAATCGATAATGTTTGATTAATCGCTGCAATGCGTACAATTGATAACAATCAATCGACAAAACAGTGACTTCAACAAGTCTCGGCAAAAACAAAAGAATTGTGAAACTAACTATTCGACGACATTCGTTTAAATAACTACGACCTATATAATTGATAACGACTAATCGACATTCAAATTGTATCCTACGGGCAGGCTCAAATGGGCAACAAACCTAATCAACGATGTTAATATTGTCTGGTACAACAAAATCTATGAAATTAAACGACGACATTCAAATCGCATACAATTAACAAATAACAGAAAAATTTGACCAAATAAAGGTCGGATTGGAGAAGAAGAAAGAAAATTAAAATTAAACACAAATTGAACAAACGAACGACTAAACCAATACAATGAGCACATCAATAATACAGAAAAAGAAGAATGGAATACCTCCAGAAGAGAAATCGAAATCGGACGGACCCGGCTCCAAAGGATTCGAGTTTGCACCTTTTGAAGTAAACGGACTTTAATTGAAGTGTTTTTCAAACGAAAAACACTCCAATTAGAGTCTGTTGCCTTCAAATACCGTCGACTCGGACGAAATCCCTAGTTCTTGGATTCTAGGGTTCTTGAGGGTCCAGATTGGGGCTTTATTGGTTCCGGTCAGATTCGAGCCGGACCAGTCTTGGTGGGGTCATGGGGGAGGTCCGGGGAGGCTGTGGTGCGAAGTTGGGGTGGTTTGGGATAAAATTTCAAATTCCGGCGAACTTCGATCTAAGATTCGAAGCGTTTGGGAATGATTCGAGAAAGATGAGTCAAGGATTCGTGTAGAGGGGAGTTAGGAGGTTAATTGGTGTTAAAATGGTAGGGGTTTGACACCGGTCGCCGGCGGAGGCGATTTCCGGCCGGCTGTCGAAGACGGAGATGGGCGGGGCTCTGAGTTGGTCTCTTGAGGGAGTCGAAGGGGGGGTTCTTAGGGGGGGCGGGCGGGCGTGTATCTGGGGAATATATAGTGGGTAAGGGTAATCGATTTTGGCCGTTCGATCAACCAAGATCAACGGCTAGGATCAAGTAACTTATCAAAAACGATGCCGTTTGGGAATCTCGGGACCAGATCGATCGATGAAGAACGGGTTGGGGTCGGGTAACGGGTTGTGATGGGGTGATCTGGACCGTTGGATCAAGAGAGATCAACGGCCCAGATTGGGCGTGACAGAAACGGCATCGTCTGGATGTCTCTGGGACCAGCCAGTCTGGGCTCATTTATTTTGGTCCCTTTTCTCTTTTTTGGGCTTTGATTTTCCTATAAAACTGGCCCATTTCTTCCTCTTCTTTTATTTTATTTTGTTTTTCTTTATTTTTCTTTCTAAATTAACTTTTGATTGTAAACCGATAATCCTAATGCAAAAAATTATAAAATCCTAGTTAACTCACAAATACAAATTAATGCTTGATAAAAATTATCATACATTACAAAATAACAAATTAAAACAAAAATTACACAATTGGACCTTAAATGCAAAAGATATATATTTTTGTTATTTTTTTCATTTTCGTGAAACCGACTTAATTACTCTAAATCACAAACATGAATTTATATAAAAATGCAAACATTATGTATTTTATATTAATTTAAACAATAGACATGCGCCCACAAAAAATGCAAATTAACAAGAGAAAAATAATACAAAATCACAGAAATTACGCACAACACAAAACTATTTTATTTTTTGAATTTTTTGGGAGTAATTCTCATGTAGGGCAAAAATCTCGTGCTCACAATATGTATGTCGATGATATATGAGTGCTAAATTTCATTCCACGTAGTACACACAGGAGCACATGCATGAATGCAATGCAATGCAATGCATATGACCGCGGAGCGTAGCCCGATCCATTTGAGTACCCCCGCTCACTGTGGCGGTTCAGAATCCGGAGCGGCTCCTACAGCCCAAGCGCAATATCGATGTCACACCTACTGCGGCGTGCAGCCCGGTCCATGTATATTCATGAATTCACACATAACACTTCAGGCCTGAAAACCTCCTCACATCACTCTTCATGCCCTCACATATGGCCATCGGCCCCAATCAGTACAAAAGTAGTCAAATCGCCTTGCGGGCATCAGTAAACAAAAGTACTCTGCTCAACAATAGTTCAAATATCGGTTAAAAGTCCAAGTTTGAGTAAAATATAGCTGAGTTCATAAAACAGTGTAAATCACACGAACTGAGTTTAAATAATATTTCAAATAGTGAGGAAAACAGTGATGACAGTTATAAAGAGTTCAAATAATCATCAATAAGCCCCAAGTATGGCAATGAGCCCAAATCATAATGATAACAATAAATGGTTTGCAAATACGCGGTAAAACCAACAATCAGGACATACCAAGTCACGATCCCCAACGGTGCTCTACCCCATGCTCAGGTCGAGTGTGCAAGTCACCTCAATACAGTACTAAGATGTGCAAATCCGGGGTTTCAAACCCTGAGGATATCATTACCTAGTATTACTTGTGAGCACGTGATTTTCGCCCTATACGAGAATTACTCCCAAAATATCAAAAATAAAAGAGTTTTTGTTTGTTTGCAATGTTTGGGGATCACATGTTCTTTTTCTTATCGCTTGCATTTGTGGGTCCGTGTCTGTTTGCTTAAGTTAATAAACAAAAATACATATACCAAATATGTCGCATTTATATTTGTAGGGTTAGTTCCGTACTTAGAAATAGTTAAGTTCATTTTTTTTTTACGAAAATGAGAAAATCATAAAAAATGTATTTCTCGCATTTCTTGTCATTTTAATGTATATCTGTAAGGATTCGGTATTTACGTATGTCAATTGTTAGTAAAATTAATTATGTGTGTTACAAATTAAGTTGATTATATATATATATATATATATATATATATATATATATATATATATATATATATATATATATATATATATATATATATAATACAATATAAAGTTTAGTGTAGGAAATAACAAAGAAGGAAAATCGGAATTGGGCCATAGCAAAACCAGGCCCAATGTAATTCATTACACAACCCAATCCCTTACCCGATCTGCCCAACCCCAAGTGGCCCCGTTGATCTGGACCGTTGGATTTTATTATCCAACGGCCCAGATTAATCAATCAATTCCCAAATATACCCGGACCCCAACTTAATCAAACAACGTCGTTTGATGCTTAAAAAATAATCCAGGCCGTTGATCAAGTTTGATCCGACGGCCGAGATTAAAACTCTAATTTTAAACACACCCAAAGAACCCCAATACCCCCTTACCCGTTCTCATTCTCTCCTAGACCTTGCTCGTCTCTCAGAGACGATAAAACCTCCGCCGTGCCTCCGCCGCCCTCCGCCTACCGGAAATCGCCTCGCGGCGGTTCCGGTAGGCCAATCCCAACCAAATTAACACCATAAAACCCCCTAAACCCCTCTACACGGATCTACCAATGGTTAGGCTCGAATATGGCCTGAACTCTTCGAATATTCCTTTGAAACTCGCCGGAATTTGAAAATCCATTCCAATCGAGCCCAAACTCATACCCTAGCACCTCCAGACCACCCTCACACCCAAACCACCCTTAGTTTTGCTTGAATCAAAACCAAAGACCCAATCCCCAAATTTGAGCCTATGAACCCTAGATTTCAAAATTAGAGTCTTCATTTAGATTCGAGAGAAGTTGAAGCCTAATAGAATTTAATTGGGATGTTTTCTCTTGAAAACATCTCAATTAAAGTCCGTTAGACTCCAAATTCCAGTCCAAGCTCAAAACACCCCGATTTTTGCTTTGATTTCGATTTTTTTCAAGGTAATCTCCCTTTTCCTATCTATTTCAATTAGGTATGTGTTGTTTGGGTATTTGTTTAGTTCAATTCGTTTAATTTTCTTCTCGTTCCTGTTGGCCGTCCCTATCTGTCTTCTCCCCTCAAGACCTTTTATTTGGTCAAATTGTATTCTGTTATTTGTTCGAATGCGTTTGTCATAGGATAGTTATTCGTTTCGATTAGTGTCGTCGAATACCTAGTTTCACTTTGGCCGAGATTTTAGAATCACTGTTTGGCCGATTAATTTGTTATCCATGTTATGTGTTGTAGTTAATTGAATGTCGTCATTTAACTGCGTAGGTTTGGTTGGTTAAAATTCCGGACAGTGATTAGCATTGTTGAAGTGAGTTTAGTTTTGTTTGATTTGAAACTGAAATTAGGATTGGAATTAGCTGACTAGGAAATTAGATGTTAGCATTTTAAAATATTTCTAATGCGCTGCACATGAAGTTGGACAGTGGAGCCTGCTGTCACAGCAGGGCACTTAGCCATGTCTGGACAGAGATTATTGTTTAACTAATAAGGCCCATACATGGACAACGGATAGTGGGAGTTCAGGGAGCAATAGGGTCTGGGCAGAGATAGGAATGGGCAGGGGTATTAGTTTAGTTAGGGGCACCATTAGGAGCTGGATTAAAGAGCTATATATACAGGCTTAGGACTGGATGTTGAGGGGACTGAAAAAGATACAGAGATTTCATATACAAACATACATACACAGATTTGAGGGAGATAGTTTGAGAGAAAAGTAAGGAAGAAAACATTGTGCTTCTTCACTGGCTCACTATTTCATGTAATCCTTAAGTCTTTTGATTTAGATCTTGATACGGCATTAGTTTGTTGGAGTCTTTGAAGCAATCGTCAAGTGTTTTGGAAGTTAAAACAGGGCTGTCGGGACCTTTTTGTTGTTACTCTTAAACCCCTGGACACTGTTTTATTAAGCTTGGATTGGGTTTTGTATTGGTTTATTGCCATTTGGTCTCTGGACTTGTTGCTGGGTGTCTGCTTCCGTTTGTCATTGGCCCTGGTTTGCTGTTTGGTGTTGTGTCTGGTTGCTAAGTGTGGTGGGGTTTGGCTACCACTGGTGTGTAGAGTGTTTGGTTACTGTTTGCTGGTGTGGTTTTTGTTGCTGTGGTTGTGTTTTGGTCCTGCTCCTGCAGTTGTTTTGTGGTTTGTTGTTGGTTGTTGTTGCTGCTGTTGGTGTTGTGGTTGTTGTTGTATCTCACTGCTGCTGCAACTGACCTCTCCTCTTTGTAATTGCCAGGTACACGATTCTGTAACCCTTTTTGATTGAAGTTAGACATGAAATAGTCAAGGACCATTGTTCAATCGAAGGCTGCTTGTGTTTCCTAGTTGACATTAGTTATGTGTTGTCTGTTATACGAATGGTAGATGTATGCATAATGAGGATCATCTTTAAAGTGAGTTATTAGTGATTAAATGTTGTATGATATTGGATTATTGAACTGAACCCTTGAAATGACATGAGTCATAGTTAACTAAATATGGTTATCTAATTCAAATAGACTGTTAGACAGGGTTGTAATAATGTGGACTAATTAACTCTGAATTAAAAATAAGTATTTTTTATATAGTGTATATTAATTTTGTATGCTAATTGTTTACCAAAACTGAACCTGGATATAAATGTTAGTGTATAAGCTTTATTTTATGTTCATTTTAAACCCAATAAACGTTCTTTAGCCATTTGATTAAGCTTAAAGCTTCAATACATGTGTAAATTGTTCCGCTATTAACTCATGAGTAATGATGCTCCACTTAGTTAAATGTTAGCATTTGAAATATCGAAATCGAACTGGAATTACAGTTTATCATGTTAGTCGTCCAATGTTTCATTCAAAAATCAGTAGTCGCACCCTTTGTATAATTTAGTTTATTTTAGACGTTAATAGGTCCTTAAGTTCCACTTGTCGTAAAATCTATAATTCAATACTCCACTATCATAATGATTATCCCACATCCCTTAATAATTAGCATGTTAGCTCAATTATTGCTTTGTGTATTACTAAAAATGGAATCCCATTGGGAATTAGATGTTAAGCTGGCCATGAGATCTGAAGTTTCAAGTCGTGTTGGGCCAACTGCACGTTGAGCCTGTCTTGAGCCCAAATAAAATTGTTAAGGTATTACAGGAATTGGGCCTTTGTAAGCCCAAGTTTGTTATAAGTAAACTCTTAAATTACATAGGTAAATGAGAAATTAATTGAAAAATATAAGATTGAGTTTCAAATTAGGTAGCGGGTTCAAGCTAAAAAGGTCTTCCCTTTCGTTTGAATAAGGACTTGCATTCGAGGCTCGAATTTATATTTTTGAATTAATTGGCCTTTAGTGACAAATAAATAGAAAATTTTAGTTTGCTTTAGGACTGGCCTTTTAATAATAAAAATGAGACGAGCCTCATCAAACAAAAATACACAATTGCGGGGCCCTCAAATACACTGTTACGAAAAATGGTAGATTTGGAAGGATCGTTTACCGAATTTCACGGTCTTTCACAAAGTTAACAACACGATAGACTCTTTAGGAACGATTTGTAAATAAAATGCTTTCCTAATTACGGGTGCGCATTTATGTGACCCAAATCTTATTCTTGGCAAAACTGAAATACATCGAAGTCGCAGGCGTACTGGTTGCGGTGCGACTCGAAATGTGTTTTCGTGACGTCGCAATTCTTCTAAGAATTAAAGCGGAATATAAGAGCACACAAATAACATATATAAAGAAATCAGATAGAAACAAAAATTGCAGTTGAGCGACCGTGCTAAAACCACGGAATCCGGGAGTGCCTAACACCTTCTCCGGGGTTAACAGAATTCCTTATCCAGGTTTTTAGTTTCGCAGACTATATTATAGAGTCATAAATTTCCTCGGTTCGGGATCAAACCGGTGACTTGGGACACCATTATTTTCCCAAGTGGCGACTCTGAATAATTAAATATATTGATCCCGTTTCGATTGTCCTTTAATTGGAAAAACTCCCTTGCGCTCTCACGGATGCGTAAAAAGGAGGTGTGACATTACTCACCTCGAACCAGCGAAATCTCAAGCCCGCGACGCCTTTGCCCCTCAAATCGGCCTCCATGCGCATCGAAACTAGCCAAAATCAGTACAAATATATCATAATAGGCTAATAGAACAACACTCAAACTGGCAAAACCCGAGCCCAAGAGCTTCTCGATAAATTATGAAAATCACACTCGTCACGAGTTCGTATATATAAAATTTATCAAAATCAGAGTTCAAATGGGCCACCAAATCATAAATTTACATAGCAAAAACCAAGCCCTATTTCTTCAATTTTATACACAATTCTGGAATTTAATGGATGAATATTCGATAAAATCATGTATTTAACTCATAAAACTTACCTCCATTGATTCTTGACGAAACCCTCTTAATTCATTGCCAAAAGCTCCCAAGCTTTCTCAAAAATGGAGGAAAATGACATAAGTCGCTGATAAAATAAAACTTAAATGAATTTTGACGCCAGACTTTTTCTTCTATGCGAACGGGGTCGCCCTTCTGCATTCACGATGAGTTCAAGTTTTTCCCTTATGCGAATGCGTCCGTTTGCACGCGATCGCGATGCACCAAAAGCTTCTACTACGCGAATGCGTTAGTCCCTACGCGACCGCGATGTACAATTTTCCTCTTAACACGAACGCGTGCCTGTCCTACGCGAACCCGATAGCCAAAATCCAGGCTCACTCCAGCTAACTCTACGCGTTCCCATCCTTCCTCAAGTGAACGAGTAGAAGGATTTTCTTCTGCAATTTTTTTAACTGAACACCAGCAATTCCCTTAAGTCCAAAATGGTCCGTTTGATTACCCGAATTCACCCCGAGGCCCCCGGGACCTCAACCAAGACCATCAATCCACTCCAAATCACGATACGAACTTGTTCCAATCATAAAAACACGTCCTTAAACACAAAAATTATCAAATCAAGGCGGATTCAAGCCTAAGTTTCATTTATAACTTCCAAAACCAACATCCAATCAAAAACCTGACCAAATGATATCTGAATGACCTGAAATTTGCAGACATTTCCAAAACCACCTAAAGAAGCTACTGCAACTGTCAGAATTCCATTCCGACTCCCAGATCAAAATCTCACATAACGACCAGAATTCGCCAAAATTCCAACTTCGCCAATTCAAGCCTATTTCTACACCGGACCTCCAAATTCGATTTTGATCGCTGTCCTAAGTCACAAATCACCTCCCGAAGCTAACCGAACCACTGGAATCTACATCCGAGCCCTCAAACGACATGGTCAACTTCAGGTTGACCTTTCTTAAACAAACTCCATTCTAAGAGGCTATATGCCTATTTTCAACCAGAATCTATCCAAATTCACCCGATAGACTCTAATACTGATATAAAACATGAACCAACACAATAAGGAAGAAACGGGGCAGTAATTCACATGACGACGGGTCGGGTCATCACATTTTCCCCAACTTAAACAAACGCTCGTCCTCGAGCGTACCTAGAGTTGTGCTAGAAGCAACCCAATAGCTGAATAACCTTACCAAGCATATACCCGGGGTGATTCCATGTCACCCTATCTCACATAGTTCCGATAACACAATATATTTGAAATTTCACAGTCCATCTAGACCATAAGCCATATTGCGCTTCCTAAATTCATACACTAGATCAGAACCTCGCGTCTGTATTCAGAATAAACCCGAACCAACTGTAATATCTCATATTCGCCACTCCAGGCGGGACCATATGATATACTACACAACCCAAACACTCGAGACGATGGCATCTATTCACAACAATTGCCCACAATAACCAAACACCGATAGAAAACCTTTTTATTACATAAGGCATATTCCAACACTTTCATATACTGCCATCTGCAACTAAAACACACGATAAACCAAAAACATCTCTCTGATCACCCATTCATGAGTCCATTTCCTTTCTGACTGATACTACAATAGATTTCAGAGCCAAACCTCGATATTACCTTTCTAACAAGCTGAAATCAAATATGCTCGTACTTATTAATGACTCCAACAATTACCTCGGGTCCAACACACCACTCAAGTGATATGACACTCCAACACCGGCCTAAGTAAAAATGTGCACAACACAGGCACCAATAAGAAACGATCTGAACACACTCATGTCATGACAATTAACTCAACTAAAGAGCTGTAATTCAAATTCCTCCGTACCATCACTACACAGAACTGAGATCCCATCTCACAACATAGAAATAGGGTAACTGAATCCTCCTCGAAAGGTCATAACATCACGTGGCCTTGCCACAACTCATGATCATATCAAAACACTATTACCCACGAAGCACCTCAAGTCACTATGCTCAAAACAGACAGTTACGCACAGATTGAGGTCTGAAACCATGTAATACGTCACACCCACGGTGAAGAAAGTAATATACACCATTCAATCCTAAAAGAACACAACCGATGCGCTATTGCCGAGCAACAGCCAATTGGACTTTCCTCTTAAACCAGGAAGTAGGGCATACACGATAACATATAGAAAACTATTCTCCACATCACACTGTTTTGGCGTGCAACCTGCTCCAAATAACACACTCGTGGCGGCGTGCCACCCGATCCAAATACCATACTCGTGGCGGCGTGCCACCCGATCCGCACATATATCACACAAAAGGAGATGCATATTGAGTCAAGTTTCCTCACTAAAATAAACACATATAGCGTCAAGCTCGGCCACGAGAAACGCATCCGACAAAGTCCCTCAATACCAGAGCTGAGTCAATGGTAGAAACCTCTACACTAACGTCTGCCACATAGGCCTGAGTAACAATCAATATTTGCCAGCCGGCCACTGGTCTTTGGAACACAACTACTCTGCTAGAACATAATTCTATGAACCTTACCACACAACTAGTGGCATTTTCTGACATAGCCCATAACACATTAGTCTAGACAACCTGACTTTGGGGCAACCAGTCAGCAATCTACAATCATAACCCAAATTTAACATTCCAAGCAAAGAAATATCCACTCGAACCTCCAGTATCCAACAACTGCTAGACGACGCCGATACACACTACTCGAAACCACCGTATGGTCGAATCACGAGAACTTCTAGTCTCCAACACATATAACGCATGAATCACTACGCTTGATCCCACACTCCATCGAATGAATACATAACATACATCAAGTATCAATTCATACAACTAAAGATATTCAAATTTTCCTGCGCCATCAACAAACTCAAATATCTACAGTCGATCCAACAAGAAAATGTCGCAATTCTACCGACATATCATCAATTTACATCACCTCAATCATTTAAAGATTGATTCTTTACTCACCTGCAACTGCCCGTTCTGCTCAAGAATTAATGATTTCCCATTATATTAGAATCTGAACCAAAACATTGAACACACAAATCTCAATTCTCCATATCATAACACATAGACCATACCACACCAGGATAACATGAGGACTTCTATCTCTCTCCTACGCCACAGACATCGCCGCATTCGACTAGTCAAGAACTTTCACAATCCCATATAGAGAAAAAATCATTACACACTCCATGCTTCGCATACTCATAGGAAATATACTCGTCTTCAAACCATGGTAAAACACATCAAGAACTCTTTCTCCCAATTCCATTGCACAAGCTAAACTGCCAGGACTAAGTCATTCTTCCCAAACCAAGCAAAGCAAACTGCCAGCACGCAAGAAATTTGTTGCACAATACCTGTAAGACTCATTACATCGAACAAATACAAGGAATTACTCATATCCGTATCATACTGATTCGGTTAATTATCAAGTTGTTCTATTTATTCAATTCCGTCCTGATTCATCTTTTAATTTGACACTCCCCCTTTGTAGCACCATAATACCTCAACCCAGATTTACCACATGAGACTCGTACATAAGATCACACTATCTAAGAACCATAGGCCACCGAATACCCTCTCAAACATCTCCCAAAAATACCACATTCCAGAACACTTCACTTGGAATAACATTCCTGCGAATCTGAATTCATTATCATTACCTTCCAAATACGGATACATAGGATCCCATAATGAACATAACATAGCACACGTGTTGATCTCTTCTAACGAAAACACAGTATCTAGACACATACACAAACTTAAGACACTCGATTGATACATGCAAAATTTTGAGCACAGTAAAACCATTCTCGAGAGTCATTCACTCGTATTCAGCTGCAATTCACCTGCCCTAAATGAACAGAACCACTCATGCCTTATAAGTACTCTGACACTGTAGAACATGGTTTTATACAGATACAAACAACCATCTTTCCTCTCTATACATCGAGCATTCTTTATCAACAGCAACTCAAAACATCCTAGTATTTCTTCATATCTACTAAGCACCATATAACCCTTATCAAAATTTTCCTTCACATGTGCCATTCTCGGCTCAATTTCTACGACCAGACCTGATCCGCTAACATTATTTGAGACAGAACTGACATAGCACACAATAGTGCAATCAATTAATCCATAGCAACCTCCCCAACTTGGCTCGAAGCCATATACCAGGACACGCTCAATAATCCTTAATACTTTTACTCTATTGAAAACATAACGCTATAGTGAGATTTAAACTCAAGTCATCCACAAGTTTGTGAAAACATAGATCAACTAGTACTGTAGCGCTCCACACATCTCCCATTCAATTAAACATGAGATATTTTAACATACACATAAGGATCATACCGCTCAAAAACACTCTGCAAGATATAACCCACTTGCTTCACCTCATTTCAATATTTTAATATGCATTCCACCATCATATACGTTATACAATAAATTAGTCTTTCTAAGTATGAACTCATACCGCCACACATAGTGCACCTTACCTCCCAACTAAGAAATACAAAAATATTTTTCACATGCCCATAACTCGGGGCTACAGAACAGATCACAATGGAAAACGAACACTTAACAGCTCATCTATGATTCACCAGAATCTTTCGTCTCTACCAAGACCACATAGATACACCCCACGGTACCAACATACTCATCACATGGATATCCAGCCGCCATTTTGGCTAATAAGAAAAACACTGAACATATAAGTTCAAAAAAATTGCTCACACAATTAGCACCTCACTGCTCAAGCCATAGGCAAAGATCTGGCCTCAAGTCCTCCAGATTGGCTCATCATGAACTCACAGAGATTACCTCTCGTCCCTTGATCTGGGAATCACAAACCATTAAGGCAAATATACTATTGAGCGCTCGCGTGCGCATACAAATGAGTGGAAGGAATCTTCAAGTGTTATATCTCAAGCTTAATCAAGTACGCACGATAAGAATTCCAAGAATGGGAAGTTTTCCTAAAGGTTCTGCAGCCTCTAGAGGATAAATACAAATGTCTCTGTACGGATTCGCGAGACACTACTAAACCTGCTCATGACTCGTGAGACCTAGTAACCTAGGCTCTGATACCAACTTCACGACCTAAAATCCGTACCCTGTCGTGATGACGCCTCTCGTGAAGACAAGGCCTGCCAACAACCCCAAATCCTCTTTTAAAAACTATTAAACATAAATGAATAGAAGTACTACTTATTGACATTTAACTATTAATTTTCATCCCAAAATATCTCGACCGTTGTGTCACAAGTCACGAGCGTCTAATGAGTAAAGGCGATACTACTGGCCAACAATGTATAGATAAATACAAGATAAAAACAGGTGTTCAAAAATGAAGTACGGTGCCACAAACGCTAGCGGTCACCTGGCTCAACTACCACTATAAGGTCTTCTGCCCTGCTAATAACCCGCAAACGGGTGAACAATATCTGCAACTGCACGGAAGGTGCAGGGAGTAAAGTGAGTACTTTCAACTCAGTGGTAATAAGAGAGAATAATAACTGAGCGATAAGAAAACACGTTTGGGCACGCCAAAATGCTATAAAAACATAATTCAACACTTTTGAGAAAATCAGTTATACTGTGAAAAATCATTTAGAAGGTCTCAAGATCAATCAAAAGTCTCTTTTGCAAAATTTCCTTTTCAAATATCCCTTTTTCTTTTTAATAGCCTGATATGTGAATGCTATATCATATAGAGCAAATAGGCTCATAAATCGGCCCATTGGGCACAGCACTCTTTAACATATAATATCAGGATATCTGGTAAACAAGGAAAATAACAGTATGTATGCCGATGATATATGAGAGCTAAATGTCATGCCACGTAGTACACACAGGAGTACATGCATGAATGCAATGCAATGCATATGTAACACCCCGCCGAACACACAGCAGCGGCGGTGCCGGCCGTGCCACCGAACACACAGCAGTGACACGCAGCCTAAGGAATTGTTACCCTTGGGTATAGGAGCATTCCACGCATAGCTGCAGCTCAATTGGTGAGAGGTGAGGGAGTAAAATCCCTGAAAAGCCTTGGGGTCTTAGGTTCGATTCCCAGTAGCTGCAGCTATGCGTGGAATGCTCCATTGACACATCTTAACAAGTTGAGATCTGGGTTCCCTTTGTATAGGGCATCACCGCTCAAGAAGTGTAACACCCCGCCTATGGCCACACATGGACCCCTCGCAGCGGCGGTGCCGGCCGTGCCACACATGGACATGCAACCTAAGGAATTGTTACCCTTGGGTATAGGAGCATTCCACGCATAGCTGCAGCTATTGGGAATCGAACCTAAGACCCAAGGCTTTTCAGGGATTTTACTCCCTCACCTCTCACCAATTGAGCTGCAGATGCCGTGCAATTGTTTGCCATTTCTTGACTTGATATTACTTGTGTTTCCATTATACCTTGTTTTCCTTGTGAACTTATTTGATTGTTACTTGGGTGAGGAAGAGTGATAATGCACGAAGGGTGATGCCGTGCCATGTTTATTTATTTATTTATGCACGAAGGATCATGCCGTGCCCTATTATTGAACCATGTACGAAGGATCATGCCGTACCATGGATGTGAGGATGAGAGTAAAAGCACGAAGGGTGATGCCGTGTACTTTATTTGTTTATTTGGTGAGGATGAGAGTAAAAGCACGAAGGGTGATGCCGTGCAACTGTTTGCTATTTCTTGAATTGATATTACTTGTGTTTACATTACACTTTGTGTTTCATTGTGAAATTATTAACTGTGGTTAATTGTTGAATTCTTTAAGATATTCCTTATGGTGTCAATACTTGATTAATTCTTGTTATTTTGTGGTACATATATATATTGAATTGCACAGGTTTACGTGGGTGTCTGGTCCTAGGCTTGTCACTACCTCGCCGGGATAGGCCAGGCACTTACCAGCACATGGGGTCGGTTGTGCTGATGCTACACTTCTGTGCGTTTTTGCACAGGTCCAGGTTACGACCAGGAGCAGCAGGAGCAGTAAGTAGATTGCGTGGGAGTTAATCATATTTGAGACCGAGGTAGCTTGCAGACGTCCGCAGGCCCGGCGTCTCTTTCTTTATTTATGTTATTAGCTGTAGTCTCTTTGTTTCGAGACAAACAGAATTATGTTATATTTCCTTCGGACTTTTATGTGTAGTATTCCATAGTAGTTCGTGAGTTGGTGACTCCACGTCTTGGGTAGAGGATGTCAGTATGATTTTTACTTTGTATTTAATTATTTCTATCTCGATAAAGTATTCTGCAATTATTTAATTACAATTGTGTTAAAAACAGGATATTATGAATATAGTGGCTTGCCTAGCTACCACGAGTAGGCGCCATCACGATCCCGATGTTGGGGGAAAATCCGGGTCGTGACAAGTTGGTATCAAAGCTCTAGGTTACATAGGTCTCACCACTCACGAACAAGCTTAGTAGAGTTTGGGAGGTAGGTACGGAGACGTCTGTACTTGTCCTCCAGAGTCTATTGAGTTAGGAAAGAGTCTCTTATTTGTTCTTTCTTATCGTGCGAATTTGTTCTTCAAAGTGTTAAGTTAAATTTCCACTCTTGTCTTCCCACGAATGGCGTAGTCACGTATCGCTTATCCAGCCGAACAATGGCACAGGCTGGTGATAGATCAACTATGCCTTCAAAAGTTTTACGGAGGACAGATAGGTTTCACCAAAGTCTTCGCTGCCACCTTCAGCGGTGCATCTTTTGAGAACCCACGAGATTGTGCTTGACAGTTCTTATGGGGAATTACAGAACGTGGGAATAGTCGAATGCGAGGAGTTCATTTTACTGTGCTACAGAAGGCACACAGAAATAGTGGGAAGATAATGTATTTACCACATCGGTTATGGTCCCAACGGAAGATGCAATTATATCAGGAGATCACCTAATAAATCGTGTTGGGTTTCAACGGACCTTGACGTCCGGTCGATGTGTTGGAGTTGTGAAGGACAAATATGGTGAGTTATTGGACTATATATATATGGTATAGAAAGATCCTCTAAATAATTTATACATATTTAAGGTTGGTTCATTTCATGGGGTAAGAAATCGCCCCAGAAGAATAACGAAGAGTTTGTGAGTAAACGGGGTAGCTCAACGCAGTGTTAAGCCAACATAGCAAAAGAGGAAATTGGCCATCAATGTTTGTGACAAGATTACCAAGAGGGCAAGCCGGCCAATGCAACGCTATCTACTAAACTCTATTTTTAGAAAATGTTATGAAGACGTCACCCCGAGATTCTCTGCAATATGTGGTATGTGCGATCTGAACGGTTGTACCAGGTCACAATGACTGTGTCCGAATATATATTGCCATGAGCAATAAGTTAACTGATCCTTAAAGGAATTGATGTGAATGTGGAATATTGGAGAAATACAATTTTAGGAAAGCACTCAGGCTACACGCTCCATTGCAGTTAATAATTATCCTACCTGGCCAGCCAGATGTAGAGGTTATGATGTTAGAGGTGGAGGTGAAAATCCTAGAGGTGGAGACCCGGCCATTGATATAATTTTTATGATATGAGGGAGGTCACTACACCAAATGTGGTCATCACACGTATAATTCAGATTGTTATAGACAGAATAATTTTTCCCTTAATTTAATTTGGTTTTTGAAAGAAAATTTAGGCGAGTCCTTTTAACATGCTCCATTCATGAGCGAGCATCGTAATCATACTACTTAAGGAAATACTCCCGTTGAGATATTACATGAGGATAGACATCCCTATTATTAGGTGTTAGTCACTAAATATCCATGAGACTAAGAGTGACTTTATATTACTTATTACAGTATGTTTTGATATAATTCTCGGAATAACTAATTTTAATCGTTAATTGTGTGCCCTATCAGTATGGGGGTTCATTTTATGTCGTGATTATCTTTGACGGACAATTATTGAAAGGAAGAAAGAAATGAAATGAAAAATTTCAGATTATATGATGTGCAAGCACTGTGATTCAGAGTTGAGGATGAGATCCTCCAATTTTTGGCATAATGTGAAATATTTCTAAGCCGAGCTTCAAGCTGCGGTGGATATCCTATGAGGACTGGGTCCTGGTAGTAAGAGTTTATGTGTTTAGAATTCTTCTTTTATGAATTAATACTTTCGTATCGCATTCGTAAATAAGAGTCATGTCCGTTAGGACTATTTGACAATTCTTGTATAGTTTCTATTCATATTAGCCATTTCTATTTTGAAACCATTGAGCTTAGCCTTTGAGACGAGCACCAGGTAAGGATAAATATGACGCATTAATTCGGGAAAATAATCACGAGGTCACCATACCTCATTATGAGTAAAGTGGGATTTGTAGAATAAGGTATTTGATAACAGGGTTAATTGACAATGTTGTAATTTAAGAATAACTCTTATGGCCAGACTTCAGAGTCATGGATATGTGCATACACATGAGTGTGTTCGTGCCTTATTTAGACTTGTTCGTTGTAGTCTTCATTGTTTCCATATTGACCTACTCCTACAGTCATGAGGAGCATGCGCTACATCTCAAAGTGACTTTGCAGACTCTGAAAGATAGCCAACTATATGCAAAATTTTGAAGTGTGAATTTTGGCTAAGTTCGGTTGCATTCCTGGGTCATATTGTGACGGCAGCAGGTATCCAGGTTGATCCGAAGAAGATTGAGGCAGTCAAGAACTGACCTAGACCAACATCAGCCACAGAGATTCGGAGTTTCTTGGTTAGCGGGCTATTATCGCCGATTCGTAGAAGGATTTTCGTCTATTGCAATCCCACTGACCAGATTGACACAGAAAGGTGTTCAATTTGAATAGTCGGATGAATGTGAGGCGAGCTTTCAAAAGCTCAAGACAGCCATGACTACAGCACCGGTATTGATTTTACCCACAAGTGCGGGACCTTATACTGATTATTGTGATGCTTTCCGTATTGGGCTTGGTGCAGTGTTAATGCAGGATGGCAAGGTTATTGCCTATGCTTCGAGGCAGTTGAAGATGCATGAAAAGAATTACCCAGTGCATGATCTAGAATTTGCGGCGATTATTCACGCATTGAAGATCTGGAGGCATTATTTGTATGGTGTAGTATGTGAAGTATACACCTATCATAAGAGTCTTCAGTATTTGTTTAAACAAAAGAGTTGAATTTGAGGCAGAGAAGGTGGCTGGTATTGCAGAAAGATTATGATGTTACCTTTTTATATCATCAGGGAAAAAGCAAACGTGGTGGCTGACGCTTTGAGTAGGAAGTCAGCCGGTATGGGCGGTCTTGTTTATATTCCAGTCAATCAGAGGCCAATTGCTTTGGATGTTCAGTCCTTGGCCAATCGATTTGTGAGGTTGGATATTTTTGAGCCTAGCAGGGTGTTAGCCTGCACGGTCGCTCGTTCTTCTTTATTAGAGCGTATCCGTGAGAGGCAATTTGATGATCCTCATTTGCGTGAGTTGAGGGATACAGTACAGCGGGGAGGTGCCACACAGGTAAATCTAGATGATGATGGGGTATTGAAATTGCAGGGTCGAGTTTGTGTGCCCAATGTCGAAGGGATTCGAAAGTCGATCTTAGCAGAGGCCCACAGTTCGCGGTATTCTATTCATCCAGGCGCCGCGAAGATGTACCAGGACTTACGGCAACACTATTGGTAGGCGATGTCGATCTCCGGTTGGATGGTTTGAACCGGGAGAAACTCGGTTATTCGGTACAGATTTATTCCAGGAGGCCTTAGATAAGGTCAAGATTATTCAAGATAGGGTTCGCACAGCTCGGTCTAGACAAAAGAGCTATGCAGATCGCAAGGTTCGAGATATAACTTTCATGATTGGGGAGCGAGTATTGCTCCGAGTGTCACCTATGAAGGGCGTGATGAGGTTTGGGAAGAAGGGCAAGCTCAGCCCTAGGTATATTGGCCCATTTGAGATTTCTAGACAGAGTGGGAGGGGTGGCCTACAGATTAGCTTTGCCGCCTAGCTTATCAGCCGTGCATCGAGTTTTTCATGTATCTATGCTTCGGAGATACCACGGCGATCCCACATATGTGTTAGACTTCAGTACTGTCCAATTGGTCAATGATCTATCTTATGAGGAGGAGCCGGTGGCCATTCTAGACCGGCAGGTTCGACAGTTAAGGTCGAAGAGTTATCCTTCTGTACGTGTTCAGTGGAGAGGTCAGCCTCCTGAGGCATCGACCTGGGAGTCCGAGTCTGATATGCGGAGCCGTTACCCACACTTGTTTCCTGACTCGGTACTTCTTTCTTTTGTCCGTTCGAGGACGAACGGTTGTTTTAGAGGTGGAGATTGTGACGACCCAAAGGGTCATCACTTATTTTATTAATAATTTCGAGCTTCTGAGGCATTGAAAACCTCATTCTATGTTGCCTCGATTTGCGTGCACGGTCCGGGCACAAAGCTGAAAAATATTTATGTTGAAATATGTGAAATATGTGAAAAAGTAGAAGAATTTTGATATTAATATTGATATGGTTGACTTTGGTCAACATTTTTGGTAAACGGACCCGGATCCGTGATTTGACTATTTCAGAAAATCCGTAGAAAAATATGGAACTTGGGCATATGTCCGGAATTGAAATCCGAGGTCTAGAACCCCGATAAAAGAATTTTTCTGTTAAATTGTTTTCTGAAAATGTTTAAGGAAAATGAAACTGATTTTTTTATTAAAAAAGTACTGGTATCGGGCTCGTATTTTGGTTCCGACGCCCGGTACAGGTCATATATATTGGTTAAGCGCTTCCTGTAAAGTTTGGTTGAAAACGGACGTCGTTTGACGTGTTTCGGCCTTAAATTGGAAAGTTTGGAAATTATGGAATTTTAAAGAATTCTTGAGTTTTAAGGCTCAATTCATTGATTTTGATGTTATTTTAGCGATTTGATCGCGCGAGCAAGTTCGTATGATGTTTTTGAGTTAGTGTACATAATTGGTTTGGAGCCCCGAGGGCTCGGGAGTGTTTCGGAGGTGGTTCGGGGTGTTTTCGGATTTGAAAACACAGCAGAAATTCTGCTGTTTCTGCAGAGGGATTTTGTTCTACGCGATCGCGGCCTCATCCACGCGATCGCACAGCATTGGCCAGTTCTTCTACGCGATCGCAGCATCCCTCACGCGATCGCGTAGCTTCCAGTTCCTCCCCCACGCGATCGCAGTCTTGTTCACGCGATCGCATAGAACAAATAGGCTGCCCGGTGAGTTTCCTCTACGCGATCGCAGCAATCCTCACGCGATCGCGTAGCTTCTAGTCCTTTCTCTACGCGATCGCAACCATTTTCACGCGATCGCATAAGAGGCCAGTCTTTCCTCTACGCGATCGCAGCCCAATTCACGCGATCGCGTAGGGTAATTTCGCCCAGTGAATTCTTCAAGCTCAAAAACAGAACACTTACGGGATTTTATCCCATTTTCACAAACCCCTTTCTTCTCCACAGCTCTTAGGCGATTTTTGAGGCATTTCTTCATCAAAGTTCATTGGGTAAGTATTGTTAACTCGTTTTCTTCATTTTTCATCAACATCAATCAAATCCTTAGGCTTAAACATGTATAAATTGGTTGAAAATTTGAGAAATGGGTATAGTTAGGGCTTTCAAAGAATTTGCGATTTAGACCTCGTTTTGGAGTCGAACTTAAGAACAAATTGTATATTTGAACTCATGGAAGATTGGGTGAAATTATTTTGGTTCGAAACTTGAGTTTCGATTATGTGGGCTCGGGGTCGGTTTTTACTATTCCGGGGCAGAATGTTGTAAAAACCATATTTAGCAATATGAACTAGTTTGTTAAGTAGAATTGATGATATTAAATCAATTGTGTATAGATACGATTGGATTGGAGTCAAATTCAAAAGGAAAAGACATTTCCACGGGGTGAATTGTTCATAAGCATTCGAGGTAAGTGTTTGTTCTATCCTAGCTTGAGGGAATAGGATTATGTGTTATGTGTTATGTGATCGAGTGCGGTGTATGGGCTGTGGTGACGAGCATCCATACACTGGCGTCTAGTATGACCGTGAGTCGTTGGAAAATAATTATTTTGAGATATATTGCAGATGAATTGTTATTGTTCTCCCTTGTTGGGACTTGTTGTGAAGATTATTATTGATTGCCCTTGATGGGACGTATTATGAATTACTGCTTCTCTCTTTGCCCTTAACTGTGATTGTTATTTGGGTGAGGAAGAGTGATAATGCACGAAGGGTGATGCCATGCCATGTTTTATTATTTATGCACGAAGGATCATGCCGTGCCCTATTATTGAACCATGTACGAAGGATCATGCCGTACTATGGATGTGAGGATGAGAGTAAAAGCACGAAGGGTGATGCCGTGTACTTTATTTGTTTATTTGGTGAGGATGAGAGTAAAAGCACGAAGGGTGATGCCGTGCAATTGTTTGCCATTTCTTGACTTGATATTACTTGTTTTTCCATTATATTTTATTTGGGTGATGCCGTGCAATTGTTTGCCATTTCTTGACGTGATATTACTTGTGTTTCTATTATACCTTGTTTTCCTTGTGAACTTATTTGATTGTTACTTGGGTGAGGAAGAGTGATAATGCACGAAGGGTGATGCCGTGCCATGTTTATTTATTTATTTATGCACGAAGGATCATGCCGTGCCCTATTATTGAACCATGTACGAAGGATCATGCCGTACCATGGATGTGAGGATGAGAGTAAAAGCACGAAGGGTGATGCCGTGTACTTTATTTGTTTATTTGGTGAGGATGAGAGTAAAAGCACGAAGGGTGATGCCGTGCAATTGTTTGCCATTTCTTGACTTGATATTACTTGTGTTTCCATTATACCTTGTTTTCCTTGTGAACTTATTTGATTGTTACTTGGGTGAGGAAGAGTGATAATGCACGAAGGGTGATGCCGTGCCATGTTTATTTATTTATTTATGCACGAAGGATCATGCCGTGCCCTATTATTGAACCATGTACGAAGGATCATGCCGTACCATGGATGTGAGGATGAGAGTAAAAGCACGAAGGGTGATGCTGTGTACTTTATTTGTTTATTTGGTGAGGATGAGAGTAAAAGCACGAAGGGTGATGCCGTGCAACTGTTTGCTATTTCTTGAATTGATATTACTTGTGTTTACATTACACTTTGTGTTTCATTGTGAAATTATTAACTGTGGTTAATTGTTGAATTCTTTAAGATATTCCTTATGGTGTCAATACTTGATTAATTCTTGTTATTTTGTGGTACATATATATATATATTGAATTGCACAGGTTTACGTGGGTGTCTGGTCCTAGGCTTGTCACTACTTCGCCGGGATATGCCAGGCACTTACCAGCACGTGGGGTCGGTTGTCCTGATGCTACACTTCTGTGCGTTTTTGCACAGGTCCAGGTTACGATCAGGAGCAGCAGCAGCAGTAAGTAGATTGCGTGGGAGTTAATCATATTTGAGACCGAGGTAGCTTGCAGACGTCCGCAGGCTCGGCGTCTCTTTCTTTATTTATGTTAATAGCTGTAGTCTCATTGTTCCGAGACAAACAGAATTATGTTATATTTCCTTCAGACTTTTATGTGTAGTATTCCATAGTAGTTTGTGAGTTGGTGACTCCACGTCTTGGGTAGAGGATGTCAATATGATTTTTACTTTGTATTTAATTATTTCTATCTCGATAAAGTATTCCGCAATTATTTAATTACAATTGTGTTTAAAACAGGATATTATGAATATAGTGGCTTGCCTAGCTACCACGAGTAGGCGCCATCACGATCCCGATGTTGGGGGAAAATCCGGGTCGTGACAGCATATGATCGCTATGGTGTGCAGCCCGATCCATTTGGGTACCCGCGCTCACTGTGGGGGTTCAAACTCTGGAGGGGCTCCTACATCCCAAGCGCAATATCAATATCACACTTGCTGTGGCGTGCAGCCCGATCAATGCATATTCATGAATGCACACATAACACTCGACGCCTGAAAACCTCCCCACATCACTCTTCATGCCCTCACATATGGCCCTCGGCCCCAATCAGTCAAAAAATAGTCAAATAGCATCGCGGGCATCAGTAAAACAAATGTACTCAGCTTAACAATAGTTCAAATATCAGTTAAAACTCCAAGTTTGAGTAAAATATAGTTGTGTTCATAAAACAGTGTAAATCACACATACTGCGTTTAAATAATATTTCAAATAATGAGGAAAACAGTGATGACAGTTATAAAGAGTTCAAATAATTGGTAATAAGCCCCAAGTATGCCAATCAGCCCAAATCATAATGATAACAACAAATTGTTTGCAAATACGGGTTAAAACCAACAATTGGGACAGGTCGAGTCACGATCCCCAATGGTGCTCTACCCCATGCTCAGGTCCAGCATGCAATTCACCTCAATACAACACTAAGATGTGCAAATCCGGGGTTTCAAACCCTCAAGATATCATTCTCAAGTATCACTCACCTCGAACCGGCAAAATCTCAAGCTCGCGATGCCTTTGCCCCTCAAATCGGCCCCCAAGCGCGTCGAAACTAGCCAAAATCAGTAAAAATATATCATAATAGGCTAATGGAACAACACCTAATCAAAAACAATCGAAATATAACGAAAATCTCGAAACTAGCAAAACCCGAGCCCCGGGACTGCTTCTCGATAAATTATGAAACTCACATTTTTAGAATACTTGTCTTGCCACGAGTCGGTACATATAAAATTTATCAAAATAAGAGTTCAAATGAGCCACCAAATCCCAAATTTACATAGCAAAAACCAAGCCCTAATTTCTTCAATTTTATACCCAGATTCAGGAATTTAACGGATGAATCTTCGATAAAATCATGTATTTAACTCAAAAAACTTACCTCCAATCGATTCCGGATGAAACCCTCTTAATTCGTTGCCAAAAGCTCCCAAGCTTGCTCAAAAATGGAGGAAAAATGACATAAGTCGCGGAGTAAATAACACTTATATGAATTCTGACGCCCGAGTTTTTCTTCTATGCGAATGCGGTTGCCCTTCCGCATTTGCGATGAGTCCAAGTTTTTCCCTTACGTGAATGCGTCCATCTGCACGCGATCGCGATGCACCAAAAGCTTCTACTATGCAAGCGCGTTAGTCCCTACGCATCGCGATGTACAATTTTCCTCTTAAACGCGAACGCATGCCTGCCCTACGTGAACGCGATAGCCAAAATCCAAGCCCACTCCAGCTAACTCTATGCGTTCGCATCCTTCCTTACGCGAACGCGTAGAAGGATTTTCTTCTGCAATTTTTTTTACTGAAAACAAGCAATTCCCTCAAGTCCAAAATGGTCCGTTTGATCACCCGAATTCACCCAGGCCCCCGGGACCTCAACCAAAACCATTCACCCCAGGCCCCCGGGACCTCAACCAAAACCATCAACCCACTCCAAATCATGATACGAACTTGTTCCAATCATAAAAACACGTCCTTAAACACAGAAATCATCAAATCAAGGTGGATTCAAGCCTAAGTTTCAACTATAACTTCCGAAATCAACATCCAATCAAAAATCCGACCAAATGATGTCCGAATGACCTAAAAATTTGCAAATGTATCCAAAATCACCTTACAAATCTATTGCAACTATCGGAATTCCATTCCAACTCCCAGATCAAAATCTAACCTATCGGCCGATATTCGCCAAAATTTCAACTTCGCCAATTCAAGCCTATTTCTACCCCGGACCTCCAAATTCGATTCCGATCGCTCTCCTAAGTCACAAATCACCACCCAATGCTAACCGAACCACCAGAATCCACATCCGAGCCCTCTAACAACATAGTCAAATTCAGGTTGACTTTTCTGAAATAAACTTCATTCTAAGAGGCTATATGCCTTATTTTCAACCACAATCAATCCAAATTCACCCGATAGACTCTAATACTGAAATAGAACATGAAAGAATACAAAAAGGCGGAAATGGGGTGGTAACTCACATCACGACAAGCTGAGTCGTCATAGTTAAACTCACACAACACCCATACACGGCATTGACAGTCTTGAATTTCACGGTGAAAACAAAAATGTAATCGCTCTGGGTGCCGGTGTACCTCCGACAAACTCTGGGGATGTGCCAAATATGGAGCAAGAAGATGTTAGCTCTCACATTGCTCTGAACTCAGATTTGGGCGCAGACACCAGAGGAAGTGTACGGAGGGAAGCCCAGTCTGGAAGCCAAAGAACACAAGGTATAGGAGATGGGGGAGTTATCCTCCAAGTAATATTCGAGATGCTTCAAGCTCAACAAGTTGCTATCGCTCAGCTTCAAAGAAAACACAAAACTCCAAGTATAGTCGATCCAAAAAACACTCAACGTACAGAGATGGTTACAAAAAGATCAAACAGTTATGGCTCGTGGACTGACCTAGTGATTATGATGATGCTCAAGGAACTCACTAAGAGAATCGAGTCTCGGGAGAAAAATATTGAGGATAATGACAAAAAAGTGGATAACTTAAAACTCTCGTTTCGATAAAGTACCAGGAGCTCGCTGATCTTGAAGAGATTGGATGCCAAAAAAATTGAACAAAAGCCATTCCCTCCGAGTATGGCTCTGAAGCCCATCCCGAAGAATTTCTGTATGCCGGATATATCTAAACACAACGGAACCTCTAACCCAAATGAGCACGTTACTTCATACACATGCGCCATAAAGGGAAACGATTTGGAAGATGACGAAATTAAGTCTGTACTAACATTAAAATTGCAATAAGGAAGTCGGGCCTTTTCACGTTAAGGCAGAAAAATAACGAGATGCTTACAGAATTTGTATCTCGGTTCAAAGCGAAGAAAATGGATTTGCCTCCGATCACCATTGACTGGACTGTTCAAGCTTTCACTCAAGGTCTCAACATTCGGAGTGTAATAGCTTCACAACAATTGAAGCAAAGTTTAATCGAGTAGCAAGCTATCACTTTGGCTGACGTACATAATCAGTATCAGTCAAAATTAGGGTCGAGGATTATCAACTATAGACTCCTTCAAGGTTCATTTTTCCTAGCAGGACTATGGATAGGATCAAAAGGGATATCGATCGAGAGCTGAGGTTGAATAGAGATCGATATCAACCATACAATAGAGACCATAGAGGTAGCGGTTCTGGGAAAACCTTCTCACGAAATGATAGGAGAAATGATCTAGGTCAAAATTCATGAGGGCTTGATGCCGCGGAAGGTCACGTTAAATATCCAAAATCCCAATAAATGTACGACACCATCCCAATATTTTCTTTTTGTTTTCACTAACATTTGTAGGTTATCGACAAGGATCGACACGAAGTTTTGGATCTTAGAATGCGTCTTGCACTCTTTTTTTATCAGACTGGTTTTCTCCCAAATGGGTTTTTTTGGTAGGTATTTAACGAGGCAACCATTATTCGTGCTAACTTAGAGAAATTCAACGGTATCTGAGGTTCCCTGTAATAAGCCTCAAGTGCTAGGGGCATTACCCTCGAAAGTTTTCTTTGTTGCAAGGAAATCATTTTGAGATAGCAGGGTCTCGATAGGAAAATGTTGTAAGGGTCAAACGGTCAGATGAACATGCCCGTATAGATTACTCGGACCCTAACATCAAACATGTGCGCATGTATATTCGTCTATTGAGAGAAGTATTTTTCCTTGCCAATATCCCCTGCCTTTAGAAAAATTTCATATTTTATATTCTTGATCTATTATGTAAACAGGCTTAATGGACGACCATGGCGGAAGTACAACTAACCCCACGCTTGAGGATTGCCGTCTGACAAACAAATATCGAACTACTAAGATGAATTCTTTTATTTTTAGAATCACTTTGAGTTCGAGTAAATCCTCACTCGATGATAAGAGCCCAAGGGTTACCTTAACCCGAGTTCGAGCAAACTCTCATTCAGGGACTATCTATATACCCTAATGACTAACTTTATTTTTAGTTTGATTAAATCCTCACTCGATCACAAAATCCCAAGGGCTACTTAACCCGAGTTCGAGCAAGCTCACTCAGGGACTATCTATAAAGCCTAAGGGCTAACTTTACTTCAAGAATCGATCAAATCCTCACTCGAACATAAAATCCTAAGGGCTACCTTAACCTGAGTTCGAGCAAAACTCTCACTCATGGAGTATCTATAAAGCCAAAGGGCTAGCTTTACTTCAAGTTCGAGCAAATCCTCACTTTATTATAAAAGCCCAAGGGCTACTTTAACCCGAGTTCGAGCAAACTCTCACTCAGGGACTATCCATAAAGCCTAAGGGCTAATTTTAATTCTTGTTCATGCAAATCCTAGCTACACTGTCATTACACTCCAAAAATTAGGGGATTATCTATATACGATAGAAATTGGGGGGGTTTTGATTTCTCTAGTGTTTGATTGAAACAAGGGTATTGCATTGAAGAGCTAAGGGATTGAGCTCGAGATCGAAGTATATTTTGAGATCGAGGTTGGTATCAATCGAATCAAGAGGAGATAGATTTCGAGTAACATTGGTGATAGGTTTGTAACAGAAAGAGAAAGATTTTCGTTACGTCCCCAAGAACATAACGTAAATTCTGGAAAAGATTTGTACGAGTTAGTACAAATAAAATTCTTTAAGGTAAATAGAAATGTGTCTTATTTATGGTTCCCCTATTATATAAAGGGAACCCCAATCATTTGCATCCATCATCAATCATTCGCAAAAGGATATACTCTCTTACTTTCTCGCTCATTGTTCATCAGAATTGTCCTTTAACTTTATTATTCTTACTTTACTATTCTTGATCCACCTCGAGGCCACCTTAATTGGAGATCCAGACTGGCTTGCACACTAGTTTGATTTTACTTATTTTCTTCAGTTATAGTTTGGATTTCTTGGTTATTAATTAGTATTGAACTAAATCACATATCTTTAAAACCATAAATCAAGTTTAATAGTTACTTGTATTTTGAGGTAAACAAATAAATTATCAAGAAATTCTGTAACTACGAACAGTTTGTTGACGAAGTTTGTAGCTAATCCCAAATTATTATTATTATTATTATTATTATTATTATTATTATTATTATTGTTGTTGTTGTTGTTGTTGTTGTTGTTGTTGTTGTTGTTATTGTTATTGTTGTGATTGTTGTTGTTGTTGTTGGGTTTTTAAACTTAGGTATTTATAGAGATTCAATAAATAACCAATAAACCATTTCAAGAATACATATACCTTAATTTGGAAGATTTGATAACACCTTTTTACAAAGAATTGACATATCCTTTATTTAAAGAATGGGCAAGTACCTTTTTCAAAATATTATGTCTTGTTTAAACGGTATTTTAAATTTGAATCACGTTATGAATAAATACCAATAGCAATCACTAGCACGGAGGAGATGAAGCAAGTACAAAACTTACACATTTATATAGTATAAAAGAATTCTACAAAACCATAAAAACAAAGTATCTTTAATCGTTAACCATAAGGAAAAACTCTCTCTCTATAATCGTTTCTCTCGGCGCTCGATTAGGTGAATCTACTAACGTGCGCTGCTCTCCGGAATGGGAGGGCGAGGAAGAATAGGAAAGTGAGAAATGGAAAATGGTTATAATCCTGTATGTTATTGGAGACTCACCATCGATAGGAGTAGTGGAGAGATATTTAATAACAATGTCACACCTCTTTTTTTTTATATACCTTACCCCGAAAGGTAAAAATATATAAAAAGGGAGCTTTTTCAATTAAAGTAATATTATTTGAATTGAGATTATTTATTTATTTTTAGAGTCGCCACTCGAGAAAGGATTGGCTTTTGGTGTCCCATTCGACTTCCCAATTGGAGTCTGCGAACCAGAAATTCTGTGTAAGGAATTCTGTTGACCCGAGGGAAGGTGTTAGGCACCCCCGGATCCCGTGGTTCTAGCACAATCGCTTAAATTATTATAAATGGCTAACAATCTAATTTTTTACATGCCCCAACATATAGTGTATTTTTTATAATTATTTAACCGCTTTTTTTTATGAAAGTGAACGTAGCGTAAAATTATGTTTTTCGATCACTGTAATGATCTGACCCGTCGTTATGGGAGTTACCGCCCCATTTTCTCCATTTCATACTTTCATGTGTTCATTTATATGTGTTTGGAGAGTTGGAAGGAAATCGGATAGAATCCGGTTAAAAATGAGGCAATAAACCTCTTTATGGGAAAGTTAGTTTGGAAAAGTCAACCGGGTGATGACCGATGAGTAAGAAAGCTCGGAATGGATTTCTGATGATTCGACTAGTTTCGGGGGACGATTTATGACTTAGGAGCGCAATCGAAATTGAATTTGGAGGTCCGGTGTGGAATTAGGCTTGAATTGGCTAAGGTTGGATTTTCGCGAATTTTGGTAGATAGGTGAGATTCTGATCTGAGGGTCGGAATAGAATTCTGAGATTTGCTGTTGCTTCGATATGTGATTTATGATATGTGTGTAAAATTTTAGGTCATTCGGACGTCGTTTGGTTGGGTTTTTTAACGAATGCGTGTTTCGAAAGTTTTTGAAGAACTTTGGCTTGAATCCGATGTGAATTGATGATTTCAATATTGTTAGGTGTGTTTTTGGATGATGTTTTGGGATATGTTGGTGCCTTTGATTGAGGTCCTGGGGGCCTCGGGTGTGTTTCGGGTTGTGATCATGCTCTTATTTGATGTTTCAACGTCATATCTTTGGACATAAAGGGATACCATATTGAACAAATGAGCTTCACTTACTATTTTGAATGAACCATTAGATCCGTATCGTAATTACGGACCCGTAGCAAAAATAATCATCAAATTTGGACATCGTATGAGGATTTTATGGCCATTTTGACTAAGGTTGCCCAAATTTTTAGGTAATTATGAAATTGCCCATGACGGCGTATTAAAAACCTGCACTATTTGCAAATCTTAAAACCTACATATCTCCTTCAATATAAGGTCAAATTGAGTGATTAAAAAGTCTAAATTCATTATAATTTCACAAGGAATGCATTAGGAGCAGTAAAACGCGTGAACAATATACCTATAATGAGCAGGTCGAGTTTTCTTTCAATTTCGGAACGAGAAGAAGCTTTTGAGGCGATTTTTAAGAGAAAATTCATGGGATTTCATTAGGTAAGAGTTCTTAGACTCGTATTATATTGTTATGATGTAAAAACATAGAGTAAACACTGAAAAACCAATGATTTAAGGGGTAAAAATGGAGGTTAGGGCTTGAAACCTAAGAAGGTGTAAAGTTGGAATTTGAGGGGTCAAACGGACTCTGATTTTGGTGTTCTTTATATGTACGGGCTCGTAGCGAGACGAGGAATTCGTTGGTGTTATTTTCAAAAATTTTCGAGAAGTGGGTCCGGGGCTTGGGTTTTACCAACTTCGTGAATTGATGCGTTTTTCGAGTAATTTTCATTGAGTTATGTTTCTTTGACCCATATTTATGTAATTGCTGTGGTTTTGACTAGATTCGACGCACGAGGCGGCAATTTCGAAGGGAAAAGGATTCGTGGACAAGTCCACAGCCGGTTAGAGGTGAGTAGTTAGTGTATATGGTAGCCTGAGGGTTTGAAACCCTGGCTTAGCACATTGTGACGCAATTAGGGCGTGACTCACACCCCATGGAAGGTGCGGGATTGGTTATGACTGGGGATTGAGACTTGGTCCATCCCGAATATGAATAATATTATATTGGTGGTTGGAACGCACCTTGTGTCAAGTATATATGTGGACCATAAGCCATATTTTGGGCCTTGTGCCGACCTGTAGTATCCCTAGGGGATAGATATGTATGTGATAGCTTGATTTGTAAACTCAATGATCTGAGCCCTGGCTTGAAATCATTATTATGAAATGCTAAGTCACCTGTTCTTGAAAAATTAAATAAAAATTAGAGTATTTTTCATTGTTAATGAATTGAAACCTGGAATTAAGTAAATTGAACTATTGTGTGACTCATATGCATGTTGTGGACTGAGGATGGATGGGGCTGCACGCAGCAGCGGATGATATGAATATTGCGCTTGGGCTGAAGGAGCCCCTCCGGAGTCTGTACACACCACTAGTGAGCGCCGTCGACATTAAACAGATTGGGCTACGCGCTGTAGCGGTCATGTGCATTGCATTGCATTTTTGTTTGTAAATTATTTGTGCTAATTGTGATTTGCTATTGTTGTTAGTTCGTGGTAGGTATCGGACTGTAGTTTTAGCTTTGCTCTGTGGTATTCTGTGGATTTCCTGGTTTCAGCTATTTTATATACTTTTTACTCACTGAGTACTTAGTACTCACCCCTACTCCCTGCACCTTTGTGTGCAGATCCAGGTACACAGGAGGGTTAGACGAGTATTCCAGCTTATTTTCAGAGTATACTCGAGTTGCTGAGGTAGCTGCTGGCTTTAGCAGGACCTAGCTTTTCTCTTTAATTCAGTTTATTATCTATATACTTCCAGACTTGAGTATTTTGTTCACTATTCCTATTACTATTTAGTTTTGTTTAGAGGCTCTAGACTCGTGACCCCAGATCTTTTGGGAGTGTTATTTTGATTTCCGCACTTCTCAGTGCTTAATTATACTATTATTATTGACTCTTATATTCTTCTTGAAATTTATCCTTTTGGGACTGGTCTTTAACTGTGGAAACAGTTGTTGGTCTGGCTTGCCTAGCTTTAAGGTTGGGCACCATCACGACTGGGTTTGGGTCGTGACAAGTTAGTATTAGAGTCTAGGTTATTAGGCCTCACGAGTCATGAGCCGGTTTTGGTAGACTCTCGCGGATTGGTACGTAGACGTCCCTATCTATCCTCGGGAGGCTATTGAACTTTTATGAAACACTTCACTTTCTTAGAATTATTATCGTGCGTATTTGATTTAGCTTCAGGTATAACGCTCGAAATTCCTTCCACACGTCTGTATGCGCACGCGAGCATTCAGTACTACATCTACGTCGATGGCTTGTGATTCCCTGATCGAGGGGCAAGATGTAATCTCCGTGAGTTCATGGTGGGCTAGTCTGAAGGACTTGAGGCCGAATCTTCGGCTATGGCTTGCACCGATGTGCTGATTTTTGCGAGGAAGTGCTTTGAACTTATGTGTTCGATAATGTCCTTATTAGCCAAGATGGCGGTCGGATATCCACGTGATGAGTAAGTTAGTGCTGTGAGGTGTATCTATGTGATCTTGGTAGTGATCTTGGGGAGGTTGCCGTTGGTTAGCTGGTTGCATGATTATGTGCTATGTTGGCTCTGTCTCAAAGCATACTGGCGAACCAGTTTGCAGAAATTGAGCCGAGAATGGCACGAGTGAAGGAAAGTTTTTTTGACAAGATGTCAAGAGATCGGATGAGCAAGAAGGAAGTTTCGATGGTTAAGATAAACTAGCATCGTCTTAAGCGTCACCTGAGAGCAGTATTATGTCCTAGTTAATGATTTGATCGCTCTTCAGCATTAGTTCGACCGGTGGTTTGGAGGTGCGCTTCAGATATTGTTGTGGTAGGTTGTGAGAGGATGTTCCACTAAAAGATTTTATAAGTGTGACATGTGATCGCTTGATTGATTAAAGATTGATGCTTGGAGGACACTCGACATATTGGGTTGTGAACTGGGGAGGATTACTTCGATTATGATGGTTGTTCTTGTGTTATATGAAGAAAATGGAAGTTATTATGGACCTTTGAAAGGTTATTAGACTAGTTCAGTGTGACTAGAATCGGCTTGAAGTCGATGGATAGATTTAATGTGAAAAATGGCTCTATATCAGGCCAGATGTGTGCATTTTTGTAATGCGATCCTCATGGAGGAGTAGTTAGGATGATGATTCATTGACATATATCTCGCGTAGGGATGCATTACACCATCTGATTTGTGAAATGACTCAAGAAATTGCTTACATGTTAAGAATCCGCATAGGAATGATGTTATATGAGCAACTTGGCTGTTGAAATTCCGATTGTATATCACGCCTCAGTTGTGCTTGAGTTGTAGTTATAATGCTATATGCCCCACAGGAATATTATTATGCACTTAGAATGCATACGACTGATATTTGGTATTTTGTTGTAATGAGCAAATTTGGCTTGATGTGCATCTCCTTAGATCTATGTGTGGTTCAGGTGGCACGCCGATATGGGTATGTTATATAGAGCGGGTTGCATGCCGCAACAGCGTAATATCGAGCATAACTTTCTATATGCCATCTCTGTATGCTTTGCTTCCTATTTTCCAAGGGAAGTCTGTATTAGCACGTAGGATTTGATAATTCCTTCCAGAGCTCGTTTTCTTTAGTACCACATTCGAATTGGTAGCCTATTGGCACCTTGCGGCATCATATGCGACATTTAATTATGTTTGGAGTGGAATATTGCTCGAGCAGTTCGTACTGGGTGAGACGATATTGTTGAATTCAAGATCGATACAATCTGAGTATATAAAGTAATGTAAAGAGCTAAGACCATTGTTTGGTTCAGTACGGTGATAGTTCTTGCCAAGAGTATAAAACTAATAAATTGTTGTCCCAACTATGGCTAAGAATGTGTATAGGTCTCATCCGTCGTGTCAATGTTGTAAGAATTTAATCAAGATCTGTGTATGTCATGCAGAGTAGGGGATGTGTAGTAATTCCTCCTATGTGATTAGATAAACGATCTTTACATGATTAGGGTGAATAACCCTCGTGTGGCCAAGGAAATAATGTTGCTAATCATAGTAATTTGTCGAGGGTATACACTTCAGAAAAAATGGGCAATGTGATTAAGTTAATAGCTCTTCGGTAGTGTTGCAGCATTTTTGTGACAGATCATTTTTGGGTATTCGAAATACTGATAGCTCAAGGAAATTTTGAATATCTCTCGTTGAATGAATAGATACTTGATAAGTGATGTATACTTATGGTGGAAATTGGGATCAGGTATGATGATTTGTGTGTTATATGGAGTTCTGATATACATGCTATGTTGTGGTGGCGGATATTCATTCGCTGGTATGTTATATTGTGGATGCGATGTTGGAAGTCGGACTGGTTATCGTAGTGTCGGGTGATTTAAAAATACTGTATTAGGGGCTATGCCAGAAATGCCACGGGTTAAGTGGTGAAGTGCATTAGAATATGTTTTAGCAGAATGATTTATATTTCAAAGAACCAACGGACAGTTAGGAAGGATTACTTTCTTAATTGGGCATTCGTGATAGATGTCAGTGCAGAGATTGCTATCATTGATCTCGTTCCATTATTGACAGACTGTTCAGATGCATTTCGTGTGGCCGGGCATGTAACCGGGTGAGATTGTGGATTTCAGTATTTATTTGATGCCGGGCATCGTATCGTACAGCTTCGGCAGGAGTTATAGTAGAGGAAAAAACAATTTCAGGCTTCTAGGTACGGAGCTTGTTGGCAGGCCGATATGGCTACGCATTTAGCTTGAGTTTGCTTGGTTGACCTTGAGTTGTACTGTTGAGGAATAGGTTAAGTCTATCGTTATTGAGCTTGTTAGTGATCTGAGGAAATTTATGAGTTGTTTTCGCTGTTGTGAGACATTGTGATTTGTTAGTTATGGGCACATGTGCTGCGGTTCCATTGAGAATTCATAGAGGAAGTCAAGAAGGAAGAGTAATAGAGTGTGCTCGGTGTATAGAGCATTGGCTATGGTCTATCGGGTTGTGTGTTGTGTGTGCTATGTTTCATCGTGGGTGAGATGAATTGTGTTGGTTTCAGACATCAAATGTGCTTGGTTGTTGATTTGGAGCATAGCGGCTTGATGTGATATATGTGTAATCGTGTTGGGATAGGATCGCGCATTGTAGTGAGGCTACGAGATTCTATTTCTATGATGTGAGACGGGGTCTCAGCCTTGTATTGTAATTGTATTGATGAGCTGGAGGTACAGCTCTTTCGTTTGAGTCATTTGCCATGATTTGAGTGTGTTAAGATCATTTCTTAGTGGTGCGTGTATTATGCAAGAGGTGGTTTAGACATTTATTGAGGTATTATATCACCGGAGTGGTGTTGGATTTGAGGTGATCGTTGGGTTCATTAATGAATACAGACAGATTTGATCTCAGCTGGTTAGGAAGATAATATCGAGGTTTGACCCGGAAATATATTGCGATATCATTCAAGGAAATTGGTTTCCTGAATGGTTGATCTGAGAGATGATTACGGTTATAGCGTGTTTCCTTCATCGTTAGCAGTATAGGAAAGTGTCGAAATAAGGCTTTAGCTAATAAGAGGTTCTCTACCGGTAATTGGTTGCTGGGGACAACAGCTGTGAATAGAAGTTTTGATTCCAAGTGTTTGGTTTAGGTGGTATATCATATGTTTCCACCTGAGGGTGCAAGTATGGGTTATTACAGCTGGTTCAGGCTTACTCTGACTACATATGTGAATTTCTGATCTTATGTATGATTTTCAGATAGTGCGACGTGGTTCTATGGTTGGTTTATGGATTAAATAGACTGTGAAAGTTCGGCTGTAATGTGTTATAGGGTCTATGCGAGATAGGGCAATGAGGGATCACCCCGGGTAAATGATTGGTAAGATCATTCAGCTACTGGATGGCTTCTATAACAACTCTCGATACGCTCGCGGACGAGCATTTGTTTAAGTTGGGGAGAATGTAACGACCCAACCCGTCATTGCGGGAGTTATCGTCCAGTTTTCTCCATTTTATACTTTCATATGTTCAGTTATATGTGTTTGGAGATTTGGAAGTAAATCGGATAGAATACAGTTAAAAATGAGGCGATAAACCTCTTTATGTGAAGGTTAGTTTGGAAAAGTCAACCGGATGTTGATCGATGAGTTAGAAAGCTCGAATGGATTTCTGATGATTCGACTAGTTTCGGGGGATGATTTAAGACTTAGGAGCGCAATAAAAATTGAATTTGGAGGTCCGGTGTAGAATTAGGCTTGAATTGGCTAAGGTTGGATTTTGCCGAATTCCGGTTGATAGGTGACATTTTGATCCGAGGGTCCGAATGGAATTCTTAGAGTTGCTGAACTGATATCTGTGCAAAATTTTAGGTCATTCGGACGTTGTTTGGTTGGGTTTTTGAACGAATGCGTGTTTCAGAAGTTTTTGAAGAACATAGGCTTGAATCCAATGTGAATTGATGATTTCAGTGTAGTTAGGTGTGTTTTCGGATGATGATTAGGGATATGTTGGTGCCTTCGATTGAGGTCCTAGGGGCCTCGGGTGTGTGTCGGGTAGTGATCACGCTTTTAGTTGATGTTTCAACGTAGTATCTTTGGACCTAAAGGGGTACCATATTGAACAAATGAGCTTCAATTACTGTTTTGAATGAAGTATTAGATCCGTATTGTAATGACGGACCCGTAGCAAAAAGAATTATCGAATTTGGACATCGTATGAGGATTTCATGGCAATTTTACTAAGGTTGCCTAGATTTTCAGGTTAATGACGCAATTGCCCCTGATGGCGTATTAAAAACCTGCACTATTTGCAAATCTTAAAACCTACATATCTCCTGCAATATAAGGTCAAATTGTATGATTCAAAGCCTAAATTCATTAGAGTTTCACAAGGAATCCACTGGGAGCAACAAAACGCATGAACAGTATACCTATAATGAGCAGGTCGAGTTTTCTTCCAACTTCGGAATGGGAAGAAGCTTTTGATGCGATTTTTAAGAGAAAATTCGTAAGATTTTATTAGGTAAGAGTTCTTAGACTCGTATTATATTGTTATGATGTAAAAACATAGATTAAACATTGAAAAACTAAGGATTTAAGGGGTAAAAATGGAGATTAGGGCTTGAAACCTAAGAAGGTGTAAAATTTGAATTTGAGGGGACAAACGGACTCCGATTTTGGTGTTCTTTATATGTATGGACTCGTAGCGAGACGAAAAATCCGTTGGTGTGATTTTATGGAATTCTCGAGAAGTGGGTCCGGGGCTCGGGTTTTACCAACTTCGTGAATTGTTGCGTTTTTCGAGTAATTTTGATTGGGTTATGTTTCTTTGACCCATATTTATGTAATTGCTGTGGTTTTGACTAGATTCGACGCACGAGGTGGCAAATTCGAATGGAAAAGGCATCTCGGACAAGTCCACGGCCAGTTAGAGGCGAGTAGTTAGTGTATATGGTAGTCTGAGGGTTTGAAACCTTGGCTTAGCACATTGTGACGCTATTAGGGCATGACTCGCACCCCATGGCAGGTGCGGGATTGGTTATGACTGAGGATTGAGACTTGGTCCATCCCGAATATGAATAATATTATATTGTCGGTTAGAACGCACCATGTGTCAAGTATATATGTGGGCTATAAGCCATGTTTGGGGCCTTGTGCCGACCTGTAGTATCCCTAGGGGATAGATATCTATGTGATAGCTTGATTTGTAAAATCATTGATCTCAGTCCTGGCTTGAAATCACAATTATGAACTGCTAAGTCACATGTTCTTGGATAATTAAATAAAAATTAGAGTATTTTTCATTGTAAATAAACTGGAACCTGGAAATAAGTAAATTGAACTGTTGTGTGACTGATATGCATGTTGTAGACTGAGGATGGATCGGGCTTCACGCCACAGCGGATGATATGAATATTGCGCTTGGGCTGAAGGTGCCCCTCCGGAGTTTGTACACAGCCCCAGTGAGTGCCGTCGACGTTAAACAGATCAGGCTACGCGCCGTAGCGGTCATGTGCATTGCATTGGATTTTTGTTTGTAAATTATCTGTGCTAATTGTGATTTGCTATTGTTGTTAGTTCGTGGTAGGTATCAAACTGTAGTTTTAGCTTTGCTCTATGGTATTCTGTGGATTTCCTTCTTTCAGTTATTTTATATACTTTTTACTCACTATGTACTTAGTACTCACCCCTACTCTTTGCACCTTTATGTGCAGATCCAGGTACACAGGAGGGTTAGACGAGTATTCCAGCTTATTTTCAGAGTATACTCGAGTTGCTAGCGTTCACAGGACCTAACTTCTCTCTTTAATTCAGTTTATTATCTATATACTTCCCGACTTGAGTATTTTGTTCAGTATTCCTACTATTCAGTATTATTTAGAGGCTCTAGACTCGTGACCCCAGATCTTTTGGGAGTGTTATTTCGATGTTCGCACTTCTCAGTGTTTAATTATACTATTATTATTGGAGTATTATTATTGACTCTTCTATTCTTCTTGAAATTTGTCATTTTGGGACTGGTCTTTAACTGTTGAATAGTTGTTGGTCTGGCTTGCCTAGCTTTAAGGTTGGGCACCATCACGGCCTGGTTTGGGTCGTGACAATCACGTCACATGAAATGCACCCGGATCCTCGACACATCTTTATTTGACGTTTTTGGATTTAGATTTGGGTTGTATGAAGTACACACCCGAATTAGGAAGGTAAGATTATTAAAAACGCGCCTATAGTGTCTAACATGTGGTTATCCTTTTGGGAAGGCCGTGAAATTTGCTAAACGACCCGTCCCGAGTTTCTGAGTATTTTAATAAGTAATTAATGAGCGCCCTGCATTTTTGTATTTGATTTGGCGATACCCGTCTCACTTTTATATAAAGGCCAATCCTAAATGAAGTAAGATTTTCTATGGATTATTTGTCTCCAAGGGTTAATTAATTTACAAATACAAATTCGAGCAACCAATTCAAGTCCGAATTTAAACAAAAGGGAAACACCCTTTTAGCTTGAACCCGCTACCTAATTCGAAACACAAATTTTATATTAGTAAGTTAATACCCCAATTTTCCTAATGTAATTAACGCTGTATATCGGTTTTGATCTATTAAATAAAACATGTTAATTATAAATCAGTACCAAAAAGACCTTAAACTGGACTAGTGGCAAATGGCCTGTCGTTTGTTAATAGATTTGGCTATGAGCCATGAATGCCTTATTTAAAAAAAAAGATGTAGATCCACCTTTGGGCACGATAATTGAGCCCAGCAGGATTCATTTTGTGCAAAACAGATTTAATGTGAGAAGAAATAAAACAAAAATTGAATTTAATAATCCAGGTAATTGATAATCTAATAGGTTAATTTCTGAAGTAAAAAAAAAAAACCATAAATGCTTACTGTTATAAAACCATAACCAATATCTAATACACAACCCATGAACATGAACTAACTACCATATATAATGACATAGCCTAGAGAATTAGAATCTGCTAACTATAAATTTGTATAATAAAACACATCTAACAGCCTAAAAATCAAAGTATTACTTATACAGTCCAGTCTTTAGCCATTTACAACATAAAGTAACTCCTATGGACACAAAAGTAATCTATAACTTCTGTTCATGTGATATACTTCCGAATTGAACTATACTTAATGAAAACACATAACAAATAATATTTTATTTAATTGTAACAAAATATTCAACAAAACTACACATTGAAACTTATGAACCTTTTACTTTTCATTTCCAGCTTGAGAATTACATTAGATAGGTCCAAGTGTGTACCTGGAATACAATGAAGTAAAAGAGAAACAAGGTGAGCAGTAGTTCGAATGATTTGCAGGAAAAAACAGCAATTATTGCAGCAGGATGATTATCACAGGACCAATTTCACACAACAATTGACGCAAAACAGCTTGAATATACCCCCAACACACTCGAAATTATACCCCAAAATACTCAGAGTAGCTTCAGCAGTCAAATTCCCAAACCAGAATATGCAAAAACAAACCACAACTGGACATTGAAATCAAAATCTCAACTGGATACCACTATATTTTTCTTAGTTTTCTGCAGTAATTTTTCTTTTGTTTTTTGTTTTTCGTTTTGAAAATTTGAACCTAGACAAAAATTTCTATGATGATATAACTTCAAATTTGATGCTATTTGACCTATGAAATGAGAATTTCAGACCTAAGAGAAGGATTTACAGAGAAATATTAGGCTGGAAGAGTTTTGGGAATTTTTCGAACTTAAAAGTTATTTTTCAAGGCATTTGGATGCCTTTTATAGGCCTAAACTAGGGCAACCTTCATATTTTCTAATTTCTTTATTAGTCCTTAGTTATTTTCCTATTAGTCCATTTATACTTAACTTGCTAAACAAGTAAGTGCACTACAAATGCTGAAATGTGCACTTAGACCCCTTCTAGAAGGGTCTAGGGATTCTTTTAGCTAGACAATTTCTATACTACCCTTACTTGCCTTCCTTAATTACTAATCTGAAGATTCTTGCCCTTTTCTATGCCCATTTTACCCTTGCTGACAATTAGAATTACTGCAGACTGTCACGACCCCAAAACTAGCTGTGATGGCACCCAGCACATTGCTAGGCCATCCCGACCATTCAACTATAACACAGAGCTATCAACTCACACTTTACCCTTTTAAGAATAAACAATGATAGTATAATGAAATAACATCCAACACATCGGGATTAGACATCCCAAAACCAGTATAAACCTTCCACCGAATTAGAAGTTATAAGTCATGAGCGTCTACCAAAATATAAAGATGTGATAGTGTATACAACTGTGTACAAGTGTAGAATAGTCTAAGAAAGTAAAGATAGATTGGAGAATCAGGTCCTGTGGATGCTAGCAGCTACCTTGACTGTCCAAATGTAACTCCCGAGAAGCTATAGAATCAGCTCTGCTGTGATGTACCTGGATCTGCACACAAGGTGCAGGGAGTAGTGTGAGTACTTCCAACTCAGTGGTAATAAGCAAGAGTAAGACAACGAAGGTAAGAAAACCCAATACAACACTAAGTAAGGCTATATAACAATATTCTGTATCAATTAGCAATATGAGCATGTATCAGAAACCAGCAATATCAGCTATCAGAGTAACAGGTATAGCTAAATGAAATGCAATGCATGAATATGACCGCTACGGTGCGTAGCCCAATCCATTTGGGTACCGTGCTCACTATGGGGGGTTCGGACTCCGGAGGGGCTCCTACAGCCCAAGCACAATATCATGATATGCTGCGGTGCGCAGCCCAATCCACTACCAGTCAGCTATAATGCAATGCAAGACTCACATGCACAGAAATAGTATTTGAAATCTCTTTTTATCATTTTTCAGTAGAAAACAATGTTTCAGAAATTCCAGAGTTTGGAAAACCGTTTTAGATAGTAATAGCTCAGGACTGGTATCAAAAAAGCATGCCAATATCATAGAAACAATAGCAACGATCCTCGCGGGATCCCAATAACTGATAGCCTAAAGATATCCACAACCATCCAAGTAGGAGGTTCACCGGCTCAATAATAGCCAACAACACAATATAGTTTTATTAGGTCGGACTAAGCAATAGTCCCCAATCACATTCGACCCTGCACTCACAGGAGAGTAAGTGTCTCGCCTCAGTACAACGTCACATAGTGATATACCGGGGTTTCGAACCCGCTGGTCATCACCCACACCCATTACTCACCTCGACTCAGCTCGAAGACTAGTCCGCAATGCCCTTGCCACAAGAATGGGCCTCCACGGGTGAAGAATCTGATAAAAATCAATAGAAATTCATCAAAATAGGGTAAAGGGACATCACCCAATCGAAACAACTCGAATTACACCAAAAACCACAAAGTTGCCAAAACCCGACTTTCGGTATGCTTCTCGAAAAATTACAAAAGTTACCTCTTCAGAATCCTTATCTCAACACGAGTCCATACATATAAAGTTTATCAAAATCGGACCCCGTTTGCCCATTCAAATCTATAATTTTCAATAACCGAGGCTTAGAGCAAAAACCTCCATTAATACACCTCTAATTCTTCCAATTTCAGGTATAAACTCCATAATTTAGCAAGATAATAACATAAATTAAGTCCATGAATGATTACCTGAAGAATCCCTTTGTTTTCCTCTTAAAATCTCCCCAAATCGCCTCCTAGTTTAAGCCTTAGCATGATATAACATTCTGAAATTTTAACCTTCTGTTTCTTTATCACTGTTACGATTTCCGCTTCTGCGGTCTTGGACTCGCATAAGTGAGTCCGCTTCAGCGACAATTCTGTCGCTTCTTTGATCCTTTACTTAACCGCCCCATCTCGCTTCTGCGGTCCAGGTCTCGCACCTGCGAGACCGCTTAAGCGAAGAATACTTCGCTTCTGCGAAGTTCACCCAGATGTCTACTTCCGCTTCTGCGCCCTTTGGTTCGCACCCGCGATGCCACTTCAGCGGACTGAGCTCCGCTTATGCAAAACCTCAATGACTAGCCTCCAGGCGCTTCTGCACACAAAAGTCCGCCTCTGCGGACTCGCCTCCGTGTCCTCTTTTACGCAGGAGCAAAAATAGCAGCAGTCAGGTATATCAGACCTGCTGCAAACTCCAAAATCCTCCGTTTCACCTTCCGAAAATAACCCGAGGCCCCCGGGACCTCAACCAAAAATATACATCCAATCTAAATCATCACACAAACTTATTCCAACTATAAAAACACACCCTCAAACACACTAATCATCAAATTAAGGCCGGTTCAAGCCTAAGATTCAACTAAACTTCCGAAACCTATATTCTATCAAAAACCCGACCAAACGATGTTCGAATGACCTGAAAATTTGCGTACATATCCAAAATCACCTAACGAAGCTAGTGCAGCTGTCGGAATTCAATTCTGACTCTCGAATCAAATCTCACCTATCGATCAGATTTCGCCAAAATTTCAACTTAGCCAATTCAAGCCTATTTCTACACCGGACCTCCAAATTCAATTCTGATCGCTCCCTTAAGTCACACATCACCTCCCGAAACTAACCAAATCATCAAAATATGATTTCGAGCCCTCTAACCACATAATCAAGTCCAGGTGGACTTTTTCATAAATAAGCTTCACTCAAAAAGGCTATGTGCCTCATTTTCAACCAGAATCGATCCCAATTCACTCATTAGACTCTAACACATATATAGAAACATGAAACACATAAATGAAAGGGTAACGGGGTGGTAACTCTCGTGACGACGGGCTGGGTCGTCACACAGACCCTCCTCTCTTGTCTTATGTCCAAACTATCCTCATTTACTATAATTAGCCTACTGAAATTAACTATCACCTATAACCAAATACTTGAAGTTATGCTAAAAGAAAATTCAAAATTAAACTAAAAGTATGACAGAGTCTAACTGAAACTGAGGAATTTATTCTAGTATCAATCAAATCCAATTAAAAAAGAATAATAGTAAGCTAATGAGACATAGGAAACTAATATTATTACTCTAAATTGATAAAAATCAAAACAAGAAATCCTCGCAGAATCTAGAAGTAACAAAGTACTAAATTTAATCGACTTAAACCAATTAGGCAGATTAATCCGATACTAACACCTAATTATACTAGCAGTTAAATAACTGACTTAGATAAACTAAAAACTAATCTATGATCCAAGTAACATAGGTAAATCATAAAAACAACCAAAAGACTCAGAACTATTTATAATAACAAAGAAAAAGAAAAATCAAGGAAAAAGTGAGAAATTGGAAATTTACTGTTGATTCTTCAAAACCAGTCATCGAGTTTGATTTTAAATTGATGTTATGTGTTTGTGAAACACATAGCATCAATTAAAAAGAAAACTCGACGCCTTGGATTTTCTGAAACAGGCCCGAACCCTAGATGTAACTTTTGGGGCAGCTGGTTGAAATTTACGGGGAAACAACCTCATATTCGAGATGAGGGAGGTCACTAGACTGCCTGGTATCGATTTGGACTCGTTTGGTTGAGTTTTTATTTTGGCCAGAATTTTTAATTGAAGATTCAAAAAATTGGGTGAGGATTTGAAAGAAACTAGGGTTGGATTAGTAATGGGGAGGTTGGGATGAGGTAGTGGTGTTAATTTGGGGTTGATTGGAGTTACGCCGCCACCGGCGGCGATTTCCGGCCGGCGGTGCTGGGCGGAGAGATGGTGGAGGAGGGTGGAGAGACGGTGGAGAGAGGGTGATGTACGAGGAAGGAGGCCTTTGTTTTTTTAGGGTTTTTTTAATTTTCAAACATATTTATCAAATTGGAATATCAATTTTGGACAGTTTGATCAAGGAAAATTGATGGCCTGGATCAACTTGATGCAAACGACATCGTTTAGACGTCTTGGACCAGACTGGGTCGAAAATCTTTTGGGCCTGGATTGGGTCTTGGGGCTGGGTAGAATTAAAGGAGGTTTCGGCTGGATTTGTTTGTGGAAATGGCCCAAACGTGCCAAGCCTTCAAATTTGTGTATTTCTATATATATATATATATATATATATATATATATATATATATATATATATATATATATATATATATATATATATATCTTTTAGATTTCGAAATTTATTATGTACATTAAAATAACAAATCAAAAAATATAACATTATGCTAGTTAATTCCAAGAAATTACTAATTCCTAATTTTAAAGGAAAAACTAAACTAAACAATGTAAATAAAATGTAGAATTAAAATGGTAAAAGGACTATTATTATTATTTCCTTTATATGTTATTCTAACCAAATTAATCCCTAATTAATACTAACCACGAATATTAAAACCTAGATGCAAATGCGTATTTTTTGTTTTTTTGTGAATTAAAATGCACAAATAAAAATGCAAATAATTAATTCCTAAAAATTCAAATAGTAAAGGAAAAATTCTAATTTTAATGAATTTATAGGAGTAAGATAAGCGTAGCAAAAATCATGTGCTCACAGCTGCTCCTCTTTTCTCGAAGATACGACGGGTGTTCGGGCAAAGGTAAATGAGCACTATGAAGGATTTTTGCCCGCTCAGCACTCCATGAGAAGCATATTTGAAAACCATTTGACCGAACCCTGATTCAAAGGTTTCCTACATATCCTTGGCTATAAAGGAATCAGGTCAGTGTAGTTCTGGAGAGTTTGGTAGCTGGGACTACCGAAAGATGTGATTGTCACTACTGTTGTTGCTGCTACTACTTGCTGACCTCCCTATTACACCAAAAAGGGAAATCAAAGCTAAACTAGCTATGCCTATCAACTATGAGTTACAAGATTCCTATCTATAAATCTCTTAAAGCTTGATCTGGAGTTTGAGCTGGTTCTTGCTGTGGACTTCCGATCTAAATCTTGATGCTCGCAAGTTGTAGGTGTTTACTTCTTCCCGCAGCATTGGGTAAAATAAGAGGGGCTTGTGACTTTGATAAGATTTTGAACATTATGCAATCTCAATTACTTCTCATTTGAGTTCATTTCTTCGTTCTTTTCTTCATTTCTTGATTCTGGATTGAGACATATTCTTTTGGTCATCTCGTATCATGCGCTATGAGGTAAGACCTGTTTAAAACATCAAAGCAAACAAACAAACGAAATTTTTCTATCCAGTTTTTACTAGTCAAATATCGTGAGTTATTGTGATTCATGTCTAAGCGATTAAATCAGGCTTATTTATCTTGATGAATGCTAAAAGATGACCGGGTTATACCGTAAAAAGAAAAATCTCCTTGGGTTATGCCAGGGAGATCCACGGTTTATTCCCGGATTTGGAGAAGAAAAAACTCATTGGGTTATGCCAGGAAGATCCACGGGTTATGCCGGGATTTTGAAAAGAAAAGCCCATTGTGTTATGCCAGGGGGAACCACGGGTTATGCCGAGATTTAAAAAAGAAAAAGCTCCTTGGGTTATGCTAGGGAGATCCACGAGTTATGCCAGGATTTGGAAAAGAAAAAGTCCCTTGGGTTATGCCAGGAGGATCCACGGGTTATGCCAGGATTTGAAAAACAAAAGCCCCTTGGGTTATGCCAGGGGGATCCACGTGTTATGTCAGGATTTGGAAAAGAAAATGCTCCTTGGATTATGCCAGGGAGATCCACGGGTTATGCCGGGATTTGGAAAAGAAAAAGATCCTTGGGTTATGCCAGGGAGATCCACGGGTTATGCCAGGATTTGGAAATGAGAAAGCTCCTTGGGTTATGCCAGGGAGATTCACGTGTTATACCGGGATTTGGATAAGAAAAATACCCTTGGGTAATTCCCTTGGCACAGGAACTACATTGGCTAACCAAGTAGTATATCAGACCACCTGAATTACCCCTGTTTTCAGCTGTATTGTAATTTCTCCCTTGATCTTATCACTGATGTCAGTTTTGAACTTTCTTTGCTTTTGTTGCACTGGATAACAATCAGGGTAAATCGGCAGTTTATGCACCACTAAATCCACACTCAACCATGGCATGTCGTCATATGACCAAGTAAACACATCTTTAAATTCAAACAAGAGCTGGATTATGGCATATCGAGTTTTCTCCTCTGTGTGAATGCTTATTTTGGTTTCTCTTATTTCCTCAGCAGTTCCAAAATTAACCGGTTCAGTGTCATTCAGGTTTGGCTTAGGTTTATTCTCAAATTGTTCCAATTCTTGGTTTCTTTCCTTAAAAGCCTCTTCTTCGTCATATTCTAGTTCTTGATTCATTATTTCACAGTTAGACAGCGTGTTTGAGTCTGGGCATGAAGTCCTCTGGCATGTCATGTTATTTAAAGCCGCATTATTATAACTGAAAAGAAAAAATGAAAAAGAAAAAATAAAAATCAGAAAAAGGAAAATGGACCATGAAATATTGATTTCATTTTGGGAAGATAACTTGGTTTACATGAATTTAAAAAAGACAAGAAACTAAAAGAAAACAACTGAGTTACACCCTGAAATAACTCGAGATGCAGAACAAGGTGACATGGCTAATCTACCAGGACACCCGCTTGATCGGGAACGGAGTAGCATTCCATTTCTGGAGTTTGGCATCTGGTCCCATGTAGAGCACTTCAGCGGTGCTAGGACCTTCTACTGGTTCGACCATATGGGTCTCACAGAGCATTTTCCTCATGGCTCCACAAATATCTTCTATTTCCTCTTTCGTGAAAACTTCATCATCTTCCTCCTCAACATATTTGGTTTTGACTAAGGTCTCATACAAATGTGGGACCGACTGTGGATTAAACCGTCCTTCTTTTTTCCTTTATTCGGCCCACACGTCATCATATGGAGTGGGGTAAAAACCTATCCCAAAATACTTTTCTGCAGTGGGTAGAGTTACTGGCTCAACTATTCCTCGCAAAGCTTTTCCCAATCCTTTCCCTGGGTTGAATCCATGTCTAATCATTTCTCTGGCCACCATGATTGAAGCATTAGACAAGAAAGGTTGGGGGCATGGACTTCCTTCCTCATATTGGTCCGCTACCACAACTTCAAAGGCTTGTAAACAATATGCTTGCTTCCTTCTCTTTCCTCCAAGCATGGAATGGATTGGTCACGAAAGATAGACTGCTCATCATCTCTATTAACTACAATCTCTTGATCCTCATATTCAAATTTTACCATCTGGTGGAGGGTAGAGGGCACGACTCCTGCAGCGTGAATCCAAGGCCTTCCCAAAAGAAATTTGTGTGATGTATCCAAGTCCAATACTTGGAAAGTGACCTCGAAATCCACTGGGCCTATGGTCAGTATCAAATCAATTTCACCGATAGTGTCTCTCTTGATGCCATTAAAAGCCCTTACGCACACATTGTTGGGACGAATCCTCCCTGTTCTGATCTCGATTCATTGTAATATGGAGAGTGGGCAGATATCAACCCCTGAGCCTCCGTCAACCATGACATGCCTAATATAGTAACCCTCACATTTGACAGTTAAATGTAAAGCTTTATTGTGAGCAGTTCCTTCTGGTGGTAGATCATTCTTGTTGAAAGAAAGTTGATTGATAGCGAAAAATCTTTCTGCCATTCTCTCCAATTGTTCAACTGATGTTCCGCTGGGAACATATGCCTCATTCAAGGTTTTCATGAGAATCTTCTGATGTTCAGCGGACTTGGTCACCAATTTCAAGAGTGATACTTGTTTAAGACACCCCCTCAATTGTTCCACTGTTTCATAATCATGCATTTTCATCTTTTGAAAGAAAGCTTCTGCTTTTTCGGCACTTACTAGCTTTTTAGATGGAAAGCATTTTCTTGCAGTGCTGTTGACTTCAAGAACATTTGAGTATTTTTCAACAGGGATGGTTCCCGGGAGTTTCCCTATAATTTCTTTGCCAGTAACCACAGTTTGTTGGTAGTTCCATGGTACTGCAGAAGGATCAGTCATCGGCTTCTGTGGTGCGCGTCCAATAACCACTGGCTCGCTCATCCGAGGCGGTTTGATTGTACCCTACGCCAGATAGGTCACTTATTTCCCTTTCTTTACTTCATAATTCTTCGGAGCGCTCACGACTAATTGTTTTTATTGACGACCCTTGTAATATAAAGAACTCCTTGTTTCAGAGGCATTGGGTCGACTTTTGCCTCAATTTTCATTTCAGGTTCAACTTTGATAGTTTTATCATTCTTCTCTATTTTTTCTTGCTTCAGGGATGTCTTAGACCTCTTTTTAGCATTGGTAATAGCAAATATGGCTTTCAAGGCCAGATCAAATTCTCGGTCTTCACAAATCATACCAATTACTGGCCCGTTGTTGTGAGTGGACAATGGATTATTAGTAACATTTGGGACTTCTTCATCCTTCAACACTATCTTTCCTTGTTCGATCAAACTTCCACAGCCCTTTTCAATGTCAAACAGTGGTCAGTACTGTGCCCTTCCGCTCTTGAATGGTAAGCACACCTGGCACCCCATTGATTTGGCGGTAATTCCGGGGTTTGCCTGTTTGGGGGTACGGGTTACAAAAAGTTCATGTGGACCAGCTTCGGGAACAAACTGGAATATGATTCACCAATTGGTGTAAAATTTTGTCTCTTGGGTGGTTCTTTGGGGCAGAAATTATTTTGTGGCGTTTGGGGATTATATTGGTTTTGGAAAGGAGGCTGGTTTCTTTTGAATGGAGGTGGGTTTCGATTATCTTGCTATTGCAGTCGGTTGAACGGTTGAGCATTCATTACCGCATAAGGTGGAGGAGTATAACTCATGTCCGTGTGGGGTAATAGTGCTGAGGAATTCTTTCAGGGAACGCCGGTCTAGGAGCCCGGAATATTCTTCCTCCCGATGTTGCCATCACTGTTTCTTCCTTCTTCTTGCCCTTAGCCATTCCCCCTGAACCGCCTTGAATAGCTTGGAAGGTTGCTCTTATAGCCGATTGACTCAGGGTTCTTCCTATCTTTAAACTATTCTCCACCATTTCTTCAATTTTTATGGCCTCCGCGAAAGGCTTACCCATGGAAGACAACATGTTTTGGAAATAATCTGCTTCTTGGGCTTGTATAAAAACCATCACCATTTCCACCTCATCCATCAGTGGTTTTACCCTTAACGCCTGCTCGCGCCACTTGATTGCATATTAACGAAAACTTTCTGAAGGTTTTTTCTTGAGATTTGCCAAAGAATTCCTATCGGGTGCAATGTCTATATTGTACTGAAATTGTCGGACAATATCTCTAGCGAGGTCATCCCAAATATGCCATCGATATATGTCTTGGTCCATGTACCATTCTGATGCTATACCCACCAAACTTTATCCGAAATAGGCCATCAGTAACTCTTCTTTGCCACGAGCTCCACATAGCTGATTACAGTACCTTTTGAGATGAGCTATGGGATCACCATGTCCATCGTACTTTTCGAACTTTGGCATCTTATATCCCAAAGGCAGGTGCACGTGAGGGAACATGAACAGATCATTATAAGAGACAGTTTTCTGCCCACTTAGTCCTTGCATATTCTTAATACTTTGTTACATGCTCCTCATCATTTTTGTCATGTCATCCTGTTCTGATGTTTTAAGAGTCTTTTCCTATTCTGGTGCGGGCTTATAAGGTGGCCAGGAATATGTGTATTGAGGGTAGTGAGGAGGATCAGTCTAAAAGACTGGATTCTGGAATGTGAAAATTGAAGGGTCCACAGCGTGCTTTGATAGTGATGGCTGAGTTGTTGCAGAGGATGGTGGAGCTGTAAATATGTTGGAGGTAGTGCCAGTTGGGAACACTTGTGGGTGAGCTTCAGAGGGTGTTCCAAAAAAGTTAGCAGTGATGGTAGGTTGGCCCAAAGGAACATTTGAATGGCTGGTGGGGACAGTGGTAAGAATTCCGGGAATCCAGGGATATTACTTGGGGATTCCTTCCTGTTGTTCCAAGCATCCCACATCTCCATCAAACGCAGACGCAATATTATATTTCCTTCAGCTGTGTAGGACTCGGAGACTAGGAACCCAGAGAGTGGGCTAACTTCAAAGATAGGGATTGTAGGAAGAACCATTTCAGATGAAATTTCAATGATTCCTGTAGATCTGTTGAAGTATCAATGTGAGGCCAGCTTACCACAAACCAACCACGGTATCTAATACTTGGCTGGAATTGACAACAACAACGGTTAATGTGACACCAATAATAGATAGGTAATTGCACATTGAAGTGTGATGCACCTATACAGTTAACTGGGTATCTACATTTTTGCTTCGGCTGCATGTGTCATCCCGGATTTTCTATTGTTACCTTTTCCTTTCTTTTCTGTTTTTATTTTATTTTCTCTTATAGGTTTTTCTCTAAATGTCGTATTGGCTTCCCTTGTGTTTCTTTTTCCCTTGTTTTTCTCTCATATTTCTCTTTTTCTCTATTATTCAAGATTACGGTCGAATCTTATGTAGATTGCCTACGTATCATGACCCCTCTTGAATCAAACCAAGCGTAGTTCTTGAAAATAAAATTAAATAAAAAAACAATTCTTGGGAATTTTTGAATTTTACTTAATAATAACCGCGATTACAAAATTACTAAACTATTTGTTTTCATTTTCAGAAGAAAAATACAAAAGACAAAATACAAAGTCGACTATCTAAGAATACATCAAAACTTCAAACCCTGGGGCCCGCAGGGCATCATTCGGCATCGCCGCGGGCCTGCGCGCAAGACCCCTTTGTAGTTTCTCTAAATCATTCATGACTTGCTGAACAAATAGCATCACTGAAGCAAATAAAGGGGTTTTGCCCATCCGTTCACCATCTTGACATCTCTTGGCAATATAATGTGCAATGCGCTTGATTTTTTCCCTGATTTGACCTTTTTCTTGAAGAATTCGTCTTATCTGTTGATTGCGGGCATCCAGAACTTGGGAATCTTGAAGGTGAAGGTCTCTTAGCAATTTGACTTCCTTCTACATTTCAGCCATCATCTCATAACACCGGTTCCTCTCAGCTCAAAACTTTTTGTCTAATCGAGTTGCCCTTTCTTCCGAAGCATTTCCTTTCCTTCTTATGTTGGCAATGGTTTCTTCATAATCTCTTTTTAAATATTGTACATATCGGGCTCTTTCCTCAATTTTCTTGGCCCAATGTGTTTGCAGTTTTGCCAGATTTCTTTCAGACCTTTCTAACTCTTCTGCACAATCTGAGACTTGTTTTCTCCACCCTTTGATCAACCTTTCGTCAGATACGCTTCTTTCCTTATTTCTAGCGTCAATTTTCATTTGTTGGATTTGTGCTTTAAGGGCTTCATTCTCCTAAGACAACTTATTTTTCTCTCCTTCGTCAGCAGCCATTTGGACATCTTTTTTGAATTGAAGGTCCCGTACCTGTTGTTCTAATGCCCCAATTTTGACTCGGTATTCCTTTTCTTTTCTCAACCAATCCCATTAGATCCGGGCTCTATTAGTAAACTGCTGTACGTGAGGCCTTTTAGAGGGTCTCCCAGGAATTCGAAACCTTTTGTTGAACCATGCCAAATATTAGGAATCAACCTCTCCCCTTACTCGATCCTCTATCATTGTGTCAGGTTGCAAAAACCGGCTTTCATTCCATATTTTTCTAATTGTTGCTTCCGGGAAGGTAGCTTTAGGACCCAACACAATAATCTGTTCACTTAAATCTTCATCGTTGTGCACTGTTTGGAACCTCCCAAATTGTTGCATGACTCTGTAAGGTGCATAAGGTTGTATGCTTTGAATGCCCATCAAAAGTATATATCGAACTTCTGCTGAAGTATAGACAACTTTGGTTGCAGTAACCCACCCATAAGCCCACTCGATCTTATCCGCATTCAATGAATTCAAGCATGAAGACCAAGCCTTAACACCTTCGGGGAATTTGATGCATGCAACCCGAGTCTCAAATTCATTGATGCAACTAAGCCCAGTTAACACAAATTCATGTACCCTGTGCGGTGACATAAATGCTCCTCGATCCACATTTGCAGTAGAAAATTACACCCTTGAAAAACAATTTCTCCTTCTCGACACTTAGTTTAGGCCCGATAAATCGCTGCTACAATCAATGAGACTATTGTGCTATTGGGATTTTTCATAGCTACATCCACCATCCCAATTAGTGCGAGATCTATATTCCCATCCTCCCTTGGGCAAATAACAATTCCTAGAAAGGCCACAATAAATGCTAACCCTCGCCGAGCCTCCCATTTGTCTTTATTTCTTTCATATTTGAAGCCTGTGTTAGGTTCCTCAAAGCCCATCGGATTGCCGTATCGATGATAAAGAAAATGCAAAGTACAACACCCTTCTTCTAGATGCGGGTCTTGGATATCTCGACTGATATTCAATAAATCCAATAATTTGTGGAGTGTGACAAACCGAGGTGATAAAGGATATCTACTTCGCATGTTTCCATTAAGGCCTGCATATCTTGCCATTTCCTCCAATGTCGGTGTGAGCTCAAAATCAGACAATCTGAAGACATTCCGAGTAGATATGCCAAACTCCCCAAACTCTCCGCCCGGCAACTCAAGGCATCGGCAACCACATTGTCCTTGCCCGGGTGATATATAATAGTAATATCATAGTCCTTCAATAGCTCCAACCATCTCCTCTGACGCATGTTCAGGTCCTTCTGCTTAAGCAAGTGCTGCAAATTCTGATGATCATTGTAGATCTCACAAGGAACCCCATACAAATAATGATGCCAAATCTTCAAGGTGTGAACAATGGCAGCTAGCTCAAGATCGTGAACAGGGTAGTTCTTTTCAAGCACCTTCAGCTGTCGAGACGCGTAGGCAATCACCCCACCTTGGTGCATCAATACAGCTCCGAGTCCAACCCGTGAGGCATCACAATATACTTTATAAGACACCGAACCAGTAGGCAACATCAGGATATGGGCCGAAGTCAAAGCTGTCTTGAGCTTTTGGAAGCTCGCCTTACACTCCTCTGTCCACTGAAAAGGGGCACCCTTTTGGGTGAATCTGGTCATAGGAGCTGCGATCAAAGAGAATCCCTCCACAAAGCGACGGTAATAACCCGCCAAACCAAGGAAGCTACGAATCTCAGTAGCTGAGGAGGGCCTGGGCCAACCCTGCACGACCTCCACCTTCCTCGGATCCACTCGAATACCCTCGCTCAACACCACGTGGCCTAGACACACCACCAAACTCAGCCAAAACTATTATTTAGAGAACTTTGCATATAATTGCTTCTCCCTTAAAGTCTGAAGCACTATCCTCAGGTGCTGCTCATTCTATTCCCGGCTCCGGGAATATACCAAAATATCATCAATGAAAATAATCACGAACGAGTCAAGATATGGCCTGAATACACTGTGCATCAAATGCATGAAAGCTGCTGGGGCGTTAGTCAACCCGAAACATAACAAGGAACTCGTAATGACCATACCGAGTCCTGAAGGCAGTCTTAGGGATATCTGGCTCCCAAATCTTCACCCGATGATAACCAGAGCGCAAATCAATCTTGGAGAACACCTGTGTGCCCTGTAGCTGATCAAATAAATCATCAATACGTGGCAAAGGATACTAGTTCTTCACTGTAACTTTGTTCAACTGGCGATAGTCAATGCACATACGCATAGAACCGTCCTTCTTCTTCACAAACAACACAGGAGCACCCCAAGGCGAAACACTAGGTCGAATGAAACCCTTACCCAACAACTCTTGTAACTGATCATTGAACTACTTCAACTCATGAGGAGCCATGCAGTACGAAGGAATAAAAATGGGCTGAGTGCCCGGCAATAAGTCAATAAAAAATCGATATCTCCGTCGGGCGGCATGCTCGGGAGATCAGCTAGAAATACATCAGTGAAATCACGTACCTCCGGGACGAAATCAATAGAAGGAGTGTCAACACTGACATCCCTCACATAAGCTAGATAAGCATCACAACCCTTCTCAACCATACGCTGAGCTTTGAGAAAGGAAATAATACGGCTGGGGGTGTGATCTAGAGTACCACTCCACTCAATACGTGGAATTCCTGGCATAGCCAGCATCACGATCTTGGCGTGACAATCAAGAATAGCATAGTGAGGCGACAATTAGTCCATGCCTAGAATAATATCGAAATCAACCATACCGAGCAAAAAAAGATCAGCTCTAGTCTCAAAATCACAAATAGTGACCAAACACGACCGATACACACGGTCCACAACCAAAGAATCTCCCACCGGAGTAGAAACATAAATGGGGCACTCAAAGAATCCCGAGGCACACCAAGATGTGAAGCAAAATAAGAGGACAAATATGAAAATGTAGAACAAGGATCGAATAGAACTGAAGCCTCTCTGTGACTAACCGAGATAATACCTATGATAACAGAATAGGGGGCGACAGCTGTGGCGCGATCAGGAATAGCATAAAATCTGGCCTGACCACTTACTCGAAGGCAGCCTCTGTCACCCTGATCCCCGCCCCTAGCTGACTGGGCAGGTCGGGTGGTAGCTGGGGCTGAAAGATGGCCTGCTGCCCCTAACCACGCTGAGGCTGCAAAGTTTGTGGAGACGCTCCTCTCTACGCCTAGGGCACTCCCTAACCAGATGGCGAGTATCCCCACACTCAAAACAAGCCCTAGGAGGACGCGGTGGCTGTGACTGACCGGCTCCGCTCCCGCTAGACTGATTCCTGAAGCTACCTTGCGCAGGAGGCGCACTGGAAAATGGGGGAGCATAGTAGGGCTCCTGAGGTGCTGGAGGAGCTGGAGTACTACCAGCTGCTGGCAATGCTAAATGAACTGGACAACCGAAATAAGCCCTGCCAAATAGACCCGCTGTTGCAGTATGGGTACCAGAGAAATGGGTACCAGAGCTGGACTAACACTGTAACTTTGTTCAACTGGCGATAGTCAATGCACATATGCATAGAACCGCCCTTCTTCTTCACAAACAACACAGGAGCACCCCTAGTCAAAACACTAGGTCGAATGAAACCCTTACCCAACAACTCCTGTAACTGGTCTTTCAATTCCTTCAACTCAGGAGGAGCCATGCGATACAGAGGAATAGAAATGGGTTGAGTGCCCGGCAATAAGTCAATATCAAAATCAATATCTCTGTCGGGCGGCATTCTTGGGAGATCAGCTGGAAATACATTAGAGAAATCACGTACCACTGGGATGAAATCAATAGAAGGAGTGTCAACACTGACATCCCTCACATAAGCTAGATAACCAGCACACCCCATCTCAACCATACACTGAGCTTTGAGAAAGGAAATAATACGGCTGGGGGTGTGATCTAGAGTACTACTCCACTCAATACGTGGAATGCGTGGCATAGCTAGTATCACGGTCTTGGAGTGACAATCAAGAATAGCATAGTGAGGCGACAACTAGTCCATGCCAAGAATAATATCGAAATCTACCATACCGAGCAATAAAACATCAGCTCTGGTCTCAAAATCACAAATAGTGACCAAACACAAGCGATACATACGGTCCACAACCAAAAAATCTCTCATCGGAGTAGAAATATAAACGGGGCACTCAAACAATCACGAGGCACACTGAGATGTGAAGGAAAATAAGAGGACACATATGAAAAAGTAGAACCAGGATCGAATAGAACCGATGCCTCTCTGTGGCTAACCAAGATAATACCTATGATAACAAAATCGGAGGCGATAGCTGTGGTGAGATCAGGAATAGCATAAAATCTGGCCTGACCCCTCCCTCAAGGGCAGCCTCTGTCACCCTGATCCCCGCCCTTGGCTGGCTGGGCAGGTCGGGTGGCAGCTGGGGCTAGAACAATGGCCTGCTGCCCCTCTGAACCACGTTAAGACTGCAAAGTTTGTGGAGGCACACCGCTCATATGCCCAGGGCACTCCCTAATTAGATGGAAAGTATCCCCACATTCAAAACAAGCCCTGGAAGGACGCGATGGCTGTGACTGACCGGCCCCGCTTCCACTAGACTGACCACTGAAGCTACCTCATGCAGAAAGTGCACTGGAAACTGGGGGAGCATAGTAGGGCTCCTGAGGTGCTGGAGGAGCTGGAGTACTACCAGCTGCTGGCAATGCTGAATGAACTGGACGACCGGAATAACCCCTACCAAATCGACCGGTTGCTACAGTATGTGTACCAGAGAAATGACCCGACTCACAAGACCTCTTGGCCTCCCTCTCTCCTCGCTCTCTAGTGAGCATACCCTCGATCTGTCTGGCAATACTCACTGTCTGCTGATACGGTACATCTGTCTCCAGCTCTCTAGCCATGCTGGACTGGATAGGCAGAATAAGACCCTCAATAAACCTCTGCACTCTCTCTCAGACCGTGGTGACCATAGCTAGTGCATGTTTGACTAATCAGGTGAAACAGATGGCATACTCAGATACTGTCATAGAGCCCTAGCGCAACCGCTCAAACTCCGCTCGCCAAGAATCCCTAAGGCTCTGAGGAATGAACTCCCTCAATAACATATCAGAAAACTGTGTCCAGGTCAACGAGGCAGACTCGTCTGGACTGTCTAACTCATATGTGTGCCACCAATCATAAGCGGCCCCTCAAGGCTGAAAAGCAGTAAAAGAAACCCCACTGGTCTCCACTATATCCATAGTACGAAGGATGTGATGACACTCCTCCAGAAATCCCAAGGTGTCAACTGAAGCTAAACCACTGAACACTGGGGAATCATACTTCTTGAACCTCTCCAACCTGCGCTGCTCGTCCTCGGAGGCAGCTGGCCCACCTCCGGACTGTACTTGTGCGGCAGGCGATGTCATACCTCCCTTTTTACTACCTTTTGGATCCTGATTAAGAGAATAAGGTATACCTCGATATTATAAATACCCCGATAAAGGATATAATAACAATAAGGAAGGAGTTTTTCCAAATAAAGGACAATCGGTTCGGGACTTTATTTAAAATTTCAGAGTCGCCACTTGAGAAAATAATGGTGTCCCAAGTCACCAGTTAATCCCGAATCCGAGGAAGTTGACTCTGTTTTAACAGTTCCCGCAACAAGAAATCTGGATAAGGAATTCTGTTAACCTGGGAAAAGGTGTTAGGCACTCCCGAATTTCGTGGTTTTAGCACGGTCGCTCAACTGTCGTTCTTGATTTTAGTTGATTTATTATATGTTTTTAACAATATGTACATGTTTCGCTTTGAATATTTTTACGAATTGCAACGTTACAAAAACGTATTTCGAGTCACATCGCAACCAGTACGCCTGTGACTTTTAACACGCTTCGGCTTCGCAAAGATTGATGATTTGAGTCACATTAAATGTGCACTCGTATTAGGGAAAGTATATTTTTAAAATCGCGCCTACATCGTCTATCGGCTTTTTAATCTTTTGGAAAGGTTGTGGAATTAGCTATCAACTTTCTCGAGTCTATTATAAAATTATTTTTTTATGTAGGGGCCCCGCTATTTTTGTTTTCATGCAAGGCTCATCCCACTCGATTTTTATAGTCCAATCCTATATATAACTATATTCTCTATCAATTGGTTTTTCCTTAGTCAATTAATTTTCAGAATACAAGTCCAGGCCTTATTCTTTATATTACTGGGCCTGGACTCTTTGGGCTCAACTCAACAGATTAATTAATGTGACTGGGTCTCAAAACCTAGAACACACTGAAACTGTCCATCAGAAGCCCAATTGTGCATCGGTACAGATCTGGGCCTTCGCTATGTATTAGGCCATAACCAATCATAATTGAAGAGGAGAAACGAAAATTAAGATTCAACATATATACAAATATCCAGAACCAATAGAGAACAAATTCGAATTATATTTATTCAATGAAGAGGATTAGCAATACAGAATTACAATGACAGTTTCAAACCTTAACTATCTAATGTGAACGAAATCTAATTAGTAGACTACTTTTGCTTTTATATTTCAATAACTAATTTAAACTACTGAAACAGGATATTGATTGGCTAAAAAAGATAGAATTATTACTCAACTAATACGAAACTACTTGACAATACACTAATCGTGATTACTTGTGACTTTGAGAGAATTAATTGTATCGATTCGTTAAACTAAGTATGTAACTCATTCTAGTATGTGATTAACAACTTCGTATTTTGATTATCAGTTTTACTTACTATTTTAATTGCTATTAAACCATCTGGATCAGATTAATAGATACTTGATTATACTAATTAACATAAATGCTAAAATTGTTATTAATCTACCTATTACGAACTTATTTTAGATTAAATGAGTCAGATTAGTTATTAACCTATTTTAACTAAGTGATTTCAATTATACCACTAATCTACCTTTACTTACTATACTATTACATTGTTTCCAGCATGTATTCGTGCTTCATATAGATTACTTGTACAACAAATTCCTATCGAATTACAAATTTAGCTACTTATGTTCTAAAGACAAAATTAGATGCAGAAACTATTCTCAGAAATCATCTCATTTTATTCATCCACTTCAGATTCACTGCAGTTACATGTTGAAAGTTCAGCTGTGTACCTAATTCAGCAATGAAAACCTTATGAGTCTAAGGGAGTGAAGATGAGAGAATAAGCAGATTGATCACAACAACGAAGCAACAGCAATGAAGATGAATTAACACAACAACACAATTGAATTCAACAATCAAATAAGAATTCCAGATTCAGCAAAGCAGTAATCCAATTGCACAGTAGATGCAAACCAGTAGAAAACCCAGCAAAATCTAGTGATGATAGAGGAATTCTACAGATTTCAGAACAGAGCTTCGACTAAACCCAGAAATTTACTCTTAGTATTATAGTTTTCAGAATATATTCTCTGAATTCATAAAAATCCAGCCCTTATCCAGGCTTTATTCAAGCCTATTTATAGATAAAAATGGTGAGGGAAATTTGAAAAAGTTATTCCTAATTCCCTCCCCTTAATTCTTTTGATTATTACACTTTAATACCTTGTACAGATTCAAAAATGCCTTCCAGCATCTGCTGGAAAGTTCTATTGGCTTCTATTTGGGGTGTTTTACTAATGTACCCTCAATTGCTAAGGTTATTGTTGATTTTATTCAACGATTGACCAAAATATTAACTAATATGCCTTTTTATTGGGTCTATTATACCCTTTGTTTTATGCAATATTGCAGAAATACTAGGCCTAAATGTCTGAATTGTCCTCATAGGCTCTATTAAATCTACAATTATGCTATTTTTCATTCCTTATATACCCTTATTTTTAACTACTATTTACCCGACCTATCCAAGGTCAGGGTATTCCATATTATACCTTTATTTAACTTCTGGCCACTATTCTATAAGTCTTTAAGACTTAGCCAGATTTGGATTTAGTTTTCTTTTCAATTTTAACCTCTTTTAAGAGGTATTCTTTTCATTTATTGTTTATTAGAAGTGATTCGCAGGATTAGCTTGCTTATTTGTTAAGGATTAACCATTTCAGATTTAGCCAGTCGAGTGTTTTGGACTTGGCTTTGCAAAATTAGTCAATATTGTTCAACGGCTACTTAGAATTAGTTTAAGACTTGCAGATTTAGCCAGTTCGAGATTTATGGTCTATTACTAGTTTCAGAACTAGCAAATTGTCTTTAGACATAAGAATTTTACAGAGTTGGAAAGTTTCAACACTGACCACTCTATTGTTATTTCAATTATAACCACTTTTTTATGTCATTTTCAACTTTAACCTAATTAAACTACTTTTCATACTTTCAAAGTTAGCCAGTTATTAATTACTATCTAAAACAGCTATAACCAATATCCCCAAGAGCATAATATGTTTAATTGTAGTCTAATAACATAAACACATCACAAATATAACTTTTCATATCAATTTGCACACATAGCCACAAATTAGAATCATTTATCATCTAACCAAAACTCAGAGAGAAATTTGAATATGGTTGAATTTCAATTAAACAACTTCAAAACTCAGATTTTAGGCATAGCATAACAGATTTGACAATAAAGATATATTCAGAATACTTTCATGTTCAAACTCACAAAAACCCTAAAAGGCTCGAGCATATCTAATCAAGTGTAATAGATAGTTTTAATCAGAGAGTTTAATGGAGCATGCTAGTAAAAGAAACAAGTTTATATAAAGAGACTACTCAAACAAGAAGCTAATCTAATATGCAACGAATTAATTAAAAAAATTAAAGAAAAATAGAACTAATCATGCTTAAACAGAATCAAAAAGGGACAAGAGACTTAGCTTAGCAGGATTTGTCTCCTGAGCTTCCCCTTATTTCTTTTTTGTTCTTTCTTTTCTTTTCTTCTTTTCTTTTTTCCAGATTTCTTTTTCTTTTTCTTTCAGATTTCAGACTTCAAGTTTGAAGTCTTTTATTGGGTGTTTTAGTGAAGGAGATAAGTTTTACAGACGAAAAGGGGGGTCTTTGGTGTAGGGTTGTTTATGTCTGCCGGAGTTAGGGTTCCGGCGACATATATTCAAAGATTCGAAGAGTTTGAGGAACATTCGAAGGAAAAGGGGTACATGGGGTTAAATATCGAGATAAGGCAGTTCAGAGGTGTTAGTTTGGAGGCAAGTATCAAAGACAGTGGTCATCGGAGAAGAACTCCGGTGGCCGAATTTTCAAGAACTTGGGGCTTTTGGGTTTTTTCTAGGTTTTCATGGAGGTTTGGGGTAGAAGAGTAAGAAGAAAGTGGTTTGAGGCTTAGAAATGGCCGGAGACTGCCATGAACAGCGGACAGTCTCTATGGCCGGCATGAGGAGATGAGAGGATGAAGAAGAAGATAGGGCGGCTAGGGTTAGGGGTTCAATATAATGGCAGGTCTCTGAGAGACCAAGCCTATTTATACCTGAAACGAATGAACGAATCCTGGCCCTTGGATCATCTTTGATCAACGGCCAGGATCTAATCCCCTAAAACGGCGTCATCTAAATTTAAATGGAGATTAATTCATCTCCGTTAGATCTCTTTAGATGTACGACCCAGATTACTTATCAAAAACCATATTAATTCAATTAAAATCTCAGATTAATCGTTAGCCGTTGGATTGTGTAAATGGATGGCTCAGATCATTCGTTACTTATTCACTGGACCGGTCTCTCAAAATATACTGGGCCAATGTATTTGGGCTTGTGCAATTGGCCCAGTTGTGTATTTTTTGTGTATTTTTCGGATTTTAATTATTTTTCATATATTTTCTTGTTGTATTTTATTTTCTCTTTTTATATTCCTTTTCAATTATTTATATTCTTTTTATTTCCTATTTTCTCTAATTTTTCTGATATTTTTTGACATTTTAGCTATTTTTCCTTATTTTCCGGCATTTGCTTGTATTTTTTGTTAATTTCCTTTTAATTCCTTTTTTGTGATATTTTATACTTAGCCTACTTTTTTTAATTTTTCTAATTTTCATTCCAATTGTTTAATCACACAAATGCACTTTATATCAACCAAAACATGTAATTGCATACAAAAAATATTATTTATTTAATTTTGGAATTTTATTGCTTAGGGCAAAAATCATGTGCTCACAGCTGCCCCTCTTTGCTCGGGAACACGAAGAGTTTCAGTGCAAAGACAAGTGAGCAGTAGTGAGAGATTTTTGCCCACTAGCATATTCCGTGAGAAGCATTTTGAAAATCTTTTTGACCGCACCCTGCCTCAAAGGTTGCCTACATATCCTGGGCTAAACAGGAATTAGGTCAGTGTAGTTCGGGAAGGTCTGGTAGTTTAAAACTACCAAGACTTTGCTGTTGCATTGCTATTGCTATGACCACTGACTTACTCCTTATTACACCAGGGATAGAACGTAAAATGAAGAAGCTATTCTAAGCTATAATCCTACAAATTACAATGGTTCCTATCTATTCCCTTGCTATCCAGGTGGGCGCCTGATGCATGAAATGCGATTGCAGAAATGTATTCCCTTTTTATCCATGTGGGCGCCTGATGCATGAAATACGAACGCAGAAAAGTATTCTCTTGTTATCCAGGTGGGCGCCTGATGCATGAAATGCCAATGCAGAAATGTATTCCCTTGTTATCCAGGTGGGCGCCTGATGCACGAAATGCGAATGCAGAAATGTATTCCCTTGTTATCCAGGTGGGCACCTAATGCATGAAATGCGAATGCAGAAAAGTATTCCCTTGTTATCCAGGTGGGTGCCTGATGCATGAAATGCGAATGCAGAAATGTATTCCCTCAGTTTGATAACTAGGGTGTGAATTTGAAAAGATGATACCTTCTTGTTGTTTTTGGTGTTTTCTTGTTTGATTGAGTGAGTCCTTCACTATGGATTCCTCCTTTTATTGTTGTTCTTCTTTTCGTGTTTTCTTCTTCCACATTGGTCACATTCACTTTAAAGTGATTAGTGACAATTTGTTCCTGTCTAATTCAAAGAACAATCTTATTAGTTGTAAATTACTGGCAACTGGCATTTTGCTGCTTCTGCTTATATTGCCTTCCTCCTTTGCTTTTTCCTCCGCTATGCAGATTTTCGATGGATTTTCTTTGTAAGCTCCTTTTGTATTTCCTTTGTTTCTCTCTCTTTTTCTTTTATTTTCTTTGGCTTTGATCGCCGTCCTTCTTTTATTTCCTCTTTTCCCTCTTTTTTTCTTTTCGACCCAGCGTTATTTCACCTCTTGTCATGAGAAGCTGGTAGTTAGCTTTCAATTGGCAAATTGGCTTTTCAATCAATGAAATGCAGAAATAAATGAATTTCAAAAGGGTAAGGGTGATTTGGAGTAGTGATAGGACTTATCTGGGTATGTTGGCTGATTCCTCTAACCATGTAATGTATTTAAACTCCGATCCAGTCTGTCCAATCGAATTGCCATTACCTCAACTCTAGCTTTCTTTCAACCCAAACCAATCTTATTTTTTGCTGTTTTTATTCTCCCAAAATAATCCTCACAGTCGCCTTACGGTGCCATTTAAGGATTTCACCAATAAGACTCTCTCATTTATTTTTCCCAAAACTCACCATCGCCTTACAGTGCCGGTTAAGGTTTTCACTGATAAGACTCTCTCATTTTTATTCTCTTAGCCTCACAATCGTCTCACGATGCCGGTTAAGGTTTTCACCAATTGTGACGACCCAAAGGGTCATCACTTGTTTTATTAATCATTTCGAGCTTCTGAGATCTTGAAAACCTCATTCTATATTGCCTCGATTTATGTGCATGATCCGAGCATGTAGCACGAAAGATTTTGTGATAGAAAATATGAATTCTATGAGAAATTTGGATAAAAATGATATTAATATTGATATGGTTGACTTCGGTCAACATTTTTGCTAAACGGATCCGGACCCGAGAACGGACGGTCCTGGAAGGTTTGTAGGAAAATATGGGACTTGGACATGCGTCCGGAGTCGAATTCTGAGGCCTAGAGCCCAAGTTATGAATTTTTCTGTGAAATTGTTTTTGATGTAATTATTAAAGTGAAATTAGTTTGACCTTGGTATCGGGCTCGTATATTGGTTCTGACGCCCGGTACAAGTCTTAAATATTATATATGTGCTTTCTGCAAAGTTTGGTGACATTTGGATGTCGTTTAATATGTTTTGGACCTTGAGTTCCAAGTTTGAAAGTTTTGAAAAACTAAAAGTATGAAAATCATGAACTTGAGGCTTGATTTGATGAAAACGATGTGATATTGGCGATCTGATCGCACGAACAAGTTCGTAATGTGTTTTTGATGTTGTGTACATGTTTGATTGGGAGCCCGGGGGGCTCGGGTAAAGATTTGGTAGGCCGTTGGATCAATTTCTAAATTTTTGCACTGCTGGGTTTTCACCCAGCTGTTGTCTTCGCAATTGCGAAGATTTTCTCGCAATTGCGAGAGGTCCCAGACTGGCCCTGATTAGCAAATGCGAACCAGACTTCGCAAATGCGAAGTGGGCAGGGTTGGGCATTGGTTCGCAAATGCGAACAAGACTTCGCAATTGCGAAGTTGACAGTAATCAACCCAAGTTCGCAAATGCGAACTTATGGTCGCAATTGCGACAACCCCAGTGATCCAGCCATGTTCGCAAATGCGAACAAATGTTCGCAAATGCGAACTTCCCAGCATTTTCCTTGGCTTCGCAAATGCGAACTTCCCATCCTTAGCTTATTTTTCAAACTCCAGAATTTGGTCGGGGTTCGCAATTGCGAACCCCTGTTCGCAAATGCGAACATAGAGACCTGTAGATCACGATTTCCAGCTTCATTTTTCACATTTCACAACCCAAAAACATCCATTGGCGATTTTTCACGAACTCCCTCTTCTTAAAAGCAATTGTAAGTCACTTTCTACTTAATTCTTTCAATTCCTAACAACATTAAACATGTTTTTCAGTAGAAATCAAAGATTTTCATGGTAGAATTTCTTGTTTTTGGTAGAATATAGGGTTTTTCATGAATTGGGTAATTGGACGTCGAATTGAGGTCCGATTTTGAAACAAATCATATACTTGAACTCGTGGGGGAATGGGTGACCTGATTTTAGTCCGAACCCCGAGTTCCGACCATGTGGGCCCGGGGTCGATATTCACTATTCCGGGCAGAATGTTGTAAAAATTATAATTGACCATATGAATTAGTTTGTTGAGTAGTATTGATGATATTAAATCAATTGTGAATAGATACGATTGGATTGGAGCCAAATTTGAAAGGAAAAGGCATTGCCACGGATTGAATTGTTCGTAAACATTCGAGGTAAGTGTTTGTTCCATCCTAGCTTGATGGAATAGGATTATCTGCTATGTGCTATGCGATTGAGTGCGGTGTATGGGCTGTGGTGACGAGCATCCATACGCCGGTGTCTAGTATGACCGTGAGTCATTGTTAATACTTGTTGTGAGACATATTTGAAGATAAATTGTTGAACCCTTGCCGGGTTGTAGAATTGCTATTGATTGCCCTTGCCGGGACTTTGTTGAAATGATTATCGTGTCCCTTGCAGGGATGGTTCATGATTTGTTGTTTCATTCTTTGCCCTTAACTGTGATTGTTATTTGGGTGAGGAAGAGTGATAATGCACGAATGGTGATGCCGTGCCTTGTTATTGATTATGCACGAAGGTTAATGTCGTGCCTTGATTTATTGATTATGCACGAAGGTTAATGTAGTGCCTTGTTATTGATTATGCACGAAGGTTAATGCCGTGCCATGTTATTGATTATGCACGAAGGATCATGCCGTGCCTTGTTATTGAACCATGTACGAAGGATCATGCCGTACCATGAATGTGAGGATGAGAGTAAAAGCACGAAGGGTGATGCCGTGCACTTTATTTGCTATTTGGTGAGGATGAAAGTAAAAGCACGAAGGGTGATGCCGTGCACTTTATTTGCTATTTCATTGATTTGACATTACTTGTTTTCATTATATTTGTTTGTCCTTGTTGATTTAATGACTATTGTTAACTGTGGAGTTATTCTGTGACATTCTTTATTGCGTTGTTACTTGGTTATTTCTCGTTATCTTGTGGTACACATATATATAAAACTGCACAGGTTTATATGGGTGTTTGGTCCGAGGCTTGTCACTACTTCGCCGGGATAGGCCAGGCACTTACCAGCACATGGGGTCGGTTGTGCTGATACTGCACTTCTGTGCGTTTTTGCACAGGTCCAGGTTTAGATCAGGAGCAGCAGCAGTAGATCTTTTGCGTGGAAGTTGATCATATTTGAGACCGAGGTAGCTTGCAGGCGTCCGCAGGCCCGGCGTCTCTTCCTTTACTTTTGTTACGAGCTGTAGTCTCTTTGTTCCGAGACAAAAAAGATTATGTTATAGTTCTTTCAGACTTTTATGTGTAGTATTTAGTAGTAGTTCGTGAGTTGGTGACTCCACGTCTTGGGTAGAGGATTTCAATATTATTTTACCTTGAAACTGCTTATTGCTATTTTTATAAAGTCTTCCGCACTTGTTTAATTAAGGTTATGGTTTTGGTTGTTAAATTGAATATGAAATATTGCTAAAAATAGGATAGCGTGAATAAAGTGGCTTGCCTAGCTACCATGAGTAGGCCCCATCACGATCCCGATGTTGGGGGAAAATCCGGGTCGTGACAAGTTGGTATCAGAGCTCTAGGTTACATAGGTCTTACCACTCACGAACAAGCTTAGTAGAGTTTGAGAGGTAGGTACGGAGACGTCTGTACTTGTCCTCCAGAGTCTATTGAGTTAGGAATGAGTCTCTCATTTGTTCCTTCTTGTCGTGCGACTTGTTCCTCAAATACCGATTGAACTTCTACTTTGTCCTTTCTTAAATGGTGAGGACACGCGCTTCTTCGTCTGCTGACCAGCAGCCTGAGCCCCAGGCAGCTCCCGTGAGGGGCAAGGGCCGAGGCCGTATCGGAGGCCGTGGTAGGGGCAGAGCTCAGCCCCCGGCAGTTACTCCAGAGGTGGAGCCTCATATTGAGATTGGCGAGGAGGTTCCAGTCCCAGCAGCTCCAGTGGGCCCAGCTCAGGTCCTAGGAGAGGCTTTATTTACCCCGGATCTTCGGGAGGCTTTGGTCAGGATAGCGCGATTTATGGACATCGTTGCCAAAGCAAGCTTATTATCTGTTGCACCAGCCGCTTCTCAGGCGGGAGGAGGGGCCCAGACTCCTATTGCTCGTACTCCGGAGCCAGTAGCTACCCAACCTCACGCATCAGTAGTTCAGCCAGCAGTGGCCACTTAGTCAGGCACTACAACTAAGGCCGAGATGGAGCGGCCATGACTTCTGATGCTTTATGGAGACTTGATCGATTCTCCAAGTTGTTTACCACTACTTTCAGTTGTGCCGCATCAGAGGATCCTTAGGACTTCTCATTCAGTTGCCATGAGATTCTCAAGACTCTGGGAATAGTGGAATCCAATAGGATTGATTTTTCCACATTCAAGCTTGCAGGGTCCGCCAAGACTTAGTAGAGAGATTTCTGTTTGACTCGACCAGATGGGACCAGTTTGCGGAGTTATTTTTGGAGAAGTTTCTTCCTGTTACCCAAGGGGAGGCACTTCGGAGGCAGTTTGAGCGCCTCCAGCAGGGTTCCATGACTATTACCCAGTATGAGATGAGGTTTGTTGATCTGGCATGTCATGCAGTCGTGATACTCCCCACAGATCGGGAGAGGATCCGCAGGTTTATAGATGGGCTAAATCAGCCGATCCGACTTCAGATGGCTATGGGAGTTGGGAGTGACATATCTTTTCAGGAGGCGACTAATGCAGCCCGTAGGGTCGAGATGGCTCTTGCTCGGGGAGGTAGTCATGTTTCAAACAAGAGGCCTCGTCATTCTGGCAGATTTAGTGGTGCCTCATCTGGAGGTAGGGATTCTTATGATAGAGGCCAGTCTTCCAGGCCTTTCCATTCCGCCCTTCAGGCTTCACAAGGTGGACTAGGTGATCGTGGGTTTCGTGGGCAATATTCAGATCAGTCTCCTATTAATGCTCAGCCTCTTCAGAGTGTTCGTGGAGGCCATTCAGGTCGTCAGGGCCAGCAGCCCCATCAGCCTAGGAGTTGCTACGGATGTGTTGACCCAGGTCCTTTTGTCAGGTTCTGCCCTCGAGCGATGGGCAATACTCAGCAGCGGGGCCCTCGTCCCATGATTCAGGCCCCAGCTGACCCTCAGCCTGCCCAGCCAGCTAGAGGCGGGGGTAGAGATTATTGAGGTGGAGGTCGAGACCGTAGAGGTGGAGACCGTCCAGCCAGAGGTAGAGGTCAGCCAGTTGATGGCCGTCCTAGAGACGTAGCTCAGATGGGAGGTGCAAATCCCCGATTCTATGCTTTACCTACCAGGCCAGAGGCAGAGGTATCAGATGCCGTGATTACAGGTACCATTCTTGTTTGTGGCAGAGGTGCTTTAGTATTATTTGACCATGGGTCTACATATTCATATGTGTCTTCCTACTTTGCACCGTATTTGGCCGTGCCCAGCTATGCTCCGGATATTCCAGTTTATGTGTCTACACCGGTGGGTGACTCCATTGTAGTCGACCGGGTGCATCGTTCGTGCGTAGTTATCTTTGGGGTCTTGAGACCCGTGTTGATCTGTTGCTTTTGGACATGGTGGATTTTGATGTCATATTGGGGATGGACTGGTTGTCCCTATACCATGCTATTCTAGATTGTCATGCTAAGACTGTGACCTTGGCCTTGCCAGAATCACCCCGACTAGAGTGGAAATGTACCTCAAGCCACTCCGTTCGCACTGTTATTTCCTATGTAAAGGCTCGATGCATGGTCGAGCAGGGGTGTCTAGCTTATCTGGCTTATGTTCGTGATTCCAGTGCAGAGGTTCTTTCTATTGATTCAGTCCCTATTGTACGGGAGTTTCCTAAGGTTTTCCCTTCAGACCTGCCAGGCATGCCACCCGACAGGGATATTGATTTCTGTATTGATCTGGCACCGGGCACTCAGCCCATCTCTATTCCACCCTATCGTATGGCCCCGTTGGAGTTAAAAGAGTTGAAAGATCAGTTGCAAGACCTTCTTAAGAAGGGCTTTATCAGGCCCAGTGTTTCCCCCTGGGGAGCACCTGTATTGTTTGTGAAGAAGAAAGATGGCTCAATGCGAATGTGTATTGATTACCGGCAATTGAACAAAGTGACCATAAATAATAAGTATCCACTGCCGAGGATCGATGATTTATTTGACCAGCTCCAGGGAGCGAGGGTGTTCTCAAAGATAGACTTGAGGTCAGGCTACCATCAGCTGAAGATCAGGGCAGCCTGACATTCCTAAGACAGCCTTTCGCTCTAGATATGGGCATTATGAGTTCTTGGTCATGTCCTTCGGGTTGACCAATGCCCCAGCAGCATTCATGGAGTTGATGAATCGGGTATTCAGGCCTTACTTAGATCCGTTCATGATAGTCTTTATAGATGACATCCTGGTGTACTCCCGCAGCCAGGAAGAGCACGAGCAAGCACCTCAGAGTGGTTCTTCAGACTCTGAAGGATAATCAACTATATGCCAAATTTTCGAAATGTGAGTTCTGGTTAAGTTCGGTAGCATTTCATGGTCACATTGTATCAGTGGAAGGTATTCAGGTGGACCCAAAGAAGATTGAGGCAGTCTAGAATTGGCCTCGGCCAGCTTCAGTGGCTGAGATCTGGAGTTTCTTGAGGTTAGCCGGTTACTACCGTCGATTTGTAGAGGGATTTTCTTCTATTGCAGCCCCGATGACCAGGTTGACCCAGAAGGGTGTCCAGTTCAAGTGGTCAGAGGAGTGTGAGACGAGCTTTCAGAAGCTCAAGACAGCTTTGTCCACCGCGCCACTGTTGATACTACCTACGGGTGCAGGACCTTATACAGTTTATTGTGACGAATCTCGTACAGGGCTTAGAGCGGTATTGATGCAGAATGGTAAGATTATCGCTTATGCTTTGAGGCAGTTAAAAATACATGAGAAGAATTATCTAGTACATGATCTTGAGTTAGCAGCAGTGGTTCATGCCTTAAAAATCTGGAGGCATTATCTATATGGTGTGACGTGTGAGGTATACACTGATCACAAAAGCCTACAGTACTTGTTCAAGTAAAAGGAGTTGAATCTACGACAGCGGAGATGGTTAGAGTTGCTGAAAGTCTATGATGTTACTATCTTATATCACCCAGGTAAGGCCAATGTGGTGGCCGATGCATTGAGTAGAAAGTCCGCCAGCATGGGTAGTCTTGCATTCATTCCGGCCAGTCAGAGACCATTTGCTCTAGATGTCCAGGCCTTAGCCAACCGGTTCGTGAGATTAGACATTTTTGAGCCTAGCAGGGTGTTAGCCTGCACGGTCGCTCGATCTTCTCTATTAGAGCGTATCCGTGAGAGGCAATTTGATGATCCTCATTTGCGCTGACTTGAGAGATACAGTACATCGGGGAGGTGCCACACAGGTAAATCAAGATGATGATGGGGTATTAAGATTGCAGGGTCGAGTTTGTGTGCCCAATATCGAAGGGATTCGAGAGTTGATCTTAGCGGAGGCCCACAGTTCGCGGTATTCCATTCACCCGGCCGCCGCGAAGATGTATAAGGACTTGCGGTAGCCCTATTGGTGGCGTAGAATGAAGAAAGATATCGTTGCGTATGTCGCTCGGTGTCTAAATTGTCAGCAGGTGAAATATGAGCACCAGAGACCTGGTGGTGTATTCCACAGGATTGAAATTCCCGAGTGGAAATGGGAGCGGATCACTATGGACTTCGTTACTGGACTTCCTTTGACTCGGAGGAAATTTGATGCTATTTGGGTCAATGTTGATAGGCTGACCAAGTCAGCACACTTTATTCCAATATCTGTATCCTACTCATCGGAGAGGTTAGCAGAGATTTACATTAGAGAGATTGTTCATCTTCATGGGGTGCCATTATCTATTATCTCTGATCGGGGTACGCAGTTTACCTCGCGGTTTTGGAGAGCGGTCCAGCAGGAGTTAGGCACCCAGGTTCAGCTGAGTACAGCTTTTCATCCTCAGACGGATGGTCAGTCCGAGAGGACTATTCTGATTCTAGAGGACATGCTTCGAGCTTGTGTCATTGATTTCGGAGGCTCGTGGGACCAGTTTCTGCCATTAGCAGAGTTCGCTTATAATAACAGCTACCAGTCCAGCATCCAGATGGCCCCGTATGAGGCATTGTATGGTAGGCGATGTCGATCTCCAGTCGGATGGTTTGAGTCGGGAGAGGCTCGGTTGTGGGGTACAGATTTAGTTCGGGAGGCCTTGGATCAGGTCAAGACTATCCAGGAGAGATTGCGTTCAGCTCAGTCCAGACAGAAGACTTATGCGGATCGTAAGGTTCGAGATGTAGATTTCATGGTCAGTGAGCAAGTATTGCTCCGAGTGTCGCCTATAAAGGGCGTGATGAGGTTCGGGAAGAAGGGCAAGCTCAGCCCTAGGTATATTGGCCCATTTGAGATTCTAGACAGAGTGGGAGGGGTGGCTTACAGACTAGCTTTGCCGCCTAGCTTATCAGCCGTGCATCCACTTTTTCATGTATCTATGCTTCGGAGATACCACGGCGATCCCACACATGTGTTAGACTTCAGTACTGTCCAATTGGACAATGATCTATCTTATGAGGAGGAGCCGGTGGCTATTCTAGACCGGCAGGTTCGACAGCTGAGGTCGAAGAGTTATCCTTCCGTGCGTGTTCAGTGGAGAGGTCAGCCTCCTGAGGCATCGACCTGGGAGTCCGAGTCTGATATGCGGAGCCGATATCCTCATCTATTCCATGACTCAGGTACTTCTTTCTTTTGTCCGTTTGAGGACGAACGATTGTTTTAGAGGTGGAGAATGTGACGACCCAAAGGGTCATCACTTGTTTTATTAATCATTTCGAGCTTCTGAGGACATGAAAACCTAATTCTATATTGCCTCGATTTACGTGCATGATCCGAGCATGTAGCCGGAAAGATTTTGTGGTAGAAAATATGAATTCAATGAGAAATTTGGATAAAAATGATATTAATATTGATATGGTTGACTTCGGTCAACATTTTTGGTAAACGGACCCGGACCCGAGAACGGACGGTCCCGGAAGGTCCGTAGGAAAATATGGGACTTGGACATGCGTCCGGAGTCGAATTCTGAGGCCTAGAGCCCAAGTTATGAATATTTTTGTGAAATTGTTTTTGATGTAATTATTAAAGGGAAATGAGTTAATTGACCTTGGTATCGGGCTCGTATTTTGGTTCCGACGCCCGGTACAAGTCTTAAATATTATATATGTGCTTTTTGCAATGTTTAGTGGCATTTGGATGTCGTTTGATATGTTTTGGACCTCGAGTTCCAAGTTTGAAAGTTTTGAAAAACCAAAAGTATGAAAATCATGAACTTGAGGCTTGATTTGATGAAAACGATATGATATTGGCGATGTGATCGCACGAACAAGTTCGTAATTTGTTTTTGATGTTCTGAATTTTTGCACTGCTGGTTATTCACCCAGCTGTTGTCTTCGCAATTGTGAAGATTTTCTCGCAATTGCGAGAGGTCCCAGACTGGCCCTGGTTCGCAAATGCGAACCAGACTTTGCAAATGCGAAGTGGGCAGGGTTGGGCATTGGTTCGCAAATGCGAACATACCTCGCAATTGCGAGGTTGACAACAATCAACCCAAGTTCGCAAATGCGAACTTATGGTCGCAATTGCGACAACCCCAGTGATCCAGCCATGTTCGCAAATGCGAACAAATGTTCGCAAGTGCGAACTTCCCAGCATTTGCCTTGGCTTCGCTAATGCGAACAAAAGTTCGCAAATGCGAACTTCCCATCCTTAGCTTATTTTTCAAACTCCAGAATTTGGTCCCCTGTTCGCAAATGCGAACACAAAGACCTGTAAATCACGATTTCCATCTTCATTTTTCACATTTCACAACCCAAAAACATCCATTGGCGATGTTTCACGAACTCCCTCTTCTTCAAAGCAATTGTAAGTCACTTTCTACTTAATTCTTTCAATTCCTAACAACATTAAACATGATTTTCAGTAGAAATCAAAGGTTTCCATGGTAGAATTTCTTGTTTTTGGTAGAATATAGGGTTTTTCATGAATTGGGTAATTGGACCTCGAATTGAGGTCCGATTTTGAAACAAATCATATACTTGAACTCGTGGGGGAATGGGTGACCTGATTTTAGTCCAAACCCCAAGTTCCGACCATGTGGTCTTGGGGTCGATATTCACTATTTCAGGCAGAATGTCGTAAAAATTGTACTTGACCATATGAATTAGTTTTTTCAGTAGTATTGATGATATTAAATCAATTGTGAATAGATACGATTGGATTGGAGCCAAATCTGAAAGGAAAAGGCATTGCCACGGATTGAATTGTTCGTAAACATTCGAGGTAAGTGTTTGTTCTATCCTAGCTTGAGGGAATAGGATTATGTGCTATGTGCTATGTGATCGACTGCGGTGTATGGGCTGTGGTGACGAGCATCCATACACTGGCGTCTAGTATGATCGTGAGTCATTGTTAATACTTGTTGTGAGACATATTTGAAGATAAATTGTTGAACCCTTGTCGGGTTGTAGAATTGCTATTGATTTCCCTTGCCGGGACTTTGTTGAAATGATTATTGTGTCCCTTGCAGGGATGGTTCATGATTTGTTGTTTTCATTCCTTGCCCTTAACTGTGATTGTTATTTGGGTGAGGAAGAGTGATAATGCACGAAGGGTGATGCCGTGCCTTGATACTGATTATGCACGAAGGTTAATGCCGTGCCTTGATTTATTGATTATGCACGAAGGTTAATGTCGTGCCTTGTTATTGATTATGCACGAAGGTTAATGTCGTGCCATGTTATTGATTATGCACGAAGGATCATGCCGTGCCTTGTTATTGAACCATGTACGAAGGATCATGCCGTACCATAGATGTGAGGATGAGAGTAAAAGGACGAAGGGTGATGCCGTGCACTTTATTTGCTATTTGGTGAGGATGAGAGTAAAAGCATGAAGGGTGATGCCGTGCACTTTATTTGCTATTTCATTGATTTGACATTACTTGTTTTCATTATACTTGTTTGTCCTTGTTGATTTAATGACTATTGTTAACTGTGGAGTTATTCTGTGATATTCCTTATTGCGTTGTTACTTGGTTATTTCTTGTTATCTTGTGGTACACATATATATAGAACTACACAGGTTTATGTTGGTGTCTGGTCCTAGGCTTGTCACTACTTCGCCGGGATAGGCCAGGCACTTACCAGCACATGGGGTCGGCTGTGCTGATACTACACTTCTGTGCGTTTTTGCACAGGTCCAGGTTTCGATCAGGAGCAGCAGCAGTAGATCTTTTGCGTGTGAATTGATCATATTTGAGACCGAGGTAGCTTGCAGGCATCCGCAGGCCCGACGTCTCTTCCTTTACTTTTGTTACGAGCTGTAGTCTCGTTGTTCCGAGACAAAACAGATTATGTTATATTTCTTTCAGACTTTTATGTGTAGTATTTAGTAGTAGTTCGTGAGTTGGTGACTCCACGTCTTGGGTAGAGGATTTCAGTATCATTTTACCTTGAAACTGCTTATTGCTATTTTTATAAAGTCTTCCGCACTTGTTTAATTAAGGTTATGGTTTTGGTTGTTAAATTGAATATGAAATATTGCTAAAAATAGGATAGTGTGAATAAAGTGGCTTGCCTAGCTACCATGAGTAGGCGCCATCACGATCCCGATGTTGGGGGAAAATCCGGGTCGTGACACCAATGAGACTCTCTCATTTTTTTTTATAAATTTTCTTTTGTCTTTTTGTTTTCTGAACCACCGATATTGTCCATGCCCTGTTCTCCTTTATTCTCATTGCACTGTTACTGTCTTGAAATTGATTAGAAGGTCTTTCTTTGGACTGTAATGTGGCTTTTAGATGGGTTCAAATAGAGGGATATAAAGGCTTAAAATTTACGAGTGTTTAAAAATATATACAACTCTCGGAATAATAAAACATTACTTCTGCCCCAGTTTCAATATGTGGGGGATTTGTTTTGGATTTTTCCTTTATTGTGACTGAACCTCGGTGAGGCTGCCTACGTACCCTTTCGGTATCAAGTCAGACGTAGTTCAAACCACGTCAATAATTCATTGTTTTGTTTGACTTTTTCCCGATTTTCTTTTGACTTTTCTTTTGTTTGCATTTGCTTCTCTTTTTTTTTCATTTTTCTACTTTTTCTCTTATAGCATGATAAATTCCGAGAGAGGGGTATGAAAGAATAGATCAAATAAGGGTCAACGGGGATGTCAATGGATAAAGTGTTTGGATAGAGAATAAAATGCCTTCATCATTTCAATTCCAAAATCACAATAAATACAATTATACAAATGAAAAAGGAATCATACATAATATCTCTGGATTGCATATGAATTGATAGCAGTCTCTACGCATTTTCCTTCAACATCTGTCAGATATAGGGCTCCATTGGACAACACCCGTGATACCATGAACGGTCCTTGCCAGTTTGGTGCAAATTTGCCTTTCGCTTCAGCCCAATGCGGCAGAATACACCTTAATACCAATTGTCCCACTTCAAATTTCCGAGGACGTACCTTCTTATTGTATGCTCTAGCCATTCTCTGCTGATATAATTGTCCATGGGAAACCGCTGCTAACCTCTTTTCATCAATCAGATTCAATTGTTCCAGCCGGGCTTTTACCCATTCATCATCATCGGTCTCAGCTTCAGCTATGATTCGAAGGGATGGTATCTCAATTTCCACGGGTATAACAACCCCTGTTCCATACACCAATGGATAAGTTGTGGCACCAATCGAAGTACGTACGGTTGTGCGATAACCCATAAGAGCGAAAGGTAACTTCTCATGCCATTGCCTTGACTCTTCCACCATTTTTCTAAGAATCTTCTTTATATTCTTATCTGCAGCTTCTACTGCTCCATTTGCCTTTGTCTATAAGGTGTAGAGTTACGATGCAGGATTTTAAATCTTTGAAATGCTTCCGCCATGTGGTGACTGTTCAGAGTCTGTGATAATTACTTTAGGAATTTCGAAGTGGCATATGATATTTTCATGCACAAAATCCACCACGGCTTTCTTTGTCACTACTTTAAACGTCTTTGCCTCCACCCATTTGGTAAAATAGTCAATCGCGACCAAGATAAATCTGTGTCCATTGGAGGATGCAGGCTCAATTGGCCCGATGACATCCATGCCCCCGGCAACGAGCGGCCATGGTGCAGACATTGTATGCAATCATACGGTGGAGAGTGAATCAAATCTCCATGTACTTGACATTGGTGGCATTTTCTCACATATCTAATACAATCCCATTCCACGGTAAGCCAATAATATCCCGCTCTTAGTATCTTTTTTGCTAAAATTTATCCACTCATATGAGGTCCGCAAGCTCCCGCATGTACCTCAGTCATAATCGTGTGAGCTTGTTGTGCATCCACACATCTCAACAATCCCAGATCTGGTATTCTTTTATATACAATCCCTCCACTGAGGAAAATCCATTTGCCAATCGTCTTATAGTCCTCTTCTGATCTCTAGTGGCTTGTTCTGGGTACTTTCCTATCTTTAAGTATATTTTGATATCATGATACCACGGTTCTCCATTTAGTTCTTCTTCCACAGCAAAATAATATGCATTTTGGTCATACACCTATATCTGAAGTGGATCTACATAAACTTTATCCGGATGATGCAACATAGAGGATAATGTGGCTAGAGCATCCGCTACTTCATTGTGCATTCTTTGGATGTGTTTGAACTCTATAGATTGAAATCTCTAGGACAATTCATGTAGGCAATGCCGATAAGGTATCAACTTCAAATCTCTTGTCTCCCATTCTCCCTGAATCTGATATATCAAATGATCCGAGTCACCCATGACCAAAATCTCTTGATAACCCATATCTATTGCCATCCTCAATCCCAATATACACGCTTCATATTCAACCATACTATTGGTGCAGAAAAATCGAAGCTGAGCGGTAACAGGATAATGCTGACCCATTTCTGAAATAAGTACTGCTCCAATTCCTACTCCTTTACTGTTGACGTCTCCGTCGAAGTACATTCTCCAACCTGGCTTGTCATTTTGTTCCACTTCTTCAACATTCATTGCCTCCTCATCCGGAAAATATGTCTTTAGTGGTTCGTATTCATCATCCGATGGGTTTTCTGCTAGATGATCTGCAACTGCTTGCGCCTTTATTGTCGTACGTGTTACATAGATGATGTCATATTCTGTGAGCAGAATTTGCCATTTAGAAAGTCTTCCTGTAGGCATAGGCTTCCGAAATATGTACTTCAATGGTTGTAACCGTGATATCAGATATGTGGTATAAGCTGACAAGTAGTGTTTCAGTTTTTGAGCAACCCAGGTTAATGCACAACACGTTCTTTCCAACTGAGTGTATTTTACCTCATAAGATGTGAACTTTTTACTGGGGGTAATATATTGCCTGCTCTTTCTTTCCAGTCTCATCATGCTGCCCCAGTACGCAGCCGAAAGAATTGTCTAACACCGTCAAATACAAAATCAAAGGTCTTCTCGGTTCTGGAGGAACTAACACCGGAGGATTGGCCAAATATTCTGTAATCTTATCAAAAGCTTCTTGGCATTCATCGGTCCAATTAACTGCAACATCTTTCTTCAACAATTTGAAAATAGGCTCACATGTTAACATTAGCTGAGCAATGAACCTGCTAATATAGTTCAATCTACCCAATAAACTCATCACTTCCTTCTTGTTCTTCGGCGGAGGCAAATTTTGGATTGCTTTTATCTTCGACGGGTCCAATTCAATACCATGCCGGCTTACTATAAACCTCAATAACTTTCCTGAAGGCACCTCGAAAGAACACTTTGCTGGATTGAGCTTGAGATTATATCTTCGGAGCCTCTGGAAAAACGTCCTCAAATCTTTGACATGATCACATTGCTTTTTGGACTTAATGATGACATCATCCACATACACTTCTATCTCTCGGTAAATCATATCATGAAATATAGTGGTCATCGCCCTCATATATGTAGCTCCAGAATTCTTCAAATCAAACGGCATCACCCTATGACAATATGTTCCCCAAGGCGTGATAAAGGCTGTCTTTTCTGCATCTTCTTCATCCATTAGGATCTGATGATAACCCGCATAACAGTCTACAAAAGAGCCAATTTCATGTTTTGCGCAATTTTCAATCAGTATATGGATATTTGGCTATGGAAAATCATCCTTTGGACTGGCCTTGTTGAGGTCTCTGTAATCAACACACACCCTGGTTTTTCCATCCTTCTTCGGAACTGGCACAACGTTAGATAACCAGGTGGGATATTTAGTGACTCGTATGACCTTCACCTCAAATTTCTTGTTAACTTCTTCTTTTATTTTCACACTGATGTCCGTTTTAAACTTTCTTTACTTCTGTTTTACCAGACGGCATTTTGGATAAATGGGCAATTTATGTACCACCAGATCAGTGCTGAGTCCGGGCATATCATCATAGAACCAAGCAAATATGTCCTTGTATTCATGTAATAACTTGATTAGGTCTTCTCTGAGGGAAGCCTCTAAATGTACACTGATCTTTGTTTCCCGGACATTATCCTCACTCCCCAGATTAATAGATTCTGTCTCATTTAAGTTCGGTTTGGGTTTTTCCTCATATTGATTCAAATCTTTATTTATTTCCTCGAGTATTTCCTCATCTTCATATTCTACTTCATACTCATTTTCAATTTCCTGTATAACTATTCGATTATCAAGACTGGACCGGGAATCCTTCATGCATGACATATCATTGGAATCAGCAAATATTGAACTATACAAAAAGAAGAGAAAATAAAAATAAGGAAAAAGTGAAGAAAGAAAGAAATTGAATTTCATTGATTTTTTCAAAAATATAACAGAGGTTGGATACATTTGATTTCAGCGGGGTGTGGGATTACAAAATAAAATAGCATTGGGAAAAATGAAATATTTTTAAGGCTAACTACCACAACTCCATCCTAATCGGAAGAGGAGCCCTCCTAATCGGAAGAGGAGTAGCTTCCCAATTATTAAGTGCAGTGCTGGGTCTCACAAACTAAACATCCATCCTACTCGTTCCTTCACCCATCTCCAACATGTTTACATCCTCAAACAGCATCTCGAACTTGGCTAGAAGCTCCGCATCTGGCCTTATTACAACATAACTTGGAACAGCAGTTGTCAAATGCCTTCGTGTAACATGCCTACTAAAGGTGTCGGATAATTTTGGAATTGGTTTTGGGAGGGTCCAACTTTTCTTCTTCATTCTTTTGGCTCTTTGGATGTCGGCATAAGTAGGCTTAAAAGCCAGGCCAAAGGTGTCATTGTTTCCCGGAGTGGGCTGGTTGTGTTATCCCTTATAGAGTTATCCCCAAACCTTTTCCCGGTGCAAACCCATTTATGTTCATTTCTTTAGCCACCATTACTGCTATAGGAGCCACTGTAGGAATTGGCATGCTCTCCCCTTCGGATATTTTGTTAACTACCACAGCATCCATCACATGATATACCCATGCCCTTGTCCCCTTCAGTTTCTTCAAATGGCGTTATGGTGTTACAGACATCATCATCTCCATGCACTATGATTTCCTGCTATTCCCATTCAAATGTTACCATCTGGTGCAGAGAAGATGGTATAGCTTTCGCCGTGTGGATCCACGGACGTCCCAATAACAGATTCTAAGAAACAGCGACATCTAGCACTTGGAACTCCATGGTAAAGTCCACCGGCCCGATGGTAACTTCCAGCACAATGTCCCCTAGAGTATTCTTGCCTCCTTCGTCAAAGCCCCGTACACACACACTGTTTCGACGGATTCTATCAGGATTAATCTTCAACTTTCCTAGAGTTGAGAGTGGACAAATGTCGGCACTTGACCCGTTGTCTACCAGAACACGGGTAACCAAAAATTCTTCGCATTTGACAGTGAGATAAAGTGCTTTGTTATGCTCCGTCCCTTCAAGTGGCAATTCGTTATCTGAGAATGTTATCTTGTTCTTCTCAAAGATTTTATTCGTGATCTTCTCAAAATGGCAAACTGATATTTTCTCGGGCACATGTGCTTCGTTCAAAATTTTCATTAATGCCTTCCTGTGCTCTTCAGAATGAATTAACAATGATAGCAATGAAATCTGTGCAGGCGTCTTTCTCAACTGCTCTACTATTGAATAGTCTTGAGCTTTCATCTTTTTCAAAAACTCTTCTTCTTCTTCAGTAACCACTTTCTTCACATGATTAGGATTCTCCTTCACCAATTTTGTTTTCCTCAACTCTTCCGGGGCAAACCATCGCCCGGAATGAGTTAGGCCATGTGTTTCATTGACTTCTCTTGTAACCTCCTTCCCCTTGTACGCCACTGTGACTTTGTTATAGTTCCACGGTATGGCTTTGGTGTTTACAACTGGCATCTGTATCACCGGTTTGATGACTACAGGTTCCACATATGCTCCCTTCACTTTCAACAACGGCTTAGCTCCCGGCACTACTATTTTCATAGCCTCGACCACTAGTGGCTTCTTCATTGGCAACTCGGCTATCGCTTTTTCTTTCTCAACCTCTCTTTCCACTTTGCTATTGGCTTTTATCATCATAACCGATTGGTACGGTTTCTTACTGCTCTCATTGTTCCAACTCTATCATGAGCGTCTCATGATGGGCTGTCAATGGGTTCAGTGTAATATTAGGAGTTTCTAGAGCCTGCACCTTGATCCTCCTAGTATCAATAAGCTCTTGTATGTCGGATTTCAAGTGCCAACACTTTTTAGTATCGTGTCCCGACGCCCTGGAACAATATCCACATTGGACTAATTGGTCAAGGATTATGGTTGGTGGGTTTGGAAGTTTTAGCTCAATTGGGCTTAGCATCCCCAGCTCCCTCAGGCGATGATAAAGGCTAGTGTATGACTCCCTTAATGGAGTGAATGTTTTCTTTGTTTGGGCTCTGTTTCCTCTTACTTTCGGATCTGGGCGGAAGCTGGGTCTATTTGGATTTTTATATGTTCTGGAAGGTGGGTAGGTGTTTTCTGTGTGGTAGACATTTTGTGGAGTTTGGGCTCGCCATACATGTGGAGGCGGTGGGTAATATTGAGCATGTGGGACGGAATAATGTGGAGTGGTGGGTGGATAATATGGTGGAGGTGGGTTGTAGGGTGCTGGTGGGTATGGTTGGTATGGACGAAGTGGGTGACGGTATGTATTTTGACCCCGAGACCACGGTCTACTTTCAACAACTGCGACCTCCTCCTTCTTCTTTTTACCGATAGATCCCCATTTCCGGTTTGTATCGCCTGATTCGTGGCCTTAATAGCCAAAAAGCTCATGATCTTATTGGCTTTCAATCCTTATTCTACGAAACATCCCATTTTCACCACTTCATTAAAAGTTTTCCCAATAGCTATTACCAGATGACCATAGTAAGTAGGCTCTAAGGCTTGTAGAAAGCAATCCACCATTTCTATTTCCTTCATAGGAGGGTCCACCTGTGCAGCTTGTTCCCTCCATCTAAACCCGTACTCCCGGAAACTTTCCTCGGGCTTCTTCTCCATTTCTGTTAGCGACTGCCTATCTGGAATTATCTCTAAATTGTACTGGAAGTGGTTAGTGAATAATAGAGCTAGATCATCCCATATGAACCATCTGGTGTGATCCTGACGGGTATACCACTCTAGTGCAGAACCACTTAGACTCTGGCTAAAATAAGCCATCAACAGTTCATCTCTTCCCCCTGCACCACGCATCTTGCTATAGTAACCCCTTAGATGGGCTACCGGATCCCCATGTCCATCACACATATCGAACTTAGGTAGCTTGAATCCATCCGGGCGGTGCACTTCTGGAAACAAACATAAATCTTTATATGCGACGCTCACTTGGCCTCCTAGCCCTTGTATGTTACGAAAAGATTGTTCTAGACTTCTCATCTTCCGTGCTATCTCTTCTTGCTCCAAGTTCCTGACAGGCTTTTCTTCTGTCATATCCATAAGTGGGGTATAGGAGTCATGCTGCCTGAATGTTGGCTCCGGTGGATAATAATGAGTGTCTTGCACATGGAACACTGGTTCACTTGACGATTTATGTAGAGCGGCAGGTGGTGGTGCCACATATACCGGGGCGACCTCAGGTGGTTGTGGTGGAACTTGTTTGGATAGTGGTGGTGGTGCCTGTGAAGTTGTGGCATAGTAGTGTTGCTAATTTGGGTACGTGGAGGATGAATTCATGGTAGGTGGTTCAGGATTAGGATTTTCGGGAGGGATATATGTTGGATTGGCTGGATAGGTGGGAAAAGGTTGACCCCTGGACCAGGCTTGGTACATTTCCGACATTTGCTGCCTTAGCTTATACATCTCCTCTTTCATACCCGTAACATCTACAACCTCTTCTTCCTATACTGGGTCCATGATGTTAGGTTCAATCTCCTGAGTCACAGCCTTAGACATAGCTTTTGAACGTGTATTGTAATGATGATGTGTCAGAATGCCAGTTGCCAGCTAAAGTCTGATACTCATCAACAACAAAACTCTTTAATAGTTAGTTAATAAGGGGTAAAATGAAACGATTAAAATCACAACTTTTGCCCTTGATCATTATGCATCATTCCGACATTTATTCCTCTTTGAACAACCATTTTCTTTCTCCTCTGTTAATCATTGCTTTTCTATTCATCTTTTTCTCTTTCTTGTTTTCCATTCTTTTTTTTTTCATTTTCATTTTCAATTTTGTTTTTCCGTTCCTACATATTTGCCTATCGCCCACACAATTGGTATTAAACGGAAAAAGAATGATAACAATTTCTTTTGAATTTTTTCATTAATACTCAAAAACATCGATTACAAAATGATGTTGTACTACAAATGCAAAATGAATACAAATACAAAATGCATGCCCTACGAGTACATTAATGCTCCTAGTGCCCGCGAGATGTCGTTCGATCTTTCCGTGGGCCTATATGCTAATCCACTTTGAAGTTTATCTAGGTCAGACATTACTTTCTTTACAAAGAACTTTACTGCTTATGTGAATGTTGCATGGGACATATCTTCACACAATTGGCATTTTCTAGTGATGTACTGAGCAATGTTGACGATTCTTTCTCGGATGACCCCTTTTTCCTGAAGCAGCCTGCTGATCTGTTTGGCGCGAGCATCAAAGGTTTGCTGGTTCTCTTTGGTAGTTGTTGTAGCTCAAATTCTAACCGAGCCATAGCTGTGTAACAATGTTCTCTCTCTACTTTAAACTTTTTGATTATCTTGTTACTTTTGACTTCGGTTGTAATGACTTTCTTTCTCAATCGAGCTACCTCAACCTTGTGTTCATTTTTTAATTGCTGAACCATTCTAGCTCTTTGCTTGGCATTTATGGCCAGTTGTCTCCGAACCCCGAATAACTCTTTTTCTGCTTTATCAAGATCGAAGCTGTAGTCATTCACTTTGTGCCGAAGATTTTCAATCAATTTCTCGTCTCGGGCTAGGCGAAACTGGGGTTTCAGCTGCCATTTTCATTTTTGCAATTTGAGCCTTTAGGATTTCATTCTCTTTTCTCTGCTGCTTCTTTTCTCCTTCGTCAGATGCTGCTTGTAAACCGCTCTCAAATTTGAGATCTCGAAATTGTTTCTCTAGCAAGCTGATCTTGGCTCTATACTCATTTTCTCTGAACACCCAATCTCTATGTTCCTTAGACTGCTTGGCCAAATCTTGAATGTGAGGCCTTTTCATTGGTCTATCATGCTCGACATCCCGGCGATACCATGCAGCATACCCTGGCGATACTTCTCCCTGAGCTCAATTTTCCACGCAAGTGTCTACCTTCAAGCTTTGGCATTCATTCCAAACCTGTCGAATCTTTGCTTCTGGGAATTGTCCGTCCGGACTAATCTCTACTGCTTGTAAGCTGAGGTCCCCATCTTTTGGTATAACTTGATATCTCCCAAGCTATCGTAGTACCCTGTACGGTGCATAAGGCTGAATGCTTTTAAGACCCATGATCAAGAAATGCGACCCTTCCGTTGGCATGTATATCACCTCATCGAGGGGCAACCATCCGTATGCCCAATCAATTTGGCTAGCGGTCAACGATCGCAAGTATGAAATCCAACCTTTTGCTCCCTTCGGCAGCTTAACTTCTTTTATTCTCATATAAAACTCCTCAATGCACGTCTTCTCAGACGACCCATAACTCGAGAACAGAGGATGACGACACGAATGTTCTATCAACCAAATCCGGAGAATCAAATTGCAACCCTCAAAGAAGTCATGCCCCGCTTTACAGGATGTGAGGGCACGGAAGATATCAGCTATAATCATTGGCGCCAGTGTGTTATTATCTTGCACAAGAAAAGTGTTGGCCACCCCGGGGACCCTTGTATCAATGTTTCCATCTTTTCTTGGGAATATGACTAGTTCGAGGAACGCCACTATAAAGGCAAATCGCCTATGCTCTTACCACTTGACTCGGTTGGATTTACTACAGAGCTTGTTCGTATGGTCATTGAATCCCCCGATATGACCATATCTACTGTAGATGAAATTTAAAGAACAAAATCCATTGGCCAAGTCTTCGTTATGGACGTTCCTTGCAATTTTCAAAGAATCGAGGAATCTGTGCACTGTTATTGCCCTTGGAGCCACCGGGTATTTCTCTTTTAGGGGAACCTCATCTTTCTCGATATAGTAAGCAATTTCCTCTAAGGTAGGAGTGAGCTCGAAGTCTGAGAAGTGTAGAACATTATGTGCGGGATCCCAACAAGTGACAAGTGCCCGAATTATATCACCAGGGGGAATTATGTCTATCAATCTCGTAAGGTCCTTTAGATAGCATTTAACCCATATTGTCCTTCTTGAACCATATCGTTCCACCATAGTCTCAACTCCAAAGGGATTTTATTCATTAAAGTGAAGGGTTCATTCTGTACTGTGCTCATCCTGCACATTTATTAAAGGCGATTTTATTCAGAAAAATGGAAAAATATTTTTCAAAGACAATTTTCAATATTTTAAAGAATTAGCCTTTTTCAGGATTTTTATTTTTGAAAGGAAAGACATGATTTCGTAGTGGCTATCTTTGCCAGAACACCCTTCAGGCGTCCTTTCGGAACATTCCGCTATTTCCAAAAATAGCAATCACCTTGATTATTTGAAACTAAAATTCAATATTTTTTGGTCATTTTTAAAAGGGTGGTTGGACCCGTCGAGGGTTGCCTACGTATCCCGCCTAATGGCGAGAATCAAACCTGCGTAGTTCGGTCAGATTATGTGACCAATTATTTCAACAACATTGTTCTTCCTAATTTTTTTCAGATTTTTCTTTTCAAATTTCGGCAACATTTTGCTAATATTTCAATACACTATTTTTTCTGAAGTTTCTCTTTCTTTTGCTTTTCGAGAATTTTGCCGGTCCGCATAATGATCCAAGATAATTAAAATGCAACATATAATATGCTCGGTCTTTAATATTCCGGGTCACCTGTCCTAGACGGACTCAACCCCTGTGTTGAGTCCCCTAAGTCAGTTATGATGCAAAGAATCGTCCTAGACCTATGTTCAATATCTTATGGTTTCATATGGTGCTAGACCGTGTACCCGAGTGGACAACTCGGATCGAGGAGGGGGCTATGTACCGAGGACCCGCGGGGTCGTTCGCCTTTGTAACTTATCCGGCCTCTATTTCTTATTTTGGGTATAACTTAACAGAAAGGGGAGTCTCAACTAGTAAGCACATCCTCGGAGATAAATAAGAGAAGGGTTTTCGGCACAATTCTATATATACAATCCACATAATATCAGTGCGATAAAAACACGTAGCACATTGATCAAAACATATATCAAAGTTAAATAATATCAAGAACGGCAATTCTATCGAGCTCGAATTCTTAAATCCTGAACCGAAGTTCTGGGTTACTTATCCCCAGCAAAGTCGGCAGAGCTGTCACACCTCCCCTTTTACTACCTTTCTGATTTTACCGATTAAGAGAATAAGGTATACCTCGATATTATAAATACCCCGAGAAAGGATATAATAATAAGAAGGAAGGAGTTTTTCCAAATAAAGGACAATCGGTTCGGGACTTTATTTAAAATTTCAGAGTCGCCACTTGAGAAAATAATGGTGTCCCAAGTCACCGGTTAATCCCGAATCCGAGGAAGTTGACTCTGTTTTAACAGTCGCGCAACAAGAAATCCGATAAGGATTTTTGTTAACCTGGGAGAAGGTGTTAGGCACTCCCGGATTCCGTGGTTTTAGCACGGTCGCTCAACTGTTGTTCTTGATTTTAGTTGATTTATTATATGTTTTTAACAATATGTACATGTTTCGCTTTGAATATTTTTACGAATTGCGACATTGCGAAAATGTATTTCGAGTCACACCGCAACCAGTACGCTTGTGACTTTTAATACGCTTCGGCTTCGCCGAGATTTATGATTTGAGTCACACCAAATGTGCACTCGTATTAGGGAAAGTACATTTTTAAAATCGCGCCTACATCGTCTATCGACTTTTTAATCTTTAGGAAAGGTTGTGGAATTAGCTATCAATTTTTCTGAGTCTATTATATAATTATTCGTTTATGTGGGGGCCCCGCTATTTTTGTTTTCATGCAAGGCTCATCCCACTCGATTTTTATAGTCCAATCCTATATATAACTATATTCTCTATCAATTGGTTTTTCCTTAGTCAATTAACTTTCAGAATACAAGTCCAGGCCTTATTCTTTATATTACTCGGCCTGGACTCTTTGGGCTCAACTCAACAGATTAATTCATGTGATTGGGTCTCAAAACCCAGAACACACTGAAACTGTCCATCAGAAGCCTAATTGTGCACCAGTACAGATCTAGGCCTTTGCTATTTATTAGGCCCAAACCAATCGCAATTGAAGAGGAGAAGCAAAAATTAAGATTCAACATATATAAAAATATCCAGAACCAATAGAGAACAAATTCGAATTATATTTATTCAATGAAGAGGAGTAGCAATACTGAATTACAATGACAGTTTCAAACCGTAACTATCTAATGTGAACGAAATCTAATTAGCAGACTACTTTTGCTTTTATATTTCAATAACTAATTTAAACTACTGAAACACGATATTTATTGGCTAAAAATGATACAATTATTACTCAACTAATACGAAACTACTTAACAATACACTAATCGTGATTACTTGTGACTTTCAGAGAATTAATTGTATCGATTCGTTAAACTAAGTATGTAACTCATTCTAGTATGTGATTAACAACTTCATATTTTGATTATCAGTTTTACTTATACTACTTTAATTGCTATTAAACCATCTGAATCAGATTAACAAATACTTGATTATATTAATTAACACACATGCTAATGTTGTTATTAATCTACCTATTACGAACTTATTTTAGATTAAATGAGTCAGATTAGTTATTAACCTATTTTAACTAAGTGATTTCAATTACTACCACTACTCCACCTTTACTTACTATACTATTACATTGTTTCCAGCATGTATTCGTGCTTCATATAAATTACTTGTACAACAAATTCCTACCAAATTATAAATTTAGCTACTTATGTTCTAAAGACAAAAGTAGATGCAGAAATAATTCTCAGAAATCATCTAATTTTATTCATCCACTTCAGATTCACTGCAATTACATGTTGAAAGTTCAGTTGTGTTCCTGATTCAGTAATGAAAACCTTATGAGTCTAAGGGAGTGAAGGTGAGAGAATAAGCAGATTGATCACAGCAATGAAGATGAATGAACACAGCAACACAGTTAAATCCAACAATCAAATAAGAATTCAAGATTTAGCAAAGTAGTATTCCAATTGCACAGTAGAAGAAAACGAGTAGAAAACCCAGAAAAATCTACTGATGATAGAGGAATTCTACAGATTTCAGAACAGAGCTTCGACTAAACCCAGAAATTTACTCTTAGTATTTTAGTATTCAGAATATGTTCTTTTAATTCATAAAATTCCAGCCCTTATTCAGGCTTTATTCAAGCATATTTATAGATAAAAATGGTGAAATTTTAGGGGGGGGGGGGAATTTGAAAAAGTTATTCCTGATTCCCTCCCCTTAATTCTTTTGATTATTACACTTTAATACCTAGTACAGATTCAAAAATGCCTTCCAGCATCTGCTAGAAGGTTCTATTGACTTCTATTTGGGGTGTTTTACTAATGTACCCTCACTTGCTAAGGTTATTAACTAATATGCCTTTTTATTGGGTCTATTATACCCTTTGTTTTGTGCAATATTGCAGAAATACTAGGCCTAAATGTCTGAATTGTCCTCATAGGCTCTATTAAATATACAATTATGCTATTTTTCATTCCTTTTATACCCTTATTTTTAATTACTATTTATCCAACCTATCCAAGGTCAGGGTATTACATTTTATACCTTTATTTAACTTCTGGCCACTATTCTATAAGTCTTTAAGAATTAGCCAGATTTGGGTTTAGTTTTCTTTTCAATTTTAACCTCTTTTAAGAGGTATTCTTTTCATTTATTGTTTATTAGAAGTGATTTGCAGGATTAGCCTGCTTATTTGTTAAGGATTAACCATTTCATATTTAGCCAGTCCAGTGTTTTTGTCACGACCCTAGTTCACCAATTGTGAACCTGTCGTGATGGCACCCAGTCCCCACGACTAGGTAAGCCTAACACGTTGCGGAATCTATAAGTTTTAATTACTTAAATAAGAAACAGTGGAAAATAACATAAAAGATATGTAATCCGTGCCACTTGGCACATACATCCGTCACACAATAAATAAACACTACCAAGATCCGGAACCCCACGGTAACACGGACTAAAAGGGAAATACAACTGTGGCTCTATGTGTAAAGAGTATCTAACAACGAAATGAAGAAAAATGTCACTAGTAATACTAGAATAGAAGGGAAGCCTCCGGATCCGCGGACGTAGCAGATCATACCTCGAAGTCTCCCAGAAAGCTGCAGGAATCACCTAGTACGAGCCTGCTCTGATGTACCTGGATCTGCACAACAAAAGTGTGCAGAAGAGTAGCATGAGTACACCACGGCGGTACTCAGTAAGTGCCAAGCCTAACCTCGATGGAGTAGTGACGAGGAAGGTCAGGGCCCTACTGAGAAACAATAAAAATATGATGATAACAAAATAAACAGTTTAACATATAACAACAAAATTTCCAAAATAACAACATTTACGATGTTTACTGAAACTGTCTACAATCAAGCTAAAAATCAAATAACCAACTCAAATAAACAAATCCAGGATCTGTGGGAATTGAACCCACAGTCCCATTCTCAGTACCCCCGGGTCTCCGGGAATCGAACCCGCAGCCCATGTCTCAATAATATCTCAATAACTCAGGATCTCCGGGAATCGAACCCGCAGTCCCTACCAATAACTCAGGATCTCGGGAATCGAACCCGTAGTCCCTACCAATAACTCGGGATCTCGGGAATCGAACCCGTAGTCCCTACCAATAACTCGGGATCTCGGGAATCGAACCCGTAGTCCCTACCAATAACTCAGGATCTCGGGAATCGAACCCGTAGTCCCTACCAATATCACGCCGGGTCTCTGGGAATCGAACCCACAGCCCTGGGTCTCCGGGAATCGAACCCGCAGTCCACAAGCACAACCAATTAAGGAATCCACAGAGAGAATAATTATGCTTAACTATAACTTCACCGAAAAATAGTGCCAATAATTAACAAGGAGTTCAAATAAGGCAATTAGGCAACTAAACAGTTAAGTGCTACCTAATCATGCTCTTCTAACCACTACCGGGTAAAATATCAAATTAACAACCAAAGACAGGGATATCGCTCATCGAACATTTTTGAATAAAGTACGTGTTCAACAACCAGCGCATGTACACACCCGTCACCTCGCGTACAAGGCTTTTAAACTATCACATAATATCCTAGGGGTGAAAATTCCCCCACACGAGGTTAGACAAGCCACTTACCTCAATTCCGGTACAAAACCGCTAAGAAACAACCCTCTTGCCGCGAATGTCGGCCTCCACAAGTGTAGAATCTGATAAAAATCAATAGAATCACATCAAAATAGGCCAATTGGGCATTACCCAATCAAATTAACTCAAAATTCACCAAAACCCACAAGTTGCCAAAACCCGACTTTCGGTACGCTTAACGGAAATTCACGAAAGTTATATATTCGGAACCCTTGTTTCAATACGAGTCTATGCATATAAAGTTTACCAAATTCGGACTCCGTTTGCCCACTCAAAACCTTGATTTTCTAAAGGTTTTGGTCTAGGGTGAAAAACCCCCATTAATTACCCAAATTCCTCCATTTTCATGAAAAACTTGCATAATATTATCAACAACAATCATAATTGGAGTCCATAATTGATTACCTGAAGAAACCCCTTGAATCTCCCTTCAAAATCGCCCAAATCGCCCCTTAAGCCGAGACCCAAAATGTGTGAAATGTTCTGAAATTTTTCTAACTTCTGATACACTTACTTACAGCGATTTTCGCTTCTGCGGAACATTTTCCGCTTCTACGCATCCGTATCCGCGACCAAAGGGTCGCTTCAGCGGTTCCAGGCCTGGCCGGCCATTTCCGCTTCTGCGAACAAGAGGGCCGCTTAAGCGGATCCGCTTCTGCGAACAAGAGGGCCGCTTAAGCGGATCCGCTTCTGCGAAGAAGCATCCGCTTCTGCGGTCACGCCCAAACGGTAAAATGTCCGCTTCTACGGACCATGTCCATTTCTCCCCGTCCGCTCCTGCGATCACTGGCATCGCACCAGCGACCCCGCTTCAGCGGATTGGATTCCGCTTCTGCGGAAATAGCCGCTCCTGCGCATCTCGTCCGCTTCTGCGGACACGCTCCTGCGCCCAAAATTCCGCAGGAGCGGAAACAACAGAAGCAGGATCCCAACCCGCAATTCTTCCACAATTCCTCCCGTTTAACCATCCGAAATCACCCCGAGGCCCCCGGGACCTCATCCAAACATACCAACACATCTTAATACCTTATTCGAACTTGCTCAAATCCTCAAAACACGTCTAACAACATCAAATCCCATAATTCACATCGAATTCAAGCCTAAATTTCTTAAAACTTTCCGAATTTCACATTCGATCAAAAACCCGTCCAAACGACGTCCGAATGACCTGAAAATTTGCGGACATATCCAAAATCACATAACGAAGCTACAGAAATTGTCGGAATTCCATTCCGACCCCCGGATCAAAATCTCACCTATCGATCGGATTCGCCAAAATTTCAACCTTCGGCATTTCAAGCCTAATTGAGCTACGGACCTCCAAAATACATTCCGAACGCGCTCCTAACCCCGAAATCACCTAACGGAGCTAATGGAACCATCGGATTTCCGTTCCAAGATCGTCTTAACACTGTTCCGGCTACGGACCGTTTTCTAGTTTCAAAGCTCTTATTTAGGGACTAAGTGTCCCAAAATGCTCCAATTTTCGGAACCGACTCTCCCGACAACCCACAATAGCAGAAATGAGCTTAGGGGAACAGTTAAATTAGGGATTGGGGCGTAATTTTCTAAAACGACCGGTCGGGTCGTTACATCTTCCCACACTTAAAGATTCATTCGTCCTCGAACGAGCATAGAAAACATACCTGGAGTAGTGAAAAGATGAGGGTACTGGCTGCGCATATCTTGTTCGGTCTCCCTAGTCGCCTCCTCGACCGGCTGGCCCCGCCACTGAACCTTTACCGAAGCGATGTTCTTTGACCTTAGCTTTCCTGACTTGCCTGTCTAGAATGGCTACTGGCTCCTCAACATAAGAAAGATCCTTGTCTAGCTGAACAGATGCGAAATCCAACACGTGCGACGGGTCACCATGGTATCTCCGGAGCATGGAGACATGAAATACGGGGTGAACTCCGGCTAGGCCTGGGAGGTAAGGCCAACTCATAAGCAACCTCCCCAACACGCCTCAAAATCTCAAAAGGGCCAATAAATCTAGGACTCGGCTTCCCTTTCTTCCCAAACCTCATAACGCCCTTCATGGGCGAGACTCGAAGCAGAACCCGCTCACCAACCATAAAAGCCACATCGCGAACCTTCTTATCCGCATAACTCTTCTGTCTGGACTGGGCCGCACGAAGTCTATCCTGAATCACCTTGACCTTGTCCATAGCCTCTTGAACCATGTCAGTACCTAGTAACCTGGCCTCGCCCGGCTCAAACCAACCCACGGGAGACCTGCACCTCCTACCATATAGGGCCTCGTACGGTGCCATCTGAATACTAGACTGGTAGCTGTTGTTATAAGCAAACTCCGCCGGTGGCAAGAAGTGATCCCATGAACCTCCAAACTCAATCACGCACGCACGGAGCATATCCTCCAAAATCTGAATAGTGCGCTCGGACTGCCCATCAGTCTGGGGGTGAAATGCCGTGCTCAGCTCCACCCGAGTACCTAACTCCTGCTGTACAGCTCTCCAGAACCGTGAAGTGAACTGAGTGCCTCTATCTGAAATGATGGAAACTGGAATACCATGCAGCCGAACTATCTCCTTGATATAGATCTCCGCCGGTCGCTCCGATGAATAAGTAGTGCTCACCGGTATAAAATGGGCGGACTTGGTCAGCCGATCCACAATAACCCAAATAGAATCAAACTTCCTAATAGTCCGTGGAAGCCCAGATACAAAGTCCATGGTGATGCGCTCCCATTTCCACTCTGGAATCTCAATCCGCTGCATCAATCCACCCGGGCGCTGATGCTCATACTTCACCTGCTGGCAGTTGAGGCATCTAGAAACATAATCAACTATATCCCTCTTCATCCGCCTCCACCAGTAATGATGTTTCAAGTCCTGATACATCTTCGCGGCACCCGGATGGATGGAATACCGCAAACTATGGGCCTCTGCTAGAATCAGCTCTCGAAGATCATCTACATTGGGCACACAGATACGCCCCTGCATCCTCATAACTCCATCATCCCCGATGGTAACATCTCGAGCATCACCACGCCGAACTCTATCCCGAAGGACAAGCAAATGAGGGTCGTCGAACTGACGCTCCCTGATGCGGTCAAATAGAGAAGACCGAGAAACCACACAAGCTACAACCCGGCTGGGCTCCGAAAGATCCAGTCTAACCAACTGCCTGGCCAAAGCCTGAACATCCATCGCCATAGGCCTCTCTGAAGCTGGTAGATATGCCAAACTCCCCAAACTTTCTGCCCGACGACTCAAGGCATCAGCAACCACATTAGCCTTGCCCGGATGATAGAGAATAGTAATATCATAGTCTTTCAGTAGTTCCAACCATCTCCTCCGACGCATATTCAGGTCCTTCTGCTTAAGCAAGTGCTGCAAGCTCCGGTGATCAGTGTAGATCTCAGAAGGAACCCCATATAAATAATGACGCCAAATTTTTAAGGCGTGAACAATGGCAGCTAGCTCCAAATCATGAACAGGGTAATTCTTCTCATGCACCTTCAGCTGTCTCGACGCGTAGGCAATCACCCTACCATCCTGCATCAATACCGCACCGAGTCCAACTCGTGAGGCATCACAATATACAATATAGGACCCCGAACCTGTAGGCAACATCAATATAGGGGCCGAAGTCAACGCTGTCTTGAGCTTCTGAAAGCTCGCCTCACACTCGTCTGTCCACCGAAAAGGGGCACCCTTTTGGGTCAATCTAGTCATAGGTGCTGCAATCGAAGAGAACCCCTCTACGAAACGACGGTAGTAGCCCGCCAAACCAAGAAAACTGCGAATCTCAGTAGCGGAGGAGGGTCTGGGCCAACTCTCTGCACGGCCTCCACCTTCCTCGGATCTACTCGAATACCATCACTCGACACCACGTGGCCCAAAAATGCCACCGAACTCAACCAAAATTCACATTTAGAGAACTTGGCATAAAGCTGCTTCTCCCTCAGGATCTGAAGCACTATCCTCAAATGCTGCTCGTGCTCTTCCCGACTCCGAGAATATACTAGAATATCATCAATGAAGACAATCACGAACGAGTCCAGATAAGGCCTGAACACACTGTGCATCAAATGCATAAATGCTGCTGGGGCATTAGTCAACCCAAAAGACATCACGAGGAACTCATAGTGACCATACCGGGTCCTGAAGGCAGTCTTCGGGATATCTGGCTCCCGAATCTTCAGCTGGTGATACCCGGAGCGCAAATCAATCTTAGAAAACACATGTGCGCCCTGTAACTGGTCAAATAAATCATCAATACGGGGCAAAGGATACCGGTTCTTCACTGTAACCTTATTCAGCCGACGATAGTCAATACACATACGCATAGAACCGTCCTTTTTCTTCACAAACAATACAGGAGCACCCCAAGGCGAAACACCTGGGTCGAATAAAACCCTTGCCCAATAACTCCTGTAACTGATCCTTCAACTCCTTTAATTCAGGAGGAGCCATACGGTACGGTGGAATAGAAATGGGCCGAGTGCCCGGCAACAAGTCAATAGCAAAGTCAATGTCTCTGTCAGGCGGCATGCCCGGAAGATCAGCTGGAAATACATCAGCAAAGTCACGTACCACATGAACAGAATCAATGGAGGGAGTGTCAATACCGACGTCCCGCACATAGGCTAGATAAGCAGCACACCCCTTCTCAACCATACGCTGAGCTCTGAGAAAAGAAATAACACGGCTAGGGGTGTGATCTAGAGTACCACTCCACTCAATACGTGGAATGCCTGGCATAGCCAGCGTCACGGTCTTGGCGTGACAATCAAGAATAGCATAATGGGGCGACAACCAGTCCATGCCCAGAATAATATCAAAATCGACCATCCCAAGCAGCAATAGATCCGCTCTGGTCTCAAAATCACAAATGGTAACCAAACACGACCGATATACGCGGTCCACTACCAAAGAATCACCCACCGGAGTGGAAACATAAATGGGGGCACTCAAAGAATCCCGAGGCACACCCGGATGAGAAGCAAAGTAAGAAGACACATATGAAAAAGTGGAACCAGGGTCGAATAGAACCGATGCCTCCCTGTGACTAACCAGAATAATACCTGTGATAACAGAGTCGGATGCAACAGCCGCAGCGCGATCAGGAATAGCATAGAATCTGGCCTGTCCCCCCTCTCGAGGGCGGCCTCTAGAACCCTGACCCCCGCCCCTGGCTGGCTGGGCAGGTGGGATAGCAGCTGGAGCTGGAATGATAGCCTGCTGACCCTGGGAGCCACGCTGATGCTGCGAAGACTGGTGAGGTGCCCCCCTCCTACGTCTGGGGCACTCCCTCACCAGATGGCGAGTATCCCCGCACCCAAAGCAAGCTCGGGGAGGACACGGTGATTGTGACTGACCGGCCTCACCCCCACTAGCCTGACCTCTGGAAAGACCCCGCGCAGGAGGTGCACTGGAAACTGGGGGAGCATAATAAGGCTCCTGAGGTGCTGGAAGAGCCGGAGTACTACCGGCTGCTGGCAATGCTGAATGAACTGGACGACCGGAATAACCCCCGCCAAAACGACCGGCTGCTGAAGTGCGGGCACCAGAGAAATGGCCCGACTCACGAGACCTCTTGGCCTCTCTATCTCCACGCTCTCTAGGGAGCATACTCTCGATCCTCCTGGCAATGCTAACTGCCTGCTGATAAGATATATCTGTCTCCAACTCTCTGGCCATGCTGGATCGGATAGGCGGAATCAGGCCCTCAATAAATCTCCGTACTCTCTCCCGAACCGTGGCTACCAAGGCCGGTGCATGCCTGGCCAGACGGGTGAAACTGATGGCATACTCCGATACTGACATGGAGCCCCTGTCGCAATCTCTCAAACTCCGAGCGCCAAGAATCCCTAAGGCTCTGGGGAACAAACTCCGTCAAAAACAGATTTGAAAACTGCGTCCAGGTCAACGAAGCGGACTCCTCCGGACTATCCAACTCATACGTGCGCCACCAATCATAAGCGGTCCCACGAAACTGAAACGTAGTGAAGGAAACCCCGCTGGTCTCCACAATCCCCATGGTAGAAAGAATACGATGACACTCCTCCAGAAAACCCAATGCATCATCTGAAGCCAAACCACTGAACACTGGAGGGTCATATTTCTTGAACCTCTCCAATCTACGCTGCTCGTCCTCAGAGGCAGCTGGTCCACCTCCTGGTTGTGCTGGGGCGGCAGGAGGCATAACCAAAACATCTGGAACATGTCCCACTGGCACACGCTGCTCCGGTGTAACGGCTACGGGAGTCTGGGCCCCTCCCCCGGCCTGAGATGTAGCTGCAACAAGAGGAAGCAATCCCGCCCGGGCCAAAGTGGTATACATGCTCATGAACTGAGCCAGGGTCTCCTGTAGTGCTGGAGTAGTAGCAGCTGTAGTCGGTGTACCAGGTGCCTGCGCTCCAACCTGGTCTACCGGTGGCACCTCGGCGGCAGCGCGCGATGGTGCTGTGGCTGCACCTCGGGCGCGTCCTCGTCCTCTACCTCGGCCCCGGCCTCTGACGGCAGCAACAGGGGGCGCGGGTACCCGATCATCGCGGTTAGCTCGTGTCCTCACCATCTGTGAGAGAATAGAAAGCAATAGTTTAGATTTTGGTGCCAAAAATGTCGCACGACAAGGAATCCAAAAGAAATGAAGAGTTTCCTAAACAGTTACATAGCCCCTCGTAGATAAATACAGACGTCTCTGTATCGATCAGCGAGACTCTAAGTAACCGGTCCGTGTCCCGTGACTCCTATGAACCTAGAGCTCTGATACCAACTTGTCACGACCCTAGTTCACCAATTGTGAACCTGTCGTGATGGCACCCAGTCCCCACGACTAGGTAAGCCTAACACGTTGCGGAATCTATAAGTTTTAATTACTTAAATAAGAAACAACGGAAAATAACATAAAAGATATGTAATCCGTGCCACTTGGCACATACATCCGTCACACAATAAATAAACACTACCAAGATCCGGAACCCCACGGTAACACGGACTAAAAGGGAAATACAACTGTGGCTCTATGTGTAAAGAGTATCTAACAACGAAATGAAGAAAATGTCAACTAGTACTACTAGAATAGATGGGAAGCCTCCGGATCCGCGGACGTAGCAGATCATACCTCGAAGTCTCCCAGAAAGCTGCGGAATCACCTAGTACGAGCCTCCTCTGATGTACCCGGATCTGCACAACAAAAGTGTGCAGAAGAGTAGCATGAGTACACCACGGCGGTACTCAGTAAGTGCCAAGCCTAACCTCGATGGAGTAGTGACGAGGAAGGTCAGGGCCCTACTGAGAAACAATAAAAATATGATGATAACAAAATAAACAGTTTAACAGATAACAACAAAATTTCCAAAATAACAACATTTACGATGTTTACTGAAACTGTCTACAATCAAGCTAAAAATCAAATAACCAACTCAAATAAACAAATCCAGGATCTGTGGGAATTGAACCCACAGTCCCATTATCAGTACCCCTGGGTCTCCGGGAATCGAACCCGCAGCCCATGTCTCAATAATATCTCAATAACTCAGGATCTCCGGGAATCGAACCCGCAGTCCCTACCAATAACTCAAGATCTCGGGAATCGAACCCGTAGTCCCTACCAATAACTCAGGATCTCGGGAATCGAACCCGTAGTCCCTACCAATAACTCAGGATCTCGGGAATCAAACCCGTAGTCCCTACCAATAACTCAGGATCTCGGGAATCAAACCCGTAGTCCCTACCAATAACTCAGGATCTCGGGAATCAAACCCGTAGTCCCTACCAATAACTCAGGATCTCGGGAATCAAACCCGTAGTCCCTACCAATATCACGTCGGGTCTCCGGGAATCGAACCCACAGCCCTGGGTCTCCGGGAATCGAACCCGCAGTCCACAAGCACAGCCAATTAAGGAATCCACAGAGAGAATAATTATGCTTAACTATAACTTCACCGAAAAATAGTGCCAATAATTAACAAGGAGTTCAAATAAGGCAATTAGGCAACTAAACAAGTTAAGTGCTACCTAATCATGCTCTTCTAACCACTACCGGGTAAAATATCAAATTAACAACCAAAGACAGGGATATCGCTCATCGTACATTTTTGAATAAAGTACGTGTTCAACAACCAGCGCATGTACACGCCCGTCACCTCGCGTACAAGGCTTTTAAACTATCACATAATATCCTAGGGGTGAAAATTCCCCCACACGAGGTTAGACAAGCCACTTACCTCAATTCCGGTACAAAACCGCTAAGAAACAACCCTCTTGCCGCGAATGTCGGCCTCCACAAGTGTAGAATCTGATAAAAATCAATAGAATCACATCAAAATAGGCCAATTGGGCATTACCCAATCAAATTAACTCAAAATTCACCAAAACCCACAAGTTGCCAAAACCCGACTTTCGGTACGCTTAACGGAAATTCACGAAAGTTATATATTCGGAACCCTTGTTTCAATACGAGTCTATGCATATAAAGTTTACCAAATTCGGACTCCGTTTGCCCACTCAAAACCTTGATTTTCTAAAGGTTTTGGTCTAGGGTGAAAAACCCCCATTAATTACCCAAATTCCTCCATTTTCATGAAAAACTTGCATAATATTATCAACAACAATCATAATTGGAGTCCATAATTGATTACCTGAAGAAACCCCTTGAATCTCCCTTCAAAATCGCCCAAATCGCCCCTTAAGCCGAGACCCAAAATGTGTGAAATGTTCTGAAATTTTTCTAACTTCTGATACACTTACTTACAGCGATTTTTGCTTCTGCGGAACATTTTCCGCTTCTACGCATCCGTATCCGCGACCAAAGGGTCGCTTCAGCGGTTCCAGGCCTGACCGGCCTTTTCCGCTTCTGCGAACAAGAGGGCCGCTTAAGCGGGTCCGCTTCTACGAAGAAGCATCCGCTTCTGCGGACACGTCCGCCTCTGCGCATAATTGACCGCTTCTGCGGTCTCGCCCAAACGGTAAGATGTCCGCTTCTGCGGACCATGTCCATTTCTCCCCGTCCGCTTCTGCGATCACCGGCATCGCACCAGCGACCCCGCTTCAGCGGATTGGATTCCGCTTCTGCGGAAATAGCCGCTCCTGCGCATCTCGTCCGCTTCTGCGGACACGCTCCTGCGCCCAAAATTCCGCAGGAGCGGAAACAACAGAAGCAGGATCCCAACCTGCAATTCTTCCACAATTTCTCCTGTTTAACCATCCGAAATCACCCCGAGGCCCCGGGACCTCATCCAAACATACCAACACATCTTAATACCTTATTCGAACTTGCTCAAATCCTCAAAACACGTCTAACAACATCAAATCCCATAATTCACATCGAATTCAAGCCTAAATTTCTTAAAACTTTCCGAATTGCACATTCGATCAAAAACCCGTCCAAACGACGTCCGAATGACCTGAAAATTTGCGGACATATCCAAAATCACATAACGAAGCTACATAAATTGTCGGAATTCCATTCCGACCCCCGGATCAAAATCTCACCTATCGATCGGATTCGCCAAAATTTCAACCTTCGGCATTTCAAGCCTAATTGAGCTACGGACCTCCAAAATACATTCCGAACGCGCTCCTAACCCCGAAATCACCTAACGGAGCTAATGGAACCATCGGATTTCTGTTCCGAGATCGTCTTAACACTGTTCCGGCTACGGACCGTTTTCTAGTTTCAAAGCTCTTATTTAGGGACTAAGTGTCCCAAAATGCTCAAATTTTCGGAACCGACTCTCCCGGCAACCCACAATAGCGGAAATGAACTTAGGGGAACAGTTAAATTAGGGATTGGGGCGTAATTTTCTAAAACGACCGGTCGGGTCGTTACAGTTTTAGACTTGGCTTTGCACAATTAGTCAATATTCTTCAATGGCTACTTAGAATTAGTTTAAGACTTGCAGATTTAGCCAGTTCGAGATTTATGGTCTATTACTAGTTTCAGAACTAGCCAATTGTCTTTAGACATAAGAATTTTACAGAGTTGGCTAGTTTCAACACTGACCACTCTATTGTTATTTCAATTATAACCACTTTTTATGTCATTTTCAACTTTAACCTAATTAAACTACTTTTCATGCTTTCAAAGTTAGCCAATTATTAATTATTATCTAAAACAGCTATAACCAATATCCCCTAGAGCATAATAGGTTTAATTGTAGTCTAAAAACATGAACACATCACAAATATAACTTTTCATATCAATTTGCACACATAGCCACAAATCAGAATCATTTATCATCTAACCAAAACTTTGAGAGAAATTTGAATATGGTTGAATTTCAATTAAACAACTTCACAACTCAGATTTTAGGCATAGCATAACAGATTTGACATAAAAGATATATTCAGAATACTTTCATGTTCAAACTCACAAAAACCCTAAAAGGCTCGAGCATATCTAATCAAGTGTAATAGACAGTTTTAATCAGAGAGCTTAATAGAGCATGCTAGTAAAAGAAAAACGTTTATATCAAGAAACTACTCAAAAAGAAGCTAATCTAACATGCAACTAATTAATTAAAGAAATTAAAGAAAAACAGAACTAATCATGCTTAAACAGAATCAAAAAGGGACAGGGGACTTAGCTTAGCAGGATGTGTCTCCTAAGCTTCCCCTTATTTCTTTTTTGTTCTTTCTTTTTATTTTCTTCTGTTCTTTGTTCTAGTTTTCTTTCAGATTTCGGACTTCAAGTTTGAAGTCTTTTATTGGGTGTTTTAGTAAAGGAGATAGGTTTTATAGACGAAAAAGGGGGGTCTTTGGTGTAGGGTTGTTTAAGTCTGCCGGAGTTAGGGTTCCGGCGACTTATTTTCAAAGATTCGAAGAGTTTGAGGAACATTCGAAGGAAAAGGGGTACATGGGGTTAAAGATCGAGATAAGGAGGTTCAGGGGTGTTAGTTTGGAGGCCAGTATCAAAGACGGTGGTCACCGGAGAAGAACTCCGGTGGCCGGATTTTCAAGAACTTGGGTTAAGGGTTCAATATAATGGCTGGTCTCTGAGAGACCAAGCCTATTTATACTTGTAACGAATGAACGGATCCTGGCCCATGGATCATCTTTGATCAACGGCCAGGATCTATTCCCCTTAAACATCATCGTCTAATTTTAAATGGAGATTAATTCATCTCTGTTAGATCTCTATAGATGGACGAGCCAGATTACTTATCAAAAACCATATTAATTCAATTAAAGTCTTAGATTAATCATTAGCCGTTGGATTGTGTAAATGGATGGCTCAGATCATTCGTTACTTATTCACTGGACCGGTCTCTCAAAATATACTGGGCCAATGTATTTGGGCTTCTGCAATTGGCCCAGTTGTGTATTTTTGTGTATTTTTCTGATTTTAATTATTTTTTATATATTTTCTTATTGTATTTTATTTTCTCTTTTTATATTCTTTTTCAATTATTTAAATTCTTTTTATTTCCTATTTTCTCTAATTGTTTTTATATTTTTTGACATTTTTGCTATTTTTCCTTATTTTATGGAATTTGCTTTTGTTTTTTGTTAATTTCCTTTTAATTCCTTTTTTGTGATATTTTATACTTAGCCTATTTTATTTAAATTTTTATAATTTTCATTCTAATTGTTTAATCACACAAATGAACTTTATTTCAATCAAAACATGTAATTGCACACAAAAAATATTATTTATTTAATTTTGGAATTTTATTGCTTAGGGCAAAAATCATGTGCTCACAGGCGGTATAGTGGTAACCTCTGGAACCTACTCCACGGGCACTCGCTGCTCAGGTATGCGGGCTGCAAGAGTCTGGGACCCTCCCCCGGCCTGAGATGTAGTTGCAGCGAGAGGAAGCAACCCCACCTGAGCTAGAGTAATGTACATGCTCGTAAACTGGGCTAAAGTCTCCTGGAGTGCTGGCGTCATAGTAGCTGTAGTATGTGTACTAGGTGCCTGTGCCCCAACCTGATCAACCGATGGTGCCTCAGCGATAGCGCGCGTGCTGTGGCTGCACCTCGGGTGCATCCTCGTCCTTTATCCCGGCCCCGGCCTCTGGTGGCGGCAGCAGGGGGCGCGTGTGCCTAATCCTCATAAGTAGCACGTGTCCTCACAATCTGTGAGATAATAGAAGACAGAAGTTTAGATTTGGTGTCAAAATATTGCACGACAAGGAATTCAAAAGAAATGAAGCATTTCCTAAATAGTTACATAGCCCATCGTAGATAAATACGGACGTCTCCCTATTGATCAGCGAGGCTCTAAATAACCGGTCTGTGTCCTGTGACTCTTATGAACCTAGAGCTCTAATACCAACTTGTCACGACCCTAGTTCACCAATTATGAACCTGCCATGACGGCACCTAGTCTTCGCGACTAGGTAAGCCTAACACAGTGCGGAATATACAACTCTTATGAACAAAAGTTAAGATAATAGCAGAATGATATAAAAAAAATGTAATAGGTGCCGCTCGACATATACACTTTACCAAATACTAGAAAGTACAACCACAAAGACCCGGAAACTCACGAGCAACACAGAGGAAGAGAGTATAACTATAGCTCTATACATCCAGAGTATCTATACAACCGAAATAAAGGAATAACTGACATCACTTAAGAAGAATAGGAGAAGAACCTCTGGATCTGCAGATGTAGCAGATTCATACCTCGAGCCTCCTGAAGATGCGCCTAAGTCATCGGTAGTACGTCTGATTGGATGGACCTGGATCTGCACAACAAAAGTGTGCAGAAGAGTAGCATGAGTACGCAACGGTGGTACTCAGTAAGTGCCAACTCTAACCTAGATAGAGTAGTGACGAGGAAGGTCAGGGCCCTACCGAGAATAATAAAAATAATGATAATAACGCCGAACAGTACAAAAATAGGAATAAGTCTAAAATAACAGCAAACGAGATAAATACTACAAGACGTCTACAGTTAAACTAACAAAGAGAAATCAACACAACAAGTAGAATCTCGCAGTCCTTTTATATTCAGCAACTCAGGATCTCTGGGAATTGAACCCGCAGTCCTTTATATCAGTATCACAGGATTTTCGTGAATTGAACCCGCAGTCCGTATATCAGAACCACAGGATCTGTGGAAATTGAACATGTAGTTCGTATATCAGAATCACAGTATCTCCGGGAATTGAACCCGCAGTCTGTATATCAAAATCATAGGATCTCCGAGAATTGAACCCGCAGTCTTTTACCTCAGTAGAACCGAATCTGTGGGAATTGAACCCGTAGTCCACAAAACACAAACACAATCAAATAAGAGAAAACACAGAGAAATATGAAGTACACTGCAACAATTAATAACTATTCCAGTCTCAACATGTTCCAGGGAATTCAATTAAGAAAAGTAGGCATTTAGGCAGTTAATCCTATCTAATCACGCTTCCCTAGCTAACACATGATAAATCTTGCAATTAAACCAATTAAGTAACAAAGATAACACAGTTTGAGCAGTTTGTTTTCAACAATTTTTGCAAGTACACACCCGTCACCTCGCGTACAAGGCATTTAAATCAACACATATATATCCTAGGGGAGAAAATCCAAGGTTAGACAATTCACTTACCTCAATCCCGGTACAAAACCGCTAAGAAATGACTCCCTTTCCACGAGTATCAGACTCCGAGTGGCCCAAATCTATTCAAACCAATTACATAGTGTAAGTAACATCACATGTAACTAATTACATTGATACAACTGAAGCTACATCGCGAAAATGGGTGAAATGACCAAAATACCCCTCTAGTCATCATCTCGAAATCGAAATATTTTTACACTTTTAGAACCCTCGTACTCTCACGATTCTAACCATATAAAATTTATCAAAATCGGAGTTCAGTTTCCCCTAAAATCATCAAAGTTTGTTCTAAGAAACTTACCCCAATTTACACCCCAAATCCGAAATTAAATGAAGAATTTGAGTTTAGATTAGTGAATAATGATCACAAGGGAGTAAGATATCGTTACCCAACAATTGTCTCTGAAAGGCACGCGAAAAATCACTCATAACCGAGCTCCCTAGCGTGAGTTTTTGAAAAAATGGTGAAACCCTCGCGGATGAAATGTTATATTCTGATTCTATCTTCCCAGTGAATTACTCTATGCGATCGCATTACCCTTAATACGATCGCATAGAACAACTTTTCTGCCTCACAATTTTAACTTATGCGATCGCATAGACAACAATGCGATTGCACTGCTTAACAAAATAGACCTATGCGCTTGCCCTCCATACTCCGCGATCGCGTAGAACAAAATATAGGACCTGGGACCCCTAACCTTTCCACAATGCGATTGCATAGACCCCTTCATGATCGCAGACAACAATTATCCCCAGCTATGCGATCACATAGCCCTTGCCGTGATCGCATAGAACAATTTCTGAGCCACCTCCCAGGTCTTCTATGTGATCGCATCACCCTATTACGATCCCATAGAGCAATCGTCTGCAACACTCATGACCGAAAATCTGACCTATTTCATTAACTCGAAATGGTTCGTTGGACCCCCGGAAACACCCCCGAGGCCCCCGGTACCTCAACCAAAACCACCAACCTAACTCCAAATCACGATACAAACTTGTTCCAATCATAAAAACATATCATTAAACACAAAAATCATCATATTATGACGGATTCAAGCCTAAGTTTCAACCAAAACTTCCAAAACCTACATGCTATCAAAAACCCGACCAAACAATGTCCGAATGACCAAAACATTTGCAGACATATCCGAAATCACCTAACGAAGCTACTGCCGATGTCGGATTGCCATTTCGACTCCCGAGTAAAAATCTCACCTATCGACCGAATTTCCGACAATTCCAAACTTCGACATTCCAAGCCTAAATGAGCTACAGACCTCCAAAATACATTACGGACATGCACCCAACCCCGAAATCACCTAACGGAGCTAACAGAACCTTCAAATTCTCGTTCCGAGGTCATCTTAACACTATTCTGAACACGGGCCATTTTTCAACTATAGAGCTCTCATTTAGGAACTAAATGTCCCAAAACACTCCAAATTCTAGAACCGAATATCTAGGCAAACCACAATAGAAGAAATGAACTTAGGGGAAGCAGTTAATTAGGGATCAAAGTGTAAATTTGAAAAATGACCATCCGGGTCGCTACAGAAGGGGTGTGCGATCGCATAGGTTGATGAAAGTGTACAGTGCGATTGCAAGAAGGGATGATGTGATCCCGTAGCATAAGGGGGCAAAGGTATGCGATTGCATGGTGAGTTCTAAGATCGCAAAGAAAGAATTTTAGGGCCTGGAAAATTAATTCTATGCGATCGCATAAGAGGCATTGCAATCGCATAGAAGATGGCGTCTAGGCAGAATAGTTTAAGTTAATTTCATACGCGACCCTAATCATATTTCCACCATTTTTTCTCCGCCGAGAGAGGTTTTTCTGCAATCTGAAGAGAGTTTTCAATGGGTATTGCTTGGTGATAAGTCTCTTAACTAGAAAATGTGATTTTATGAAAGAATCAACACTAAAATTCAAGAAATTGGGTAGAAATTGTGAAGTACTAGGGCTTAATTCTAAAAAACAATATTGGAATTTGAAAGGCCATTCGAAATCCATTTTTGATAAATTTTATATGTACGGACTCGTGGTGAGACGAGGAATCCGTTGGTATGATTTTTGGAATTTTTTGAGAAGTGGTCTCGGGGCTTGGGTTTTACCAACTTCGTGAATTGTTATACTTTTCGAGTAATTTTGACTGGGTTATCTTTCTTTGACCAATATTTTTGTATTCGCTGTGGTTTTGACTAGATTCGACGCACGATGAGGAAAATTCGAAAGGAAAAGGCATTGTGGACGAGTCCACGACCGGTTAGAGGAGAGTAGTTGGTATATATGATAGCTTGAGGGTTTGAAACCCCAGCTTATCACATTGTGACGCTATTTAGCGCAAGACTTGAATTCCATGGTAGGTGCGGGATTGGTTATGACTGGGGATTATGATTTGGTCCATCCCGAACAAGAATAATACGATATTAGCGATTGAAACACACTCTGTGTTGAATATATATGGGCTTTATTCCATGTTTGGGGCCTTGTGCCGACCTGTAGTATCCTTACGGCATAGATATCATTGTGATAGCATGATTTGTAAAAGCATTGATCTTAGTCATGGGTTTAACCACTACTATGAACTGCTAAGTCACTTTTCCTGATAATTTAATAACTAAAGAAATTCCTTATAAATGAATTGGAAATTAGAAATAAGTAAATTGAAATTGTTATGTGACTCATATGCATATTGTGGACTGATTATGGATCGGGCTGCACGCCGCAGTGAATGATATGAATATATTGTGCTTGGGCTGAAGAAGCCCCTCTGGAGTCTGTACACATCCCCAGTGAGCGCGGTCGACGTTAAATGGATTGGGCTACGCGCCGTAGCGGTCTTGTGCATTGCATTACATTCATGCATTGTTAATTAATTGTGTTATCCGTGGTTTGATGTTCTTGTTAGGTCGTAGTAGGTATCGAACTGTTAGACATTACTTTACTCTGTGGTATTTTGCGGATTTCTTGCTTTTAGCTATTTTATATGCTTTTTACTCACTGAGTACTTAGTACTCACCCCTACTCCCTGCTCCTTTGTGTGCAGATTCAGGGACACCGGAGGTTTAGCCGTGTAGTTCAATTTCATTCAGTTTTATCCGAGATGCTGAGGTAGCTGCTGGCGTTCGCATGACCTAGCACCTCTTCTTATTTAAGTTTATTTATATATATACTTTCAGACTTGAGTATTTCGATCAGATATTCTTACTATTATCCATTTTTTCCTTATAGGCTCTAGACTCGTGACCCCAGATCTTTGGGAGTATTATTGTCAGATTTCGCACTTCTCAGTATTTTTATTCTACTATTATTGTTGGAGTACTATTATAAACTCTTATATTCTCCTTGAATTGTCATTTTGGCACTTGTTGTTAAATATGAAACGGTTTTTGGTCGGGCTTTCTTAGTTATGATTGGGTGGCATCACGACCGGGTTTGGGTCGTGACATGTTGGTATCAGAGCCTAGGTTACTAGGCCTCGTGAGTCATGAGCCGATTTAGTAGGCTCTCGCGAATCGGTACGTAGACGTTCGTATCTCTCCTCGGGAGGCTACATAACTTTAGGAAACACTTCACTTTCTTGGAATTCATATCGTGTGGTTTGTGTTGTTGTGAAACTAAATTTTTCTGTATTCTATTATCTCGCATATGGCGAGAACCCATGCTAACGAACGTGGTGGACGACCACCAGTGGCACCTAGAGGCCGCGGTCGTGGCAGAGGCAGGGCAGTAGGGACAACACCTATTGACCCACCATTTGACCAGACTCAGGGTCAGATCCCAGCTCTAGTGGATGAGGTTAAAGATCAGGTTCCAGCTACAGGCTTTCCAGCAACTCAGGTTCAGGCACCGGCAGTGCCTATTGAGATACCGTGTCTCTAGGAGACCTTAGCACATATTCTATTAGTGTGTACTGGCTTAGCCCAGGTGGTTGCGGCTTTTACTGTAGCAACTTCTTATTAGGCAGGGGGAGCAAATCAGACCCCCGTTACTCGCACACCAGAGCTGGTAGTTCAGGGCTTACACGTACTTGAGGCAGCTCCAGCTCAGCCAGTTCAGCAGGCTGCACCAGTCGCACCAGCCCTAGCTCATGTGGTCCCACCTATGCTTGATGACGAGCAGCATCGATTGGAAAGGTTTGGTAGACTTCAGGCTCTGAAATTCAGTAGTGTTGAGGGTGAGGATGCCCAGGGTTTTTTGGATAAGTGCTAGTGTATGCTTCGTACTACGGGTATTCTAGAGTCTAGCGGTGTTGCTTTTACTACCTTCCAGTTCACAGGGCCTGCATTTAATTGGTGGGAGAACTTCGAGAGGCGTAGGCCTGTTGGGGCAGCGCCCCTCACATGGTAGCAGTTCTCCATGGTATTTCTGGAGAGGTATGTGCCCTAGTCTCAAAGGGAGGAGCTGCATCGTCAGTTCGAGTGTTTGAAGCAGGTAGATATGACAGTGACTTAGTACGAGTTGAGGTTTACACAGCTAGCTCGGCATGCTATGTGGATGATCTCGACAGATCGTGAGAGGATCAGGAGATTTGTGGATGGTCATAACTATCCTATCCGCATATTGATGACTAGAGAGAGGGCTACAGCATTTACTTTTGAGGAGGTGGTTGATGCGGCTCGTCAGATTGAAATAGACCATCGTCGAGAGCGCAATGAGAGGGAGGCTAAGAGGCCTTATGGTGTAGCTAGTTATAGTGGTGCTCCGTCTAGGGGCCAGTTTCATTACAGTAGAGGTCGTTCCTTCAGATCTCCTCAGTCAGGTGTCATCATGGTTAGTAGGGTCGTCGGCAGAGCTAGCCCGCACTGAGCACACTTCTAGCTCAAACCTCTGCTCCTGCTCCTTCAGCTCAGGGTTCATCTGCAGCGAGAGGTTCTCTGCAGTCCCTTTCTCCAACTTTAGGCTGTTGCTTTGAGTGTGGTGAGTTGGGTCATACCAGGAGGCAGTGTCCCTACTTACTCCGTAAATAGTCTCAGTAGAGGGATCGGCCCTCATCTTCTGCTCCGGTTTCTTCAGCACCCACTCAGTCAGCTAGGAGTGGTGGTCAGGTAGCCACAGGTCGCCCCAGGGGTGAGGAACGTACTGGCGGAAGTCAGGCTCGTTTTTATGCTCTTCAAGATAGGAGGGTTGCTAGCGCATCAGATGTAGTCATCACGGGTATTATCTCAATTTGGCACATAGATGTTTCTATCTTATTTGATCCCGGATCTACCTATTCCTATGTATCTTCATATTTTGCTCATCACTTGGGTACGACCCAAGGTATTCTTACCTTGCCCAGTGGGTGATACAGTTATTGTGGATCATGTATATCGATCCTGTGTTGTTACTATTGTGGGTCTGGAGACCCGAGTTGACTTATTATTATTGGGCATGGTGGATTTTGACGTGATTCTCGGTATGGGTTAGTTATCTCCTTACCATGCTATTCTGAACTGTCATGCCAAGACAGTTACGTTAGCTATTCCACGTAATCCGAGGATCGAGTGGCGAGGCGTGACCGATTATGTATCTAACATGGTGGTTTTATTCCTAAAAGCTCAACAAATGATTGGGAATGGCTGCTTATCTTATTTGGCTTTCGTTAGAGATGTTTAGGCCGAGGCTCCCAGTCTTGATTCGGTCCCCGTTGTGAGGGATTTCTCGGATGTATTTCCAACAGATTTGCCGGGCATGCCACCGGACAAGGATATCAATTTCAGTATTGACCTGGTGCCGGGCACTTAGCCCATTTATATTCCTCCCTATCGCATGGCACCAACTGAGTTAAAAGAGTTGAAAGAACAGCTTCAGGAACTCCTAGATAAGGGTTCATTCGCCCGTGTGTGTCACCTTAGGGTGCACCGGTATTATTCGTAAAGAAGAAGGATGACACAATGAGAATGTGCATTGACTAGAGACAGTTGAACAAGGTGACAATAAAGAATAAGTACCCATTACCTCGTATTGAGGACTTGTTTAATTAGCTTCAAGGAGCAAGTGTATTCTCTAAGATTGACCTTCGATCGGGTTATCACCAGTTGAAGATTAGGTATTCAGACATTATGAAGACGGCTTTCAGAATGAGATATGTGCACTATGAATTTCTGGTGATGTCTTTTGGGCTGACTAATGCCCCAACTGCATTCATGCACTTGATGAACAGTGTATTTCGACCGTATCTGGATTCTTTTGTGATCGTATTTATTGTTGATATGCTGGTGTACTCGCGCAGCAAGGAGGAGCACGCACATCACTTGAGGGTGGTATTGTAGAGATTGAGAGAGGAAAAACTTTATGTGAAGTTTTCTAAGTGTGAGTTCTGCCTTAACACTATGACTTTTCTGGGACATGCAGTGTCCAATGATGGTATTCAAGTTGACCCACAGAAAGTCCAGGCGGTGCAGTATTGGCCCAGTCCGTCCTCAGCTACTGAGATCCGGAATTTCCTCGGTTTGGCAGGCTATTACCGCAGGTTTGTTCAGGGTTTTTTGTCTATTGCTTCACCTTTGACGAAGTTGACACAGAAGAATGCTCCATTTGTGTGGTTTGATGAATGCGAGGAGAGCTTCCAGAAGCTCAAGTCGGCCTTGACCACAGCTCTGGTACTTGTATTGCCATCACCTGCAGGGTCTTATACAGTGTATTGCGATGCTTTGAGAGTTGGCATCCATTGTGTATTGATGCAGGAGGGTAGAGTTATTGCATATGCTTCTCGCCAGTTAAAGACCCATGAGAAGAACTACCCTGTTCACAACATAGAATTAGCTGCTATTGTTCATGCCTTAAATATTTGGAGGCATTATCTATATGGCGTGTCTTGTGAGGTATATACAGACCACCGCAGCCTTCAACACTTGTTTAAGTAGAAAGATCTCAATTTGAGGCAGCAGAGATGGCTTGAATTACTCAAGGACTATGACATTACTATCTTGTATCATCCCGGGAAGGCCAATGTAGTGGCCGATGCTTTAAGCAAAAAAACTATTTGTATGGGCAGCTTGGCGTACATTCCAAATAGGGAGAGGCCCCTTGTAGTTGATGTTTAGGTTCTAGCTAATCAAATGGTGAGGTTGGATATTTCTGAGTCGAGTCGGGTGATGGCTTGTGTGGTATCTCGGACTTCCTTGTATGACCGTATTCGAGAGTGTCAGTATGATGATCCGCATTTGCTTGTCCTGAAGGATAGGGTCCATCACGATGATGCCAGAGATGTGACCATCAGAGATGATGGTGTGTTGCGGATGTAGGGCCGGATTTGTATGCCTAATATAGATGGGCTTCGGGAGTTGATATTAGAGGAGACCCACAGCTCGCGGTATTCGATTTATCCGGGTGCCGCGAAGATGTACCAAGATTTGAGACAACATTACTATGGATAGGGATGATAAGGGATACTGTGAATTATGTGGCTCGACGTCTTAATTGTCAGCAAGTCAAGTATGAACACCAGAGACCTGGTGGGGTGTTCAAGTGCATGGATATTCCTGAGTGGAAATGGGAGAGGATTACTATGGATTTCGTGAGTGGTCTTCTCGTACCTTGAAGAAGTTTGATTCAGTTTGGGTGATCGTGGATCGACAGACCAAGTCTACGCACTTCATTCCTGTGTGCACTACCTATTCATCGGAGCGGTTAGTAGAGATTTTCATAAGAGAAATTGTACGATTTCAAGGGGTTCCAGTTTCTATTATATCAGATATCGGCACCCAGTTCACTTCTCAGTTCTGGAGGACATTCCAGCGAGAGTTAGGTTCACAGGTATAGTTGAGCACAACATTTCACCCACAGACGGATGGACAGTCCGAGTGTACAATTCAGATATTCGAGGATATGTTCCGTGCCTAAGTTATTGATTTTGGAGGTTCTTGGGCTGATTACTTGCCTTGCAGAGTTTGCTTATAACAATAGCTATCAATCCATCATTCAGATGACGCCGTATGAAGCCTTATATGGGAGACGGTGTAGGTCTCCAGTTGGTTGGTTTGAGCCCGGCGAGGCTAGATTACTGGGCACATAGTTAGTTCAGGATGCCTTAGACATGGTGAAGGTGATTCAGGAGAGGCTTCGCACAGCTCAGTCGCGTCAGAAGAGTTATGAGGACCAGAAGGTCCGAGATGTGTCTTATTCAGTGGGCGAGAAGGTGTTGCTAAAAGTTTCACCTGTGAAAGGCGTTATGAGGTTTGGGAAAAAAGGAAAGCTGAGCCCAAGTTTACTTGGACCTTTTGAGGTACTTAAGAAGATTGGGGAAGTGGCCTATATGCTTGCCTTACCACCTAGCTTGTCGGGAGTTCATCCGGTGTTCCGTGTATCTATGCTCCAGAAGTACGTTGGAGACCCGTCTAATGTTTTAGACTTCAACACGATACATTTTGATGAGGACTTGACCTATAATGGGAGCCGGTAGCCATTTTGGGTCGACAGGTTCGTAAGTTGAGATCCAAAGACATAGCTTCTGTGAAGGTGCAGTGGAGAGGTTGACCCGTGGAGGAAGCAACTTGGGAGACCGAGCAGGAGATGCAGAGCAAACATCCTCACTTATTTGAGACTCCAGGTATGTTTCTTGACCCGCTCGCGGACGAGTGTTTGCTTAAGTTAGGGAGAATGTAACCACCTGACCCGTCGTTACGGGAGTTACCGCCCCTTTTTCCCCGTTTTGTGCTTTCATATGTTTTATTATATGTGTTTGGATAATTTGAAGTAAATCGGGTAGAATTCAGTTAGAAATGAGGCAATAAAAATCTTTTTGGGAAGGTTAGTTTTGAAAAGTCAACCGAATGTTGACATATGAGTTAGAAGGCTCGAAATGGATTTTTGATGATTCGACTAGTTTCGGGGGATGATTTATGACTTAGGAGAGCAATCGAAATTGAATTCGGAGGTCCAGTGTAGATTTATGCTTGAATTGGCTAAGGTTTAATTTTGGATTGTAGGTGAGATTTTGATCCTGTGCTCCAAATGAAATTCTGAGAGTTGCAATAGCTCTGTTAGGTGATTTTGGATATGCGTGCAAAATTTCAGATCATTCGGAGGTCTTTAGATCGGGTTTTAGATCAAATGCAATTTTCGGAAGTTTTAGTGAAACTTAGGCTTGAATCCATGAGAATTCGATAATTTTGATATTTATAATGATGTTTTTATGTTGCGAGCAAGTTTGAATGAAGTAATATGACATATCTGTGCATTTGGTTGAGGTCTCGAGGGTCTTGGGGTGAATTCGAATGGCCAACGGGCAAATTTTGAACATGTTAATGCAGCAGAAAATTGTAGACAATTTTTGTTCTATGCGATCGCATAGACAGGTCTGCGATCGCATAGAAGGATCTGAAGGGGTGAAATTTTACTATATGCAATCGCGTGAAGGGGTGTGCGATCGCATAGGTTGGTGAAAGTGTACAGTGTGATCGCAAGAAGGGATGATGCGATCGCGTAGCATAAGGGGGCAAAGGTATGCGATTGCATGGAGAGTTTTGCGATCGCAGAGAAGGAATTTTGGGGCCTGGAAAATTTACTCTATGCGATCGCAGGAGAGGCAATGCGATCGCATAGAAGAAGGCGTCTGGGCAGAACAGTTTAAGTTAATTTCAGACGCGACCCTAATAATATTTCCACCATTTTTACTCCACCAAGAATGGTTTTTGAGCGATTTGAAGAGAGTTTTCAACGGGTATTGCTTGGAGGTAAGTCTCTTGACTAGAAAACGTGATTTTATGCAAGAATCAACACTAAAATTCATGAAATTTGGTAAAATTGTGAAGAACTAGGGCTTAATTCTAGAAAATGAATTTTTTGAATTTGAAAGGACATTCGAACTCTGTTTTCGATAAATTTTATACGTACGGAGTCGTGGTGAGACGAGGAATCTGTTGGTATAATTTTTGGAATTTTTCGAGAAGTGGGACCGGGGCTCGGGTTCTACCAACTTCGTGAATTGTTATACTTTTTGAGTAATTTTGATTGGGTTATGTTTCTTTGACCCATATTTATGTATTCGCCGTGGTTTTGACTAGATTCGATACACGAGGAGGCAAATTCAAAAGGAAAAGGCATTGCGGACGAGTCCACGGCCGGTTAGAGGTGAGTAGTTGGTATATATGATAGCCTAAGGGTTTGAAACCCCATCTTATCACATTGTGACACTATTTAGGCGTGACTCACATTCCATGGTAGGTGTATGATTGGTTATAACTGGGGATTGTGATTTCGTCCATCCCGAACAAGAATAATACTATAATGGCGATTGAAACGCACTCTGTGTTGAATATATATGGGCTTTATGCAATGTTTGGGGCCTCGTGCCGACCTGTAGTATCATTAGGGGATAGATATCATTGTGATAGCATGATTTGTAAAATCATTGATCGCAGTCCTGGGTTTAACCACTTTTATGAACTGCTATGTCGCATTTCCTGATAACTTAATAACTAAAGAAATTCCTTATAAATGAATTGGAAATAGGAAATAATTAAATTGAAACTGTTATGTGACTCATATGCATATTGTGGACTTAGTATGGATCGGGCTGCACGCTGCAGCGAATCATATGAGTATATTGCGCTTGGGCTGAAGGAGCCCCTCCGGAGTCTGTACATACCCCTAGTGAGCGTCGTCGACGTTAAATGGATCGGGCTACGCGCCGTAGCAATCATGTGCAATACGTTGCATTCATGCATTGTTAATCACTTGTGTTATCTATGGTTGCTGTTGTTGTTAGTTCATAGTAGGTATCGGACTGTTAGACATAGCTTTACTCTGTGGTATTTTGTGGATTTCTTGCTTTCAGCTATTTTATATGCTTTTTACTCACTGAGTACTTTGTACTCACCCCTACTCCTTGCACCTTTGTGTGCAGATTCAGGGACACCGAAGGTTTTGCCGTGCAGTTCAGTTTCATTCAGTTTTATCCGAGTTGCTTAGGTAGCTGCTGGCGTTCGCAGGATCTGGATCCTCTTCTTATTTCAGTTTATCTCTATATATACTTTCAAACTTGAGTATTTCGTTCAGATATTCTTACTATTATCCAGTTTTTGCTTAGAGGCTCTAGACTCGTGACCCCAGATCTTTGGGAGTGTTACTGTCGATTTTCGCACTTCTAAGTATTTTCATTCTACTATTATTATTGGAGTACTATTATAAACTCTTATATTCTCTTTGAATTGTCATTTTGGGACTTGTTGTTAAATATGAAACGGTTGTTGGTCGGGCTTGCCTAGCTTTATGATTGGGCGCCATCACGATCGATTTTAGGTCGTGACAATTATCTTGATATATGTAAATATCAATTCATATATGGGATTGACATAGCATCCAATTCCATTTATTTGCTATATCTATTTGTTCAGATCAATCTAAATTACTCTTATGGGGACAACGGTAGCAATCCTTTATTTTCGGAAAAGACCCATATGCCCATAGATCAACGAATCAGAGGGAGAAAAGCACCACATCAGATATGGAATTCTATTTCCACTTTCAGTTTCACCTCAAGACTCGGGATAGATGCAAGGAGAGCTAGGGAAAGGGCAAGGGGTTCACCCACTTTCACGATTTTCATAGGTTCAAGAGATAAATATAGTCGGCTATTTGTGTAAAGATTTGTATATTATGAATTTGACCTATTGATAAATTTTGGGTCTACATCTGTCATTGCTATTATCATAAGTATTGTTGTGCTATACATCTTGAGGCGATACTATTATAAATTTTCTTTCTTTGGGAAATATAGATTGTGGTCTACATTTTTTAATACTATTGTAAATTTTCTTTGGAAATTATTTACCGTGCTCTACATTTTATTATACTGCTATAAAAAATTTCATAAACCATTTTCCGGAGTATAATTAAATAATTGCGATATTGATGTCTTTGTTTGTTTAACTTAACTACCAAATAGAGAAATATTAATTTCGAACAAAAATAGTGGTGGACGCACAAAAATAAATGTATGAGATTTGAAAATATAATTTGTTGTTGGAATGCATACATTTTAGTTTGACAAATTACAGTAATAAAAAAATGGAATTTCTTTTGATTGTGCACATAATTAATGCTCGGTAGTACTTGACAAAATGACAGAGTTAACTGACCTATACTTATCTTAAGTTTGGTGAGGTCAATAGAATATTGGTCAAACTAGGCGCATAATTTTTGGTGGATAGTTTTAATAGTTTCATTTTTTCTTTTGTTATTCCTTAAATATCTAGTATATTAAAAATTTGGATTTAACTTGTTGACTTTCATAACTTTTCATTGTTTTAAGTGTAGTATCTTTTGAACTTTGAGCCATAAAAAATTAATTTAGTTATAATTGTATTTTTCTTTTAAACCTTATTACGTATCTTAAATTTTCGGTTTAATTATCACTTATAAGGTACTGAAGCAACTGCAATATTCTTAAGCATTATAGTACTACCATTTCGTAATGTAGTTGGCATCTATAACAAGATTATAATTTTATTTCATAAATTGTGAATTTTACTATCTATACAATAATTTATATTTTATGTAATTAAAATAAAGACCATTTAAAAAGTTAATCACATAGAAATGTCTAAACCAAAAAAGGTTTTTAAAATTTTATGTAAGATCACAGCATAAAATATCAAGTTAAGTATTTGAACGTAGTCTCTGAACTTTTAAACATAGTGGGTTAATTTATATATATTGAACTTAAACTAAATCAAACAGTCCCCCAAGTCAAATAGTTACGATATGTGTATGGGGCCGAATTGGATGCAACTGATAAGGGCCGAGTACATCTCCCCCCACGCCTATGCAGCACCGGGGGCACGGCCCTCACTCGCATCCTTAGCAACGAAGGCGTAGCACCAACTCGCGTATACAGGCGCCCCTTCCCCTCTCCTCTTTATATTTTAAGGACATCAGCAGTCCTTCGACGAATTATGACTTTAGCGAGAAAACCTTTCCTCTATATAAAGAGGGGTTTCTTATTGTAACTGACAAGTGTTAATTAAAATAATACTACTTCTGATTATTCTCTCTCTTTTTATCCTCTCAGTGATAATCATCGATTACCTTGATAGTTTCGTCATTTTCTGTTAAGAATCATAATATAAATGATATAGATCTTTTTTCGGGGTTTATTATATTTGATTGCGATTTTTTCCTTTCTCATATTTTTGGTTATTCATAACTCATAAAGTAATCGACAGCTTTTGATTCAAATAATTTGGCGCCGTATGTGGGGATTTCGAGAATCAAACCTATAGTATACACCCAAAGATCAGATAACCACATCATCCATATCCCACGAAAACCTAGAAATGGCCGAAGTTATAATGGGGGTCACCACCAACCTCCTGAGCTCTCTAAACGAGGTCACTGATGACGCTACCACCAACACCACCCCCGATACCGCACCAGAGATAGAAGCTTTACCTTCCCCATCCGGGAACCTTGCGACCTTACAAGACAAGGAAGCATCCACGTCCACAGCAAAAGAAGCACCTCCGGTGGTTAGAAAATTACTGGAAGAATAGTTGATGAGTACCCTGAGCGGCTTACTGGAAAAACCATCATAAGGCCACAGTAAAGCAGTATCAACAATGAGTATCATTACTACAGTGGTCGAGCAAGAGGAAGCGCAAATGAATAACCAATCCGTCGAAACACAAACCCACGATGACATGTTGGCGTCCATTCTAATAAAAATGGAAGGAATGGAGAGCAAAAATAAGGCTCTCCGCGACCAAATGTAAGAGCATCAGGATAGGGTCGACAAGATCCCCGGTGCACCTAAACTACTACCTAAATGCGACGTGGAAAGGTTAATGGAACAACAATACTCCGAGGAAGCTGCCCCCTATTCCATTCCAAAGACTTTGAAGATGCCCCTTATTTGAGGGTGTATGATGGAACCACTGATCCAGAGGATCACCTCATCCATTATGTCGCCGCCGTGAAGGGTAACGACATGTCAAAAGAGTAGGTACCATCTGTGCTGCGGAAGAAGTTCGACGAGACCCTGACCGGAGGAGCCCTAACATGGTACTCCTAACTGCCCGCAGAAGCAATTTTAGCTTTCAAAGAAATGGCAGACAAGTTCATCACCGCACACACTGGCGCAAAGAAAGCGGAGGCAAGGGTGAACGACATCTTCGCTGTCAGGGAAACCATGTGCGAGGGCCTTACGGACTTCCTCGCTAGATTTAACAGGGTGAGGATGAGCCAGCTAAACGTGTCGGAAGGCATGGCGGTAGCCGCCTTCCAGAACGGACTCAGCAGGGACGACTCTAGAGCAACTAAGAAGCTACTGAACCAGCTCATGAAACATCCTCCCACAACTTGGGACGAGATCCACAACGCCTACTACGCTGAGGTACGAGCGGATGAAGACGATCTCAACGGGCCGACCTGACGGTTAACAAATATACACTCGGACAGAAAGATCGACATCATGAAGGACGCCGAGAACTTCCCCTTCGCCCCAATAAGGAACGGCATCAGCAATACACGAGGTCTCCCCATCTGCCTCCTCGACATACAGATGCACTACAACGACATCTCGGCCCACTCAGGAGTGCAAGACGTATGCTCCATTTGCTTTCATCACATAACTTTTGTGTCTCTCCTTCAGAGATAGTGTACGCACTAGAAAACCTTCGCACTAAGGTGCAGTGGCCTCCGAAAATGAAATCAGACCCCGCCACGAGGAAATCAAACGTCTTGTGCGAATTCCACCAAGAGTGGGGACACGGGACCGAAGATTGCATAGGCCTGCGACAGGAAGTCGTCAGAATGCTAAAATAGGGTTACCTAAAAGAGCTGCTTAGTGACATGGGAAAAACCAATTTCGCACGCGGGTGAGAACAATCCCGCAGGCCACAAAAACCACCCTCCCCGACACGGACAATAAACATGATCGTTGGAGATGGCACCGACGTTGATATCAACCATATCAAACTCACCAACACGCACAGGCGGAAGCGAACAATCTCCCACGAACGGTACGATGACTTCGAAGGGAGTATCACCTTCGATAAGTCCGATGCCGACGGTTTGTGTTTTCCACATTTTGATGCTCTAGTTATCACTTTACGTATTGTTGATACAGACGTCAGGAGAGTCATGATCGATGACGGAAGCGGCCTGCATCATCCATCCAAGAGTCCTTTCATAGATGGGACTCGAGGATAGGATAATACCCTGTTGTATAACACTAACCGGTTTTAACAATGCTAGTGGAATGTACATCAGGATAAGTGATTCTGCCCGTCCTTGCAGGGTTAGTCACATTGGAGACGACCTTTCACGTGATGGACCAAGAAACGACATACAATGTTATGATCGAATGCCCATGGATACATGCCATGCGAGCAATCCCCTCAAGTTTGTACCAAGTAGTCAAGTTCCCTACCCTATGAGAGATATTCAGCATCAAAGGGGAACCGCGTACCACACAAGATTGTTACAAGATAACACAATATAGCTAAGAGGAGCAAGCGTAGAAGCATAGCAATTAGCCAGGTCGGGGACCGAAATGGACTCGATGACTGATACCATCAAAGACCCAAACTTTGTGGAAGCCTGCAAAACAACTATCGAAGACCTAAATCCAGTTAAGTTGGATGGCCACAAACCTGAAAAGAAGGCCTACATTGGCTACGGGCTCACCGACACAAGTAAGTATCGAGAATTTTTAACTAGTCATACAGATCTATTTACTTTTTCCCATGCAGACATGCCAGGGATCTCGCTGGATATCGTTACCCACAAACTCAACGTCGACCCGTTGCATCTGCCGGTATGACAAATCAGAAGAAAATTCAACGTTGCGATTAACGAGGCAGTCAACGAAGGAGTGGACAAATTACTCACCAATGGCTCTATCAAAGAGTCAAAATACCCGCAGTGGGTAAAAAAACTAATGATAAAAAAGAAGAACGGGAAATGGAGAATATGGGTTGACTTCACCGGCCTGAACAAGGCATGCCCCAAAGAGTCATTTCCCCTTCCACACATCGACCAGCTGATCGATGCCACTACCGGACATGAACTGCTAAGTTTTTTAGACGCATATTCTAGTTATAATCAAATCCTAATGGCTGAAGAAGACCAAGAAAAAACCACGTTCATCACACATCAGGGGACCTATTCATACAAAGTGATGCCCTTTGGGCTCAAAAATGCGGGGGCCACGTATCAAAGATTAGTCATCAAGATTTTCAAAGAACTGCTCGGCAAAACAATGGAGGTTTACATCGATGATATGCTAGTGAAGTCCGCCAGAAAGGAAGATCACATCAACCACTTACAAGAGGCCTTCGAAATACTGAAAAGGTATAGGATGAAACTAAATCCCGAGAAATGCGCCTTTTGGCGTGGCGTCAGGGAAGTTTCTAGGATTTCTCGTATCCCAAAGAGGTATCGTAGTAAACCCTGACCAAATTAAAGTGATCGATTCAATACTCGAGGTGCTAAATAGCAAAAAGCAGGTCCAGAAATTGATAGGTCGGATAGCTGCCCTACCCCGAATCATCTCTCAATCCTCGTACAGATGCCACAAATTCTTCAACATCTTGAGAAAAGACAACGGATTTCACTGGAATGAAGAATGTGTCAAAGCCCTGTAAGAACTAAAAGCGTACATGTCATCACCACCACTATTGTCAAAGGCAGAACCGGGCGAACCCTTACTCACTTACCTGGCCGTATTGGAAGTCCCAGTCAGTGTAGTGTTGGTTCGCGAAGTAAAAAGTATGCAATCACCTATCTATTACATTAGCAAACCCCTAATGGACATCGACACACGGTATCCACACCTCAAAAAATTGGCTCTGGCACTGGTCACGACTTCAAGGAAGCTGAGACCCTATTTCCAATGCCACCCCATTAAAGTAGTGACCACGTTCCCTTGAGGAGCATCTTGCACAAGCCCGAGCTATCGGGCTGGCTCGCTCGATGGGCCATAGAGCTCAGCGAGCACGATATCACATATATTACTAGAATTGCCTTCAAGTCGCAAGTCCTCGTCGACTTTGTTGCTGACTTGAGCGCTAAAATATTGTCGGAAGTAGAAAAGGAAGCCCTGCATTTCACCTCAAATACCGACCTCTGGATCCTCTATACAGATGGGACCGCAAATGTCTCAGCATCGGGATTGAGACTCGACCTCGAAGTCCCCACGGGCGAAACCATTTGCCAGTCCATACGATGCCTCGAGTCGACTAACAACGAGGCAGAATACGACGCCGTTATTGGAGGTGTAAAACTAGCCATCAGGTACGGGGCCAGCCGGCTCGTCTTGCACTGCAACTCTCAACTCGTGGTAAATTGAGTCACCGAGACTTACCAAATCAAGGAACAAAGATTGCAAAAATATCAAACAGAAATCCACAGGTTGATGACACAGCTTGACGAATGCCGCTTCGAACAAATTCCTAGAGCGTGCAATGCCGAAGCAGACAGCCTAGCTAAGCTAGCCGCGGCCACTACAAGTCTAAGTTAAGAGAGCATCATAACTCTCCTTCACTCGGCAACCGATCACCCAGATGGACTCTCCCTGCATTTAACTTGGGACTGGCACCACCAATTTCTATCATATTTACATGACGAAACACTACCGCCTAATAAGAAGGAAGCAAAGAAGCTCTGCATGCAGGCAACAAGGTACTGCGTAATAAACAACAACCTCTACAAGAGGACCTTTGGAGGACCCCTATCCAAGCGCCTAGGCCCGAATCAGACAACGCCGGTACTAGAGGAAGTTCACGAAGGCCATTGTGGCGCCCACACGGGCAATCGAGTACTCGTGCGTTGCCTAGTACGAGGTTGTATTACTGGCCTACCATGAAAAAAGAAGTTGCGGAGTACTTCCCCCGATGCGAAAATTGTCAAAAGTTCGCCCCCTTGAAACACCAACCAGGGGAACCCCTCCATTCAGTCACTTCGCCATGGCCCTTCATCAAATAAGGAATGGATATAATCGGACCACTACCCGCCGGACGAGGAAAGGTGCACTTTTTTTAGTTTTAACTGACTATTTCTCCAAGTGGGTAGAAGCAGGTGCCTACGCCCAAATTCGCGAGCAATAGGTCATCGCCTTCATCTGGAAAAACATCATATGCCGTTTCGGCATCCCCAATGATATCACCTGTGACAATGGGCAACAGTTCATCGACGAAAAACAACAGATTTCTTCAACAAATGGCATATCAAAAGAGTACTCTCAACACCATACCACCCTGCCGCCAACTGCCAGACAAAGTCGTCCAACAAAACCATATTGAATATATTGAAGAAGAAGCTCATAGAATAAAGGACTGTGGCCCGATCTACTACTAGCGGTACTATAGGCACACAGAACCACCCCCAAGTCATCCATGGGAGAAACGCCTTACTTGCTGGTCTATGAGACTGATTCCATCACCAGTTGAAATAGGAGAGCCAAGTTTAAGGTACTCGCATACAAGTAGAGCAGAGAATGATACGAATCGACTCCATGACCTCGATGAAGCCGAAGAAAGAATAGAAATGGCCCACATTAGGCTGGTAGCCAAAAAATAGCAAATCGGAAGATACTACAACAAGAAAGCAAAAATTCGGCCGCTCAAAGTAGGCGACTACGTACTAAAAGCCAAGACACTGGCATTCAAAGACCCCAGCGAAGGAAAATTGGGAACCAATTGGGACGGACCCTACAAAATCACCGCAACAGCGGATAAAGGTTCATTTCGACTAAAGACCATGGAGGGGAAAATTCTCCAAAACAACTGGAACATCTCTCACCTCAAGTATTTCCATTTCTAAAAAAGTATCCCCCGAGTCGAACTCTTTTTCCCTCATCCAAGTTTTGTCCCAATCGGGTTTTCTCAGAGAGGTTATTAACAAGGCGACGAAGGAGATGCTCAGAAATGCTTACGATGCTAATTTGACATGCCAATCGTTCCGCCAATCGGCATGAAAGGCGTATCATAGGGACTAAGGCTATGACTATCTCCAATGTATGAAAGGCTACGGCCATCTCCAATATATGAAAGGCCACTGACATCTCCAATGTATCAAAGGCTATGGCCATCTCCAATGTATGAAAGGTTATGGCCATCTTCAATGTATGAAAGGCTACGACCATCTCCAATGTATGAAAGGCTACAGCCATCTCCAATGTATGAAAGGCTACGGCCATTTCCAATGTATGAAAGGCTACAGCCATCTCCAATGTATGAAAGGCTACGGCTAAGGCCACCCACAGCGTATAAAGAGGCTAAGGCCACCCACAGCATATAAAGAGGCTACGGCCATCCATAATTGCATAAAAGGCTAAGGCCACTCATAGCGTATAAAGAGGCTACGACCATCCATAAATTCATAAAAAGGCTAAGGCCGCCCACACCATATAAAGAGTCTACGACCATCTACAGCGCATAAAAGGCTAAGGCCACACACAGCGTATAAAGAGGCTACGACCATCCATAAACGCATAAAAGGCTAAGGCCGCCCACAACATGTAAAGAGGCTACGACCATCCATAAACGCATAAAAAGGCTAATGTCTCCCACAACATATAAAGAGGCTACGGCCATCTACAGCGCGTAAAAGGATAAGGCCAACTACAACGTGTAAAAGTGACTATGATCATCCATAATGCATAAAAGGCCAAGGCCGCCCACAGCGTACAAAGAGGCTACGACCATCCATAAACACATAAAAAGGCTAAGGCCGCCCACACCATATAAAGAGGCTATGACCATCTACAAAATATAAAAGGATAAAGCCTTCTACAGTATGCAAAGAGACAATGATCGTCCATAACGCGTAAAAAGCTAAGGCCAATACCGGAGCAACTGACTCAAATCGACCAAGCCGACACAATCGGATCCAAGGGAAAGACAACAACTGCCCTAGAGCAAACAAACGGCTAAGGCCAATGTCGACTCAGCCCAACTATGACAAATTAACTCGATAAAAATCGACACCACATAATAAGTACGCAAGATAAAAGTACGGAACGAACGCATGAACACAAAAAGAAATATACATATACGATTTCCATTTACTCCAACAGTTTTCATGTAAAAATCATTTACAAGAATCACGTCTCTCTGACTACAAAATCAAAAAAAAAAAATAAAGCCTAACTACCACCCTGGCCTTCACCACCTCCCAGTGCACCAGCCGTGCCATCGCCACGCTCATCGCAACCCACAGCCCGGAACAATAAAGAAATCCAGGACCCCGTGCCCAACTGATTCACATCCGCAAAGGTATATCCCGCCAGGCCCGGGGAGTCAGGGTTATACCCACACACTTCCCGTGGGTCCCTAACCAGACGACACTGATCCTCGACTTCCATCTCAGTAGCCCTACTAACGGGGTGTGGACGCCCCGGCTGTAGACATGGAAACACATGAGAGGTTACAAAGGTTGAACAGGCGTAAACAATTGAAAATGTTGATTGCATGAAACGACACATACGTTCGGGATTCCACACTTCAGGAAACCCTTTGGGGGCCTCCACCAAATCAGAAGTTCGGACAAAGAAGAACTTCAACCAAAATTGATGGTTGGGCTTGTCGTCCATTTTGACGACCAAACCCTTCATTCCGCGGTTCTTAAGCTGCAACATCGTCCCCCTCAGGAACCCGAGACTGAACAATTGCAGTAGATGGTGTATTGTAACGTCAAGTCTGGTCCTCTCAGCTTAAGTTGTCAGTATACAAGTCTGGCCCTCTCAGAATAAGTCGTCAGTATACGACATATCTTCCATGTGTAGGGAGTAAGTTGGGCCGGACACACATTGTAGAATCTACAAAGGTTCTCTACCAATGGGTATATGGGAGACCACACCCAATTAGGAAGGGATATTTGTAAAAAAACATAGAACCACGGTCTGTGCACATTAGCAAAATCATCTTTGGGCACTTCCATAACCACGACTAGAGAATGGACGTGTCAACAGGCTGGTAAAACTATAAAGTGAACTCAAACAAGGTCCCTGTAAAGAGAACGAGGATATGAAGAACTTTCTTGAAGACATCTAAAAGATTGTGCAAATTGAACCATCTTCCTATTTATAGTACCCTAATACACGGGATTCGAAGAGGTGAGTGTCAGAAAAAGGGCGGGAAACCAAAAAGTCAAATCACCCCCTGACTTGCCTTGGGAGCAGTTGTAATTATGACGCATTCCGCTAGTAACGTCAATTCAAAAAGTAAGACATGTGCCAATACATGGGCGACGCCACGGCGAATCGATTTGTCCACCCATTGTAAACGTATACCGAATACATCTCCAACAGGCAGAGGGACTAACTGTATGGGGTTGAATTTGATATAAATAATAAGGGCCGAGTACATTTCCCCTCACGCCTACGCGGCATCGGGGGCACGACCCTCACTCGCATCCTTAACAACGAAGGCGTAGCACTAACTCGTGTATGTAGGCACCCCTTCCGCTCTCCTCTTTATATTTTAAGTATGTCAGCAGTCCTTCGACGAATTATGACTTTAGCGAGAAAACCTTTCCTCTATATAAAGAGGGGTTTAACTTATTGTAACGGACAAGTGTTACTTTTAACAATACAATTTCTGATTATTCTCTCTCTATTATTCTCTCTCTTGTTATCCTCTCAGTGATAATCTTCGATAACCATCATAATTTCGTCATTTTTTGTTAAGAATCATAATATAAATGATATAGATATTTTTTCGGGGTTTATTATATTTGATTGCGATTTTCCCTTTTCTCATATTTTTAATTGATCATAACTTATAATGTGATAATATTAATAAAGCCGTAAAATATGAATGCACTCTTGATGTAAATATATTACAACTAATATCCAGATGAGTTAATATGAGTGAGAGAATATATATTCTCAATATTTTGTATTTAAAATTTGCTCCTTGTGGCACCCCTTTTTTATTACAAAATCTGATTTATGACACTTGGGAGGACAACTCATTTCTTTTGGGAATTGGATTTGATTTGAAGAGTCGCCACCTAATGAATAGGGTGCATTAGGACACCAAAGGAGTTTGATTTTAGTAACCAATGATTGGGTAAGAGCTTAAAATTATTCCAAGGGGAAGGTGTTAGGCACCCCTCAGAATCCACTAGTGTATTTCCCGGCCAGACTATTATTGGGAATTTAGGTGCAAGTAATATGTATGCAAATAAAGCTCCAAAAGAGGGGATTTTCACATAATGATTTACAAATAAACAAAGTTGGAAACAACTAAAAGAAAGCTGATTTTCCTAAAACAAGGGTTTGAATATTTTTTTTTAAAGAAACAAAGAAATAAGGGAAAAGGGGTCCTAGGCTTATTAACAATATGGAACACCCCACACAATACCCGGTAATCACTCCTCAATGAGGGGATACACGTGATATTATAGCGTGGTCATCATGTTCATGTCTACCCTTCCCACCCTGTTAAGGTATTAAAGCGCGAACTGGCCTTGATTACTTATTGCATGCTATTATCTGTCCCAATCCTATCAGTCCCGAAGGAATTTAGGTATACTAGCCCTAAATGAGAGGGATGTTAGGCTTATTTGTAATTACTAAAGGTAAAAACTCTAACGCGACATACAAAACATGTATTGCAAGTAGGGGAAAGCACATAACAAACGGAGGCTCAGATCTACCCCTTTTGAATAAAGAAGCACGTAATTAGCATGACTTACACATACTGTTTAGGTCAGATCAACTACTAAACATGAAAGAGTTTAGAGGTTGAGGCAGACTGATTCATTATGTAATTCAGATAGGAAGCCCGACTTGGGCTTGCCTGCTTGTTGTAGTTATTAATAGAAATAGATTTAATATAGAACTTTACCCTAAGGCCTGCCTAAGTGTTTGACTAGGATCATGTGCACATGGTATCTACTGGATTCAGAAAGCAAATGAAATAACAAGGTCTGAAATAAACTGAATACATATTGTTTAAATTTGCTAAGTGAGGGTAATCAGATTGATAAAAGGGAGGCCAGATTTAACGAAGGCTATATGTTCGGCAACTTATAGTACACGTTAATACTGATTTTAGCACTCTATGTGAATGAAACGGCTCAGATTCGATTTGGAGTTCCTATAGACATGCTTTCTACGTGTAGTTGATTTTGAACCTTGTAGACATGGAATAAAATTCAGAAGACTTGTTTTAAACCTATGAACTTGGTATCTGGATGTTGAATTTTTTTAAGACCTATGAACATGATATCTAGATGCAATTGAGTGTCATATTTGGAGAATCATGTAGGCATGATTTCTATATGAATATAGTAGCCCTATGATCATCATTTCTGTATGAAAATGGATGTACATAATTCAGAAGGACTTATAGATATGATTTTAACATGCATATGCATAATACCTATAAAAAGGAATCCTAGATGCATGTAGATTTTGAAATTACCTATAGGCATGATTTCTATATGCATTTGAATGTGCATAATTCAAAATAGATATAGGCATGATATCCACCCTTTGCATACAACTAACCACCCCTACGAGTTTATTACAAATTGTTACATTCCAAAATAAAGTAAAAAAATATATTGAAAAAAATATATAAATAAAAGTACAACCAGTGAAAGCCTGATCCAGACTTCATGTCTAAAATATGAGGGAAACCAACCCCAAGAGATCGTGATCCAAAGCCTTTCACCCATTTGAGTAAGTCAAAGTTCCCTTAGAGCCTCAAAGGGCTCCGGGAAATGCTCACACCCAAATATACTATGAGAACATGGATAAGTGTAGTGTGGAAGGGCCAGCCCTTGAGTGTCCAAGTTCAGAGGGAGCTCAAAAATTTCCCAAGCCAAGGCTCATAAAAGAAGGCAAAACTTAAAGACTAAGAAAGTGTACAAGTGTAGAATAGAATGCTAAAAGGGAATATGGGTGGGAAATAGCTACAAATAAGCACACATAGGGGGTTCAGGTGAATGTAGAGATGGTAAAGATCCCATTGCATAGGCAAGGGCAGGCCTTAGGCATGCCCAACAATGGAGAATGCTAGCACACCGATAAGCCTGCCATAACACACATTATTAGAGGCTAGGACCCTAGGGGATCAAGTTTGATTCATGGACAATAAAGCCGTAAAATATGAATGCACTCTTGATGTAAATATATTACAACTAACATCTAGATGAGTTAATATGAGTGAGAGAATATATATTCTCAATATTTTGTATTTAAAATTTGCTCCTTGTGGCACCCCTTTTTTATTGCGAAGTCGGATTTATAACACTTGGGAGGACAACTCATTTCTTTTAGGAATTGGATTTTATTTGAAGAGTCGCCACCTAATGATTAGGGTGCATTAGGACACCAAAGGAGTTTGATTTTAGTAACCAAAGATTGGGTAAGAGCTTAAAATTATTCCAATGGGAAGGTGTTAGGCACCCCTCTAAATCCACTAGTGTATTTTCCGGCCATACTATTATTGGGAATTTCGGTGCAAGTAATATGTATGAAAATAAAGCTCCAAAAGAGGGGATTTTCATATAATGATTTTCAAATAAACAAATTTGGAAACAACTAAAAGAAAGCTGATTTTCTTAAAAGAACGGGTTTGAATTTTGTTTTTTAAAGAAACAAAGAAATAAGGGAAAAGGGGTCCTAGGCTTATTAACAATATGGAACACCCCACACAATACCCGATAATCACTCCTCAATGAGGGGCTACATGTGATATTATAGCGTGGTCATCACGTTCATGTCTACCCTTCACACCCTGTTAAGGTATTAAAGCACGAACTGGCCTCGATTACTTATTATATGTCCCAATCCTATCAGTCCCGAAGGAATTTAGGTATACTAGTCCTAAATGAGAGGGATGTTAGGCTTATTTGTAGTTACTAAAGGTAAAAACTCTAACGCGACATACAAAACATGTATCGCAAGTTGGGGAAAGCACATAACAAACGGAGGCTCAGATCTACCCCTTTTGAATAAAGAAGCACGTAATTAGCATGACTTACACATACTGTTTAGGTCAGATCAACTACTAAACATGAAAGAGTTTAGAGGTTGAGGCAGACTGATTCATTATGTAATTCAGATAGGAAGCCCGACTCGGGCTTGCCTGCTTGTTGTAGTTATTAATAGAAACATATTTAATTTAGAACTTTACCCTAAGGCCTGCCTAAGTGTTGGACAAGGATCACGTACACATGGTATCTACTGGATTCAGAAAGCAAATGAAATAACAAGGTCTGAAATAAACTGAATACATATTGTTTAAATTCGCTAAGTGAGGGTAATCAGATTGTTAAAACGGAGGCCATATTTAATGAAGGTTATAAGTTCTGCAATTGATAGTACCCGTTATTACTGATTTTAGCACTTTATGTGAATGAAATGGCTCAGATTTGATTTGGAGTTCCTATAGACATGCTTTCTACGTGTAGTTGATTTTGAACCTTGTAGACATGGAATAAAATTCACAAGACTTGTTTTAACCCTATGAACTTGGTATCTGGATGTTGAATTTGTTTAAGACCTATGAACTTGATATCTAGATGCAATCGAGTGTGTATATTTGGACAATCATGTAGGCATGATTTCTATATGAATATAGTAGCCCTATGATCATCATTTCTATATGAAAATGGATATACATAATTCAGAAGGACTTATAGATATGATTTCTACATGCATATGCATAATACCTATAAAAAGGATTCTTAGATGCATGTAGATTTTGAAAATACCTATAGGCATGATTTCTATATGCATTTGAATGTGCATAATTCAAAATAGATATAGGCATGATATCCACCCTTTGCATACATAGTTACTCGCCCTTTTTCATTAACCACCCCTACGAGTTTATTACAAATTATTACATTCCAAAATAAAATAAAAAAATATATAAATAAAAGTACAACTAGTGAAAGCCTGATCCAGACTTCATGTTTGAAATATGAGGGAAACCAACCCCAAGAGATCGTGATCCAAAGCCTTTCACCCATTTGAGTATGTCAAAGTTGCCTTAGAGCCTCAAAGGGCTCCTGGCAATGCTCACACCCAAATATACTATGAGAACATGGATAGGTGTAGTGTGCAAGGGCCAGCCCTTGAGTGTCCAAGTTCAGAGGGAGCTGAAAAGGTTCCCAAGCCAAGGCTCATAAAAAAAGGCAAAACATAAAGACTAAGGAAGTGTGCAAGTGTAGAATAGAATGCTAAAAGGGAATATGGGTGGGAAATAGCTACAAATAAGTACACATAAGGGGTTCAGGTGAATATAGAGATTGCAAAGATCCCATTGCTTAGGCAAGGGCAGGCCTTAGGCATGCCCAACAATGGAGAATGCTAGCATACCGATAAGCATGCCAGAACACACATTATTAGAGGCTAGGACCCAAGGGATCAAGTTTGATTCATGGACAATAATTTATAGTATTGCCATGACTCAAAACATAGCTTAAACAGATAGGGGGTAGGGATTTAGGATTCATAGTAGAACAAGCAGAAAGAAACTTTAGCATGCTAGAGTAAGTGTTGAACTATACGAAAGTAGTAAGCAAACATGGATAAAGATTGTAAATAAACACAGTGAGGTGGAGCTGATGAGAACTTTAAATCAAGAAATGCCAGTTTTAAAGAAGCAAATAGAGAAAAGTAGGCAGCAAGACTTGCAAACATGCCACAGTACAAGTAACAAGAGAAAAAAAATACTTTTGTGTATGAGTATAAGTTCAGAAAGACTATGATTGTTGGTGTGTATAAAACTAAGAGTCTTCGTGTGTTTTGTCAATAAAAGAGTTAGGTATTTTTACTATGAAAATAGGTGGAAAGAAGGTAAGAAACTAATTATAGAACTAGGTATCGATTAAAATCAATCAGTACAAGACTTCGTTTAACTAAGAAATTTAGACTTAAACGGTAATAAGCCAAAATCATTTATGGAAAGAAATCAAATAAGCATCTTGTGCAAAGCAGGCAATTAGGTGTAAATACATAGGAATTTATTTAGGGAAAGAATTTTGAAATACACGGTTAAAACAAAATAAAGTAAGAATCAATTAGTACGCAGTAAATCAAAGAATCAGAGGTTTGCAATTATTTGTCCATGATTAAACAATGTTAGAAAGGCTAAGGAAATTTTCGACTCAAACCAAGTAATAAGAAAATCAACAAACAAGGAAAAAAATCTACCAGACCTACACATATGGAGTCAAAAATTAATCAAAATTTAAAAGCCATTTTAGAGGGAAGTTCATCACATAGAAAGAGCACACAAGTAAGCTAGGCTGAATTTAGGGCAAAGAAAAACATCATGCAATTGCAAAATCAGTAAGTAGTAGACTATGGTAGTTACATAGGTCAGCAATGTAGAATAGCAATAGTATCAAATAGCGTACAAAGGGTCGGGTAGAAAGACCTTAGAAGAGTTTATGAAAGAATTATAACCATGTAAAGAAACAAAGGTCGAAACAAAGATTTTGAAGCCTAATCGAGTAGTACGTGAAATAACTTCAAAAACTCAAAATAGTTTAAGAGAAGTTAGGGTTTTGAAATCAAACAAGTTCAGAGATGAAGAACAAACAAATCACACAGCCAATGGTCCCAAAACTCAAATGAATCCCCAAATTTAGGGTTCTTACCATCAATCGAGGGCAGAGATGCGAGGATAAGTAATCAACAAAAAGATACTAACGAAACAAGTTTAGAGGTCTTAGAATGGGACTGAGACCTTTAACATGCTCTTTCAGTAGCAGAACTCATGAGAAACATAGTAAAAGAACAATATGCGAAACACAGTAGAAGAACTAATAAGAACATAGTAGAAAAAAATATATAGAAAACACAATAGAAGAACTAGTAAGAACACAGTAGAAGAAACATATAATAATAAATTAATAGGAAATATATTAGAAGAAACACACAAGAAACTTAACGAAAATTAGAGAAACATCTTAACAAAATCCTAAATCGGAAAGATAAAGGTTTTAAAAGCACCATTTTTGAAAGAAATCTCGAGAAACCATTTAAAAGCTCAGGGAAAGCGCGAATCTAAAATGGATCTAAAGAAACCAGAAGAACCTCAAAAGCTAGGGTTTCGAAGGAAACCAAATAGTGAGAAAGACTTGGATAGTCGATGATCTAAGCAGGAGGAGTAGAGGCCAAACTCGAACAACTATGGCTTGCCAGAGAAAGCTGCGGAGGGCCATATAACTCGAATCAAACGAAGCCTGGACCAAGATTCTTCGTGGTCAGGACTTTAATCTTCAAAAACCAGGCGTGTATGAGTCATAGGAGGTCAGTATAAGACTCCAATGGCCTTGGAAGCCATAAATTCCGATGGTTTTAGGGTGGGGAGAGAGGAAGGCGACTAGGGTTTCTAAGAGAGAATTTGTGAAAGGGAGAATCCAGGGGTGGCTACTACTGAGAAATAAGTAGGGTTTGGGGGGTGTTAGGAAATTAAAAAGGAAAGAAAGAGTGTGAGACGTTGATCTGTTAGATCATCTGCTGGGATTAAATGGGGGGTCGGGTGGGTTATTTTAAAGGGTCGTGGGTCGGGTAATTTAGGAATTTGCCCGGGTAATGAGATCTGAAATTTGATTTAATTAGGGGTGCCAAATCTAGCCAAAATTTAAATACCAAAGGGCTAACATTTAAATAGCCATTTTCCTCATTTATTTTTTTAAAAATAGTAAAGTAATTTCTAAAAATAAATTAAAATTACTAAAATTATTAATCATGTATAAGTATGAAAATAAAAATATTGGAGTCAATTTTATAATTATAAATATAATTACATCTAAAAAAATGCTAATATTGTTATTATATACAATTTAGCGACGAATATTTAAATAGAGTAGAGTTTTTAAATATAGCTTTATCGGATTTTCCTCATCACAGGTCCATTGTGTATGTAAACGTGTTGTAAGCAGCTTTAATTGTGTGCATCTTAGATATCGAGTAAGTTTCTTTTGGTATTATCTTCTCTTTCTGATATAGAAAACACAGTAAGAGTAGTATCACTATACTATGGCTTAGATTCATCTTTAGAATACTAAAATTATTGCGATAGTAAGCATTATTTTTGTGCGGCGAACTTATGATGCAGTAAATCTAGCACGAGTTTGATTTGTGTCTTTTTCTAATGAGCATCATCATCAATTATATTTGTATAATAATTATATAATTGTTGTAAATATTCGTTTAGCTTGTTCATAGAAACATATAAATCAAGGGTTTCAGTTCGTCCAATCTCCATATAAGTATATAAAGCATTCATTAATTATTGACAATCAAACATTTTAATAGAAGGATTTAAAACAGCACCAACTAAGTAAATCGGAGGAATTGGAAAGAAGTATTTTTTGAATTTTTGTTGCATTTTTTCCACAACATCCTTATATTTTTCTTTCTTCTTAAATTCAAATAGTAGAAAAGAAATTTTAGCTATATGTACCAAAGCCATGGTAACAGTAGGGTAATATACTCCAGAAAACTCAACAGTAGGATAATATGTAAATCGGGTATTACTATTACTACCAGATGCTGAAGGACTACCTCTTTTTTTATCTTTCCTGCCAGTAACTTTTCTACACGCTCTTTTAGCAGCATTCAACATATTGTAACAATTAAAGTATAAGCTAAAATTGAATATGCAATTAAAATAGTAAATAAGAGAAAGAGTTGGAGGGAGTACACCGAATTTGACAATTTATTGAGCACTTGATTACGCAATTCCGATGTTACCACGAACAAACGTCAAGCAAGTATTTCAATTGTTTAAACTTCAAAATCAAAAAGATAAAATACTATAAATTAAATTGAAGAAAAAAGAGCCAAATAAAACTAGAAGATGAATTGAAGACTTAAAGTCTTGAAACTTGAAGAATGAGAGAAATTGAGATTGGAAAATGAGTGTTGATTGAAGAAATGAAGAAGAAGGGGGGGGGGGTATTTATAATTTTAGAGAAGGTTAATTTTGTGAATTGAAAAAAGGTTATTTTTTTTAAAAAAAAATAGGCTATTTATGCAATTGAAATGTTGGGCGACGGATCCCTGCCAGGGGTGACCATTGCCAACGGAAAGCTGCCCCTAGAATAAAATAAAGCTAGATGTTGCATTTGATATGGATCTATAGATCAATCTTCAATATTATCTTGATATATGTGAATACCAATACCATATATGGGATGACATAGCATCCAATTCCATTTATTTGCTATATCTATTTGTTCTGATCAATCCAAATTATTCCTATGGGGACAAGGGTAGCAATCCTTTATTTTCGGAAAAAGACCCATATGCCCACAGATCAACGAACCGGAGGAAGAAATGAACCACATCGGATATGAAATTCTATTTTCACTTTCAGTTTCGCCTCATGACTCGGGATACGTGCAAGAAGGGCTAGGGAAGGAGCAAGGGGTTCACCCACTTTCACGATTTTCATAGGTTCAAGAGATAAATATGGTCGGCTATTTGTGTAAAGATTCCTATATAATAAATTTGACCAATTGATAAATTTTGGGGTCTACATCTATCATTGCTGTCATCATAAGTATGTGTTGTGATCTACATCTTGAGGTGATACTATTATAAATTTTCTTTCCTTGGGAACAATAGATTGTGGTCTACATTTTTTGATACTATTGTAAATTTTCTTTGGAAATTATTTACCATGCTCTACATTTTATGATACTGCTATAAAGAATTTCAAAAACCATTTTCCGGAGTATAATTAAATAATTGCAATATTGATGTCATGGTCTATTTAACATAACAACCAAATAGAGAAATATTAATTTCGAACAAAAATAGTGGTGGATTGATAGCATCACTAATAAGGATTTTTGGAAGCTCCAAGAAGGCCATTTACAAGATCTCAAGCTAAGGAATTGCAAACTAAGGTTGCTGGACTTCAATGGCAAATAAAGAAGCTTCTAACTATGGAGGAAGAGGTCATGCCCAAAGGAGAAGAATTGCCGAAGTTTTAAAATCATTTGGTTGCTCAAATTGAAGACTAAGAGGAGGAAGATTTGGTCACCCAAATAAGCCCTTGAAGTACACCAAATGGGCTCCAAATGATCCTAAAAGAGTTCCAGAAGGAGGTGTTACAAAAGGAGCCCAATTGTAATCCAAACCAATGACCCAAACTAGTTGTTTTAAGGCCCAAATTTTCCCCAAAGGGTCTTGGCCGCCCCTCACATAATTTTATGACTTTTCTTACTCTTTAGCAACCACCTACCTAATTATAATGATTATGTTTTTCATTACAACCACCCCAACTAGTTTTTAATGTTAATTTTATGCCTCTGTACTCTTACAAATAGGGTGTTCTTCTCATTCATAAAATACTACATTATTGATTAAGTATATCATACGTTGAGAGTTCTTTTGAACATTTGTTACTTGTGCTTTGAGATTTATCTTTCAACCTTTACTAGTTCATAGTTCAAGGTAGTAAGATTTTTCTTTTATGATATCTTTGATTCCTTTGTGGTATTCTTAGAAGGTGATTTATACTATTATTAATTGTTATCTCAAGTTACTTGTAAAGTGGTCAAGATTCGAATCTATTATTTTGATTTTCTTTTTAAGTAAAGGCATTTGATTTCTTTCATAAATCAAGACATTGTTACTTTGATCTTGTCAAGGCTATAGTACTTGCGTTCTTGAGAGTAATCGGAATTCTTTCCTTGAATCTTTCCCATATCCTTTATTTCGTCTCTTTAATTCTAGTTAGTTAATTCCTGTTGTTATTGCTTCCACATTTGCTTCTCAAATTCTTATTCTAGTTTGAATTCCCGACCTAGTTGTTATCATTCTATCAAGATTTCATTCTTGATAATTCTTGGGATATCTTTAATACTAAGAGCAACAAAAAACAATAACGAAAAAAAACGAAAATCAGTTTAAAACAAGTAAAGTATAACTGTTTGCTCTCTAGGATATTTCTTTTGTATCTAAGTTGTTTCCAAAGATTAACAAAGAAAACAAGTAGAGGGGATCTCTGCATATTTATATTCTTTCCTTTTTTGTTCGTGTCTTGTTTCAACCGAGCCTAAAAGTTCTAGGATTTAGTTCTTTCTTCTTTTATTTCTTCCCAAAAACAAAAAAAAATCTGAGTTTTACTACTGAGAACTACATACAAGTTGGGTTTAACTATAAATCTATGAAGTACTTTGTTCAAAGGTTATTCCGAGAGAAAAAAAAAGCGGCTAATTTTGTGTGATACAATTTATTTTTAAAGATGTAACATATAGGTAGTGATGATGAATGAAGGATTCTCCAAGAAGCTGAAATCAAAGCAAGGAATGATTTTACCTTGCAAGCCATGCATCAACAGTTTGAAAGGATGAATCTGCAACTCCAAGAAATGAGGGATACCATAGCTGAACTTAGGAGGGAAAATAATGTTAGGCCACCTGCTAGAAGAAATGTACCCCATGCTCGTATTGTAAATCAAGCAAACTTTATTGATGATTTTAATGATATTGATTTTGATAGGGTGAGAGGAGATAGGAGGGGACAAAGAGGTAGAATAGAGTATGATAATATAAGTAGTATAAAGATGCAGATGCCATCTTTCAAAGGAACAAGGGATTCAGACTTGTATCTTTATTGGGAGAGAAAGGTTGAAGCCATCTTTGACTGTCACAACTACTTTGAAGGTTAAAAAGTTAAACTTGATATTGTTAAGTTTTCTGACTATGCTTCTATTTGGTGGAAAAAGCTTAATAGGGATAGATTGCAAGAAGGAAAAGCACCAATTGCTACTTGGGCTGAGGCTAAGAGGGTGATGAGGAAGAGACTCATACCATCACACTTTCAAAGAGAGCTACAACTATGTCTTCAAACATTGAAGCAAGGGTCCATGTCAGTAGATGAGTACTTCAAGGCTATGGATATAGCTATGATCCAAGCTAATTGTATGGAGGAAGAAGAGGCTACAATGGCTAGGTTTTTAAATGGTTTAAATAAGGAAATAGCTAATGTAGTAGAATTACAACAATATGCAACAATAGATGAGTTAGTTGGTATGTGTATAAAGGTAGAAAATCAAAATAAAAGAAAGCAAACTAGCTCATGGAGAGGTCGGACAAGCACCATGCCTAAGAAGCCATGGCCAAATCAGGAGATGAAGAGTTCTTCTAGACCTCAAGAAGACAAGGGAAAAGGTAAATTGGAGAAAAAAGAGGGAGGTAAAACCTTTAACCCTAAACCTTTTACACCTTCTAGTTCTATTCAGTGTCATAAATGTAAAAGATGGGGACATATGATGCATGAATGTCCAAGTAGAAGAAACATCATTCTAAAAGAAGATGGAGGATATGAAAGTAAAAAAGGTGAGGGGGAAGAAGAGGGAGATATGAGTGATGAAGATGATTTAGAACAACCTAATGATGGAATGGTTGAGGTAGTTAGGAGGATTATGACCATTAATTTATGAAGCAATAGTGAAGCACAAAGAGAGAATATATTCCATACTAGGTGTGGGATAAAGGAAAAAACTTGCTCTATGATCATTGATAGTGGTAGTTGTGCTAATGTGGTTAGTTCTTACTTTGTGGAGAAACTGGGACTTGCATGCATGAAACACCCTACTCCCTATAGACTCCAATGGTTAAATGATTGTGGTGAACCAAAGGTAAATAAACTGTGTATGATTTCATTTAACGTTGGTAGATATGAGGATGATATTATTTGTGACATAGTGCCTATGCAAGCTTGTCATATATTACTGGGTCGTCCTTGGAAGTATGACAGGAATGTTTTCCATGATGGGAGAAAGAACAGATATTCTCTTGAACTAAATGGTAGGAAATTTACTCTTGCACCTTTATCTCCTTCTCAAGTGTTTGAAGATCAGAAGAGATTAAAAGAAACAATGGGAAAGCCAGGGGGGATAAAAAGTGAGCTTGAGGAAAAAGAAAAGAAAGGAGGCCAAGAATTAAAAAAAAAAAAAAAGAGATGGCCGATAGAAAGAGAGACAAGGCAGCAATTTGAGAGAAGAGATAAAAAAGGGTTCGAATGAAAAAATAAACAGTGTTGGTGAGAGGAAAGCGGCTAAGGAAATAAAAAATGAGAGTTTCTATATAAAATCCAAGGAGTGCTTAAATGCAAGAAAAGAGGGGCTGCCCATAATACTACTTACTTACAAAGAGGCATTGATTAAGTCTGAGTTGCTAACTTTATCTTTTCCAAGTAGTATTTCTTCTCTTTTGCAGGATTTTGAAGATGTCTTTCCAGAAAATATTCCTAGTGGATTGCCACCTTTACGTGGAATTGAGCATCAAATTGATTTTTGTGACGACCCGGCCCGTCGTCACGGGAATTACCACCCCGTTATGTTGAAATTGTATGTTTTATGACTTTATATCAATGTTAAAGTCTATCGGGTGAGTTAGGAGTGAATTGGATTGAAAATGAGGCATATAGCCTTTGTGAAAGAAACTTGAATAAAGAAAGTCAACCCGGAGTTGACTATTTGGTTAGAGGGCTCGGAATCGGATTCCGATGATTCGGTTAGTTCCGGGAGGTGATTTGTGACTTAGGGGAGCGATCGGAATTGAATTTGGAGGCCCGGTGTAGAAATAGGCTTGAATTGGCTAAGGTTGAATTTTGGCGAAATCCGAACGGTAGGTGAGATTTTGATCCGGGGTCGGAATGGAATTCCGACAGTTGCAGTAGCTCCGTTAGGTGATTTTGGATGTGCCTGCAAAATTTCAGGTCATTCGGACGTCGTTTGGTCGGGTTTTTGATCGAATGTGTAATTCGGAATGTTTTAAGGAATTTAGGCTTGAATTTGATGTGAATTATGGGTTTTGATGTTGTTAGACATGTTTTGAGGATTGGAGCAAGTTCAAATAAGGTATTAAGATGTGTTGGTATGTTTGGATGAGGTCCCGGGGCCTCGGGGTGTTTTCGGATGGTTAAACGGGAGAAAATTGTGGAAAAATTGCAGGTTGGGATCCTGCTTCTGTTGTTTCCGCTCCTGCGGAATTTTGAACGCAGGAGCGTGTCCGCAGAAGCGGACGAGATGCGCAGGAGCAGCTGGTTACGCAGAAGCGGAAGTAATTCCGCTGAAGCGGCATCGCTGGTGCGAGCCAGTGATCGCAGAAGCGAAGGGGAAGAAAATGGGCATGGTCCGCAGAAGCGGACATTTGACCGCTTGGGTGGGACCGCAGAAGCGGACAATGGTGCGCAGAGGCGGATGTATCCGCAGAAGCGGAAGCTTCTTCACAGAAGCGGGTGCGCTTAAGCGACCCTTCGCTCGCAGAAGCGGAAATGGCCGGCTAGGCCGGGAACCGCTTGAAGCGACCCTTTGGTCGCGGATACGGGTGCATAGGAGCGGAAAATATTCCGCAGAAGCGAAAATCGCTGTAAGTAAGTGTATCCGAAGTTAGAAAAATTTCAGAACATTTCACACATTTTGGGTCTCGGCTTTAGAGGCGATTTGGGCGATTTTGAAGAGAAATTCAAGGGAAATCATCAGGTAATCAACTATGGACTTAAACTATGATTAGTATTGGTAATATTATGCAATTATATCATGAAAATGGAGGAATTTGGGGTAATTTATGGAGGATTTAGCACTAGGCTTGAACTTTAGAAAATCAAGGTTTTGAATGGCCAAATGGAGTCCGAATTTGGTAAAATTGATATGCTTAGACTCGTATCGAGATGAGGATTTCGAATATGTAACTTTTGTAATTTTTCGACAAGCGTACCGAAAGTCGGGTTTTGACAACTTTGGGAATTTTTGATGTAAATTGAGTTATATTGATTGGGTGTCGTCCCATTGGCCTAATTTGTTGTGTGCCTACTGTATTTGATCAGATTCTACGTGTGCGGAGCTTGATTCTCGTGGCAAGGGCATTGCGGAGTAGTCGTCGCGCCGTATTGAGGTGAGTAATAGATGTGGGTGATGACCAGCGGGTTCGAAACCCCGGTATACCACTTTGTGACGCTGTATAGCGGCGAGACACGCACACTCTCGAGAGTGCGGGGTCGATCATGAACTGGAGACTATATATTAGTCCGACCTGTTGATACTGTATTATTGGCTATTCTCGAGCCGTCGAACCTCCTTCCCGGATGGTTGCATATATATATATATTGTGATAATGGCCACTCTTGAGCCAAGGAACCCCCTTCTTGGGTGGTTGAGTATACATGTGGGCCGTGAGCCACTTATTGGATCCCGCGAGGATCGTTATCATGGTCTTATCATATAGACATGCTAGTTTACTACTAGTCCGCAGCTATTTTTGTTATTATGCTAATTCCAATCTCCGGAACTTGATATTACCTGTTTTCCAACTGAAAAATGATAAAAGAGTTTTCAAAAACTACTTTTGAGCCTGCGAGGTTGTATCTGCATATTAGCTGACTAGTAGTGGATCGGGCTGCGCGCCGCAGCGAGATATATGTTGGATCGGACTGCACGCCGCAGAATATCTCTATGAGATGTGCTTGGGCTGTAGGAGCCCCTCCGGAGTCTGAACCCCCACAGTGAGCACGGGTACCCAAAATTGGAGTCCGGCTACGCGCCGTAGCGGTCATATCATGCATTGCATTGCATTTAGCTACATCTGCTAGCTGTTATGCTATTTATTGGTATTTGTTGGTACAGGTACAGTGAAGATTGATTCTATGACAGGGTAGCCGATTATAGCTTTACATAGTGCTTTATTGCGGATTTCTTATCTGCGCAGTCTTACCCTTGTTTATTACCACTGAGTGTGGAAGTACTCATTTTACTCCCTGCACCTTGTGTGCAGATCCAGGTACCTCTCAGCAGTGATCCAGTAGCTGTGCGAGGCGACATCCTGTGGGATATACGAGGTAGCTGCAGAGTCCGCAGGACCCGATATTCCTTCTTACTGTCTTGATTTTGTATTGACTTTTCTTTCCGCACTTGGTATCTTGTAAACCTTTATACACTCATGTTCGGTAGAGGCTCATGACTCTTGACCCTTGGTCTATGGGAGTTGATGTATTATGGGACTTGGTTCCCCGTTTTCGTTACATATATCGCTGTTATTTCTTGAATTAATTTGCTTAAATGGGTTAAGGAGAGCTTCTAGCTCCGTGGTTGATATGGATTGGTCAGGCTGGCTTAGCAATGTGCTGGGCGCCATCACGACCGGATTTGGGGTCGTGACAATTTTGTACCTGGATCACAAATCCCAAATAGGCCAGCCTATAGGAGTAATACAGAAGAGACAAAAAAACTTCAAAGGAAAGTTGAGGAGTTGCTTGAGAAAGGCTTTGTGAGAGAAAGCATGGGCCCTTGCTCTGTTCCCGTCCTATTGTTACCCAAAAAGGATGGAACTTGGAGGATGTGCATGGATTGTAGAGCAATCAACAAGATTGCAGTAAAGTATCACCACTCCATTCCTCGTCTTGATGACATGTTGGATCAATTACATGGATCCAAAATCTTTTCTAAAATTGATCTAAAAAGTTGTTACAATCAGATTCAAATGAATCCTGGAGATGAAGGAAAAACTGCTTTTAAGACCAAATATGGGCTTTATGAGTGGTTAGTTTCGCCTTTCGGCTTGACTAATGCACCTAGAACTTTCATGAGAATAGTGAATCATCTTTTTAAGGATTTTCATGGAAAATTTTTGTGGTGTACTTCGATGATATCTTTGTCTTTTCTAATACTTTAGAAGAGCATGTAGAACACCCAAAGCAAGTTTTTGTAGTTCTTAGAAAGCAACGTTTATTTGCTAATCTTAAAAAGTGTACATTTTATGTGGATCGTGTGATTTTTTTGGGTTTTGTAGTTAGTTCTAAAGGAGTTGAGGTTGATGAAGAAATATCAAAGCAATTAAAGAATGGCTTAAACCTAAGAGTGTAACTGAAGTTAGGAGTTTTCATGGACTTCCTAATTTTTATAGGAGGTTTGTGAGAGACTTTAGCACCATTGCTTCTCCTTTAACTGAAGTGATTAAAAAAGATAAGACTTTTAAATGGGGAAAAGAACAAGATGATGCTTTTAACTTGTTGAAAGAAAATTTATGTTCTGCTCCGTTATTAAAATTGCCTGATTTTTTTAAATCTTTTGAAATTGAATGTGATGCTTCTGGCAAGGGAATAGGTGTTGTTTTGATGCAAGATTCTGAACCTATTGCCTACTTTAGTGAGAAGTTGAGTGGAGCCACATTGAACTATTACACTTATGACAAAGAACACTATGCTTTGGTAAGGGATTTAGCCACATGGCAACATTACTTGTGGCCAAGGGAGTTTATCATTAAAACCGATCATGAATTCTTGAAAAACTTGAAGAGTCAAGGTAAGCTTAGTAGAAGGCATGATAAGTGGGTTAAATTTATTGAAATATTTCTTTATGTAATTTCTTACAAACAAGGGAAAGAGAATGTTGTTGCTGATGCACTTTCAAGAAGGTATGTCTTAGTTTCTACCCTCATTTCTAAATTGATGGGTTTTGATCAAATCAAGGAACTTTATGCTCATGATGTTGATTTTGGCAAAACTTTTGCACATTGTAAGTTAGGTCCTTTTGATAGGTTTAACCTACAAGATGGGTTTCTCTTTAAGTAAATGTCACGACCCAAACCTCGATCGTGATGGCACCCAACACATTGGTAGGCAAGCCCAACCATTTCTCGATAACCATTTTAATTATTAATTAAAAATGTTCCATTAAATGTCAAATAGCCTGATTTCATAACAATAATAATAAGTGCGTAATTAAAAGCAACTGAAATACAGACCAATAGATTTAGTGTCACAAGTCTGAGCCTCTAACAATAGAGTACATCCTATACAATTCGAGTCTAAGCAGAATAAACAAAAGATAGATATAGAAAGGGAGAGATCGAGTCCTGCGGACGTCGGCAGCTACCGCGATATCTCCTCAACAGCTACCCCAATCCGGTATATATATCAATACCTCACCATCGGTCCTCGGCCCCTTTTAGTCAATATAAACTCGCCTCTCGGGCCCACTCAGCTAGAACTGGGTATTCAACCTAGGTTTTCTCACTTAGAGTGCACTTCTAGTACTAGTTCATGTCATGATATACAACTAAGAGTACGACTGAGAGTATGTGTTCAACATATATTAGGGTCATTTAGCTCCACAGGCTTCCCTAAGGTTCTACAGATCGGCACAAGGCCCCAAACATGGCAACTAGCCCAAATATACATATAGAAGCTCAGTCTTAGTCCATATGCACAGTAAAACAACAGTTGGGATGGACTAAGTCCGAATCCCCAGTTACAATATCACCACGCTCGTCACATGACACGTGTTTCATCTCAACATAGCACTGTAGAGTGCAAATACAGGGTTTCAAACCCTCAGTATATCATTCATTACTACCACTCATCTCGAACCGGCAAAATTCCTAGCTCGCTTTGCGCTTTCCTCGCAAATCGACCTCCTCGGGTGCCAAATCTGATCAAAACCAATAACAATACATCAAAAAAGGCTAATGAATCATAACCCAATCGAAAGGACTCGAAAAACACCCAAAAACACGAAGTTGCCAAAACCTGAGCCCTGGGCACGCTTCTCAAACAATTACAAAAGTCACATTTTCAGAATCCTTATCTCGCCCACGAGTTCGTGCATATAAATTTTATCAAAATCGGACTTCAAATGAGCCGGCAAATCATGATTTTTTAGAGCAAAAATCCAAGCCCTAACTCCCTCAATTTAAACCCAATTTCAGAGAATTAATGGAAGATTCTTCGATAAAATGATGTATTAAGAGCACGAGACTTACCTCCAATCACTTCCAGATGAAATCCCCTTAAAATTGTATCACTTAGCTCTCAAGGTGCTCAAAAATGGAGGAAAACAGCCAAGTTTTGCGACTGATTTCTTTTCTTAAAACCTTTTTGTCTCCCAGGTATAACACTATGCGATCGCATTCCCTCTATTGCAATCGCATTGAACAAATTTATCACTTCAAAAATTACTCTATGCGATCGCACTCCTGCCTTGTGATCGCCTAGAACAAATTCCATGCCAAGGACCCTACGTCAAAATACACTATGCGATCGCACACCTTCCATGCGATCGCAGAGAAAAAGATCACAAAGCTATGCGATCGCAACCCCTGCTACACGATCACATAGAACAACTCATAACCCCATTCCTATCCTTCTATGCGATCGCAACATCACCTATGCGATCGCATAGAGCATTCATCTGCAATAAATAACAACAACCATCAGCCCTTCAAAAATGCTAGAATCGATCCGTTTGGACCCCCGGATTCACCCCTAGGCTCTCGAGACCTCAACGAAAACCACAAACCTACTCCAAAACAAGATACAGAATTGTTCCAATCATAAAAACATATCCTTAACACACAAAAATCATCATATTAAGGCGGATTCAAGCCTATGTTTCAACTAAATCTTCTGAAACCAACATCCAATCAAAAACCCGACCAAACGATATCCGAATGACCTGAAAATTTGCAGATGTATCCAAAATCACCTAACAAAGCTACTGCAACTGCCAGAATTGCATTCCGAATCACGGATCAAAATCTCACCTATCGTTCGGATTTCGCCAAAATTCCAACTTTCGCCAATTCAAGCCTATTTCTACATCGGACCTCCAATTTCAATTCTGATCGCTCTCCCAAGCCACAATTGATCCCCCGAAGCTAACCGAACCATCAGAATTTGATTATAAGCCCTTTAACTCACAAGTTAACATCCGGTTGACTTTTCCAAACTATTCCATGATCAAAGAGACTATTTGTCTCATTTCCTACCAAACTCGATTTGAATTGAATCAAATTCACCAAACACACATATTGAAACATAAACAAGCATATAACGGGGAAAATGGGGTGGTAACTATTACAACCCATATCCACACACATTAGTTCACGCCATATGTTAGTTAACACAAATCCAAGAAGGAATTATCCTTGAGATGATAAGAAGTTAATCCGATTGATCTTAAGTGATACAAGGGTGCATAAGGATGATTAAGAAGTATTAGAAGTTACACGAATCAAGGATGGTGTAACTCGTACTTTTGGGTAAACCTATAGATGCTTAATATACTCCGGAGGTCATGTTTTAAGGTATTTGAATCATATAATATCCTTATCATAAGTCTTGAAGTCCAACGAGTTATGAAACAAAAGTCGACAAATGTTGTCGCAACTTAGGTTCATAGTTTTACTTAAACTTTAGGTCAAATGTTATTAAGCTTTTCTCCAAATCTACTTGAAATTACGGGTTGATCTACCCATAAAATTTAACATCTATGAGTCTAGTTTTCAACGCATTAAACCGTTTATCAATACGACATTGGAATAGAGAGATATACACATTTTCGTGAGACTGCACAAGCTGCTAGGTGACAAGTAGATGGGCCAACTACTTGGTTAAATGACGGCCCAAAAGAGGCAATTTCATGTCAGAAAAGGAGCCCATTAAAAGGATTAGCTTCTACAATATATTCCTCATTATATTTCACATATAAACAGACCTAAAACCCTGCAAACTTCTTCCCAAAAATTATCCACAAACCCTAATTGATTTTCCCTCTCTTTCAAGTTCAAATTTGGGGTAAACACTAGAGTTTGAAGAACCAAGATAAAGGATGAGTTATCCAACAAGTAAGGTGAGTTTACTGCTATATTTCATACATTTATTCTGCTGTGAATTCATGGTAATTCGTTATATACACGTATAAACTCACGGGACGGTGATCGGAAGCCGTGAGTTGAGGTTATTCACTTGTAGCGGACTGTTTTGTGCACTGTTTTGTGTTGCTGTTGGGCTGCATTTTTTATTACTGTTTTGTGGAGTTTTGGAGGAGGCAGTATGTGGAGAAACACCATATATATGTTGGGTTGTGGTCTTCTAGTTCTTCGTAATATTTTTGGGTCGTTTGATACGACTATAGTGGCCATCGTATGTATGAAGTGATTAGGTTGTGTGTGGACTATTTTGGGAGGCTCAATATGTTTATTATTGATGTTTTTTAGGTTGTTTGGTGATTGTTTTGAATGGTGTGAAGTCATATATATAGGGGAGGTGCTGTCCGTTTCATCACAAATAGGTTGTGGTTGGTACATAATAGTTGCGACGCTTAAACGTTAATGATAGTGTCATTTCTCCTATTGTAGACTAAGGAGTCATGACATTTGCATAGCTTGAGGTTGGGGCAGTATATACAAGGTATGTGAGGCTATCCCATTCCCTCTTTTGCACGACTCCGATTGTACATAATGTAATGAACGAGCTTCCAAAGATACTCTACTCTTAGAAGCTAGCAGTACTTACATTGTTTCCCCTCTTATGGAACGATTGATGTTGATGTTGCTTCTCTTATTCTTATGTTATCAATCTTGTTGGTACTTCCAGATTCCTATAAGGTTCATAGTGAAGAGTTAGTCATAATAAGGTGTACATAGGATACCGACCTTACGTCACTCCGAAAGGTCTACAAGGTGTTTCCATGAGTCGAGCATGCATTATATATATGTATCTATTTTACTCTACCGAGCAACGCTATAGTCGGCCCGGTACGGCACCTATTGTGCAACCACTGATCAGTTGGGTTTTACCGACCTCCACGTGGCCGGGTACGATTCTACCGAGCCTTATAATGGCTAGGTACATTTTTACCGAGCCTATTACGGCCGGGTACGATATGATGATGATGATATCCACAAAGGCGTATGTTTTAAAAGATTATGTATTCATACATATGTATCATGCATTTCATGTCAGTAGCCCTCAGAGGTACTCAGATGTTACAGGTTGTATATTCTCTATCCCTCCTTACATTACTGTTCGTATTTATGGTTCTCTGCCTTACATACTCAGTACTTTATTCGTACTGACGTCTTTTTATTTGTGGACGCTGCATGTCGTGCTGCAGGTCCTGATAGACAGGCAGGTGCAGCTTCCCCATCACAATAGGTTGTCCAGTTCAGCAATGATTGGCGAGATCCCTTCTCCGGACTTGCCTTGGTCTTGGTATGCATTTTTGTTATAGACATTATGGGTATGTCGCGGCCCTGTTCCGGCTATGTTGTAGCACTTATGTTCCTTTAGAGGCTCATAGACAAGTGTCGACTCATGTTTAGTTTGGTATGCCTTGTCGGCTGGTTTTTGTCGTATAGTCTTTCATTTTAGCGTGGTAGCTTGTACCATATGTATATAGTTTCTTGATTGTCTGGTCATCCCATTTTATGTAGGTTCATGCCATCATATTTTTTTGTTGGTTGTCCATGATCCATGTCTACCATTTATATTGCTCTCGTCAGCCCTAAAAGATAATAAAGAAGGTTAGATAAAATGTACGTTGGTGCTCGGCAAGTATGGTCGGGTGCTAGTCATGGTCCTCCAGTTTGGGTCGTGACAAACTTGGTATCAGAGCAAGTCTGTCCTAGGGATTGTCTATGAGCCATGTCTAGTAGAGTCTTGATTATGGATGTGTAGCGCGCCACATTTATAATCAGGAGGCTACATGACATCTAGGGTTGTTACCTTCTTCCTGAATCTAGATCGTGCATAGAGTTGAGTCGTAAGTGTTCGTCTCTAATATTCACCTTGTTTTCTGCGATGCCTTCGACTAGGAAACAAACAATTAGTAGACGGCTTGATACGACTGCGGGAGAGGGTACAAGTCAGGTGCCCCAAGCCAGAGCAGGCCAAAGTGAGGCTCAGAGTGAGATGCCGTCTCATACCTCATCTACTCCATCTCCTCCAGAGGATATTAGGTGGCACCCAGCACCTCCAGCTCCTCCGTCCGGCACTACAGACCAGGATATGCGGAGTGCTTTGCAGTTATTGACTAGCTTGGTAGCTGCTCAGGCTCAGAGGCAGAATACAGGTGCTGCTGATAAACCAGTTAGTACGAGAGTTCGTGATTTTATTAATTTAGACCCTCCAGTGTTTACCGGATCAGACCCCAAGGAGGATCCGTGGACTTTTATTGACCAGGTTCATCGTACAATACGGGTTATGCATGTTAGTAATACAGAGGCAGCGCCAGGCCCCAGTCTTCGAGGAGTTCGGCGCCATCTGTAGCTTGTGCTCCTCCACAGTTTCAGAAGCCTCGACATGATCGATCCTATTCTGGTCCAGGTCAGAGTTCGCAGGCATCTTGATCGCAACATCACAAGGATACTAGTCAGACAAAACCCACAACACCACGTTGTGATCAGTGTGGCAAGGACCACTTTGGACTGTGTCGTCGAGGTTCTGATGCGTTTTATTCTTACGGACAGCCTGGCCATATAACGCGGGATTGTCCAAACAAGGGAGGTAGTGGTATGGCTCAGCCGACTAGATCTGTATCTGGTTCTTCCTCATTAGTTCAACCTCCAACACAGGGTTCTCAGTAGTCGACAGGTCGTGGTAGAGGTAGAGGTGCAGGGCCGAGTTCGAGTGGCACTCAAAATTGAACCTATGCTATAGTAGGTCGACAGGATCTCGAGTCGTCTCCGGATGTTGTTACAAGTATATTGTCTGTGTTTTCTTATGATGCATATGCATTGATTGATCCGGGATCTACATTATCATATGTTACACCCTTTGTGGCTAATAAGTTTGGCATTGAACCTGAATTGATAAGTAAACCCTTTGCGGTATCTACTCCAATAGGAGATTCTGTGATTGCTAGAAGGGTATATAGAGGTTGCACTGTGATGATTTGTAGTCGTCAAACCTCGGCAAATTTTTTTGAGTTAGAAATGGTTGATTTTGATGTGATACTGGGAATGGACTGGTTGGCCTCATGCTATGCAAATGTTGACTATCGTATGAAGATGGTTAGGTTTCAATTTCCTGGTGAACCCGTCATTGAATGGAAGGGGAACATTGCTACATCGAAAGGTAGGTTTATTTCCTATCTTAAGGCAAGGAAAATGATCTCAAAGGTTTCATTTATCATCTTGTTCGCGTTAGGGATGCGGAGGCGAAGCTGCCTACTCCACAATCTATCCCCGTGGTCAATGAATTTCCAGATGTTTTCCCAAATGAACTCCCAGACCTTCCTCCACAAAGGGAGATTGAGTTTAGCATTGATGTGTTGCCTGAAACTCAACCGATCTCTATCCCTCCATATAGAATGGCCCCGGCAGAGTTGCGAGAGTTGAAGGCATAGTTAAAGGACTTGCTGGATAAGGGCTTGATTAGGCCTAGCACTTCACCTTGGGGTGCGCCAGTCCTATTCGTGCAGAAGCAAGATGGGTCATTACGGATGTGTGTCAACTATCGGCAGTTGAATAAGTTTACTATAAAGAACAAGTATCCACTTCCAAGAATTGACGACCTGTTTGACCAACTCCAGGGTGCCAAGTATTTCTCCAAGATTGACTTACGTTCAAGGTATCATCAGGTATGGGTTAAGGAGAAGGATATTCCAAATACGGCCTTTCAGACAAGATATGGGCACTTTGAGTTCTTCGTGATGTCGTTCGGGCTAACAAATGCCCCAGCAGCTTTTATGGAGCTCATGAATACTGTATTCAGGCCCTATCTTGATGTGTTCGTGATTGTATTCATTGATGACATTCTGGTGTATTCTCGTTCGGAGGAGGAACATGCGGGCCACTTGCGGATAGTATTACAGATGCTTCAGGATCGTAAGTTATATGCTAAGCTCGCCAAATGTGAATTCTGGCTGAACTCAGTAGCATTCCTTGGCCATGTGATATCTGACGAGGGTATTAGTGTCGACACTCAGAAGATTGATGCAGTAAAGAATTGGTCGGGACCTACAACACCACCAGAAGTCCGTAGCTTCCTGGGGCTAGCAGGATATTATAGGCGGTTTGTAGAAGGGTTTTCCTCTATATCAGTACCATTGACTAAGTTAACACAGAAAGCTACCAAGTTCCAGTGGTCTAACACTTGTGAACGTTGTTTTCAGGAGCTGAAGGATCGATTGACATCCGTACCGGTGCTCACTCTCCCTAAAAGAACAGAAGGATATGTGGTATATTGTGATGCCTCAGGTATAGGTTTGGGGTGTGTGTTGATGCAGCATGGGAGGTGATTTCATATGCATCAAGACAATTGAAGAAGCATGAAAAGAATTATCCGACCCATGATTTGGAATTGGCTGCAGTAATATATGCTTTGAAGATATGGCGGCACTACTTATATGGCGTCCATGTTGACATCTACACAGATCACAAGAGTCTACAATACATCTTCAAGCGGAAAGAGTTGAATTTGAGGCAGCGTAGGTGGCTTGAATTACTGAAAGACTACGACGCCGAGATATTGCATCATCCCAGTAAAGCCAATGTTGTGGCAAATGCTCTCAGCCGTAAGTCAATGGGAAGCTTAGTACATATTGATGCAGGTAGATGGGGGTTGACTAAAGAGCTTCATCGGCTAGCCAATATGAGAATCAGATTGTTAGACTCTGATGACGGAAGTGTTACTGTACAGAATACATCAGAATCATCTTTGGTAGCCGAGGTAAAAGCCCGGCAATATGAAGATCCTATCTTACTACAATTGAGAGAGAACATTCAGCAGTGTAAAATTATGGCTTTTGAGATCGAAGGAGATAGGGCACTGAGATACCAGGATCGATTATGTGTGCCGAATGTGGCAGGGTTGCGAGAAAAGATTATGAATGAAATTCATCAATCCCAATATTCCATCCATCCTGGCTCAACAAAGATGTATCATGATGTCAAGGAGCAGTATTGGTGGGATAACATGAAAAAGTCTATTGCAGAATTTGTAGCCCAGTGTCCCAATTGTCAACAAGTAAAGATAGAACATCGGAAACCCGGTGGATTGCTTCAGAATATAGAAATTCCGACCTGGAAATGGGAGGTGATTAATATGGACTTCGTTATTGGATTACCTCGATCTTATCATAAGTTTGACTCTATCTGGGTGATAGTTGATCGACTTACAAAATGTGCTCATTTTCTGCTAGTTAAGACAACTTACCCGGCAGAAGATTATGCGAAGTTGTATATCAAGGAGATTGTTAGGCTTCATGGTGTGCTGGTATCTATTATATCGGATCAATTTACGGCTAACTTTTGGATGTCTTTTTAGAAAGGTTTAGGCACACAGGTGAATCTCAGCACTGCATTTCATCCGCAGACTGACGGACAGGCTGAACGTACCATTCGGACATTGGAAGATATGCTACGAGCATGTGTTCTAGATTTTAAGGGAAATTGGGATGACCATCTTCCACTCATAGAATTTTCCTACAATAATATCTACCATTCCAGTATTAAAATGGCCCCATATGAGGCACAATATGGGAGGAGATGTAGATCACCAGTTGGATGGTTCAAAATCGGTGAAAGTGATACAGGAATGATTGAGGACGGCACAAAGCAGGCAAAAGTCTTATTCCGATGTCCGACGTCATGATCTAGAGTTTGAGGTTGGTGATTGGGTTTTCCTGAGGATATCACCAATGAAGGGTGTTATGCGTTTTGGGAAGAAAGGTAAGCCGAGTCCAAGGTATATCGGTCCATATGAAATTCTTCAACGAATCAGACAAGTTGCTTATGAGTTAGAATTGCCATCCGAATTAGAATTTGTCCACCCGGTATTCTATGTATCTATATTGAGGAAATGTATTGGAGACCCTTCTCGAGTTGTCCCTATCAAAGATGTTCAAGTTACAGAGGATCTATCATATGAAGAAGTGCCAGTGGCTATATTAGATAGACAAGTCCGCAAGCTAAGAACAAAAGATGTAGCTTCCGTCAAAGTATTCTGGAGGAACAAGAATATGAAAGAAATGACATGGGAAGCGGAAGAAGAGATGAAGTCTAAATACCCTTACCTATTCTACAATAATGATAACAAGGATGTTGGTGGAATGTAAGATACATTGTAAAGGTGAAACGGCTTTACGAGGTAAGCAATAACTTGAGAACACTCTTCCTTAATACAAAATGGTGATATGTAAATAATGTCCATGTCCTTAATGCTTTGTGTATACTTATGAAGCCATACTTTGAGCAAACCTGCTTTTAAATTTTGCTAGCGACCATTTTATAGGGGAAAATTGACCAAAAATTTCCACTGGAATCCACGATGATTTGGACTCCCCATAAACCCTTACATTCGAGGACGAATGTTCCTATGGGGGGGGGGGAGGGTGTTCCAACCCATATCCACACACGTTAGTTCATGCCATATGTTATTTAACACAAATCCAAGAAGGAATTATCCTTGAGATGATAAGAAGTTAATCTGATTGATCTTAAGTGATACAAGGGTGCATAAGGGTGATTAAGAAGTATTAGAAGTTAAACGAATCAAGGATGATGTAACTTGTACTTTTGGGTAAACCTATAGATGCATAATATACTCAGAAGGTCATGTTTTAAGGTATTTTAATCATATAATATCCGTATCATAAGTCTTGAAGTCAAACGAGTTATGAAACAAAAGTCGACAAAAGTTGTCGCAACTTGGGTTCATAGTTTTACTTAAACTTTAGGTTAAATTTTATTAAGTTTTTATCCCAATATACTTAGAATTACGGGGTGATCTACCCACCAAATTGAACATATATGAGTCTAGTTTCCAACGCATTAAACCGTTTATCAATACGATATTGGAATAGAGAGATATAGACATTTTCGTGAGACTGCACAAGCTGCTAGGTGACAAGTTGGTGGGCCAGCTACTTGGTTAAATGACGGCCCAAAAGAGGCAATTTCGGGTCGGAAAAAGAGCCCATTAAAAGGTTTATCTTCTGCAATATATCCATCATTATATTTCACAAATAACCAGACCTAAAACCCTGCAAACTTCCTCCCAAAAATTATCCACAAACCCTAATTGATTTTCCCACTCTTTCAAGTTCAAATTGGGGGTAAACACTAGAGTTTGAAGAACCAAGATAAAGGCTGAGTTATCCAACAAGTAAGGAGAGTTTACTGCTATATTTCAGACATTTATTTTGCTGTGAATTCATGGTAATTCGTTATATACACGTAAGAACTCACGGGACGGTGATCGGAAGTCGTGAGTTCAGGTTATTCACTTGTAGTGGACTGTTTTGCGGACTGTTTTATGTTGCATTTGGGATGTGTTTTTTATTACTATTTTGTGGTGTTTTGGAGAAGGCAGGTTGTTTAGAAACACCATATATATGTTGGGTTGTTGTTTTTCGTAATATTTTTGGGTCGTTTGATACGACTATAGTGGCCGTCGTATGTATGAAGTGATTAGGTTGTGTGTGGACTGTTTTGGGAGGCTCAATATGTTTATTATTGATGTTGTTTAGGTTGTTTGGTGATGGTTTTGAATGGTGTGAAGTCATATATATAGGGTAGGTGCTGTCCATTTCATCACAAAATAGGTTGTGGCTGGTACATAATAGTTGCGACGCTTAAACGTTAATGATAGTGTCATTTCTCCTATTGTAGACTAAGGAGTCGTGACGTTTGCATAGCTTGAGGTTGGGGCAGTATAGACAAGGTATGTGAGGCTATCCCATTCCTTCTTTTTCATGACTCCGATTGTACATAATGTAATGAACGCGCTTCCAAAGATACTCTACTCTTAGAAGCTAGCAGTACTTACATTGTTTCCCCTCTTATGGAACGATTGATGTTGATGTTGATTCTCTTATTCTTATGTTATCAATCTTGTTGGTACTTCCTGATTCCTATAAGGTTCATAGTGAAGAGTTAGTCCTAATAAGGTTTACATAGGATATCGACCTTACGTCACTCCGAAAGGTCTACAAGGTGTTTCCATGAGTCGAGCATGCATTATATATATGTATCTATTTTACTCTACCGAGCCACGTTATTGTCGGCCTGGTACGGCATCTATTGTGCAACCACTGATCAGTTGGGTTTTACCGAGTGGCCGGGTATGATTCTACCGAGCCTTATAATGGCCGGGTACGTTTTTACCGAGCCTATTAAGACCGGGTACGATATGATGATGATGATGCCCACAGAGGCGTATGTTTTAAAAGATTATGTATTCATACATATGTATCATGCATTTCATGTCAGTAGCCCTCAGAGGTACTCAGATGTTACAGGTTGTATATTCTCTATCCCTACTTACATTACTGTTCGTATTTATGTTTCGCTGCCTTACATACTCAGTACTTTATTCGTACTGACGTCCTTTTGTTTGTGGACGCTGCATGTCGTTCTGCAGGTCCTGATAGACTGGCAGGTGCAGCTTCCCCATCACAGTAGGTTGTCCAGTTCAACGGTGATTGGCGAGATCCCTTCTCCGGACTTGACTTGGTCTTGGTATGCATTTTTGTTATAGACATTATGAGTATGTCGGGGCTCTGTTCCGGCTATGTTGCAGCACTTATGTTCCTTTAGAGGCTCATAGACAAGTGTCGACTCATGCATAGTTTGGTATGCCTTGTCGGCTGGTTTTTATTGTATAGTCTTTCATTTTAGCGTGGTAGCTTGTACCATATGTATATAGTTTCTTGATTGTCTGGTCATCCCATGTTATGTAGGTTCATAATATTGTTGGTTGTCCATGATCCATGTCTACCATTTATATTGCTCTCGTCTGCCCTAAAAGATAATAAAGAAGGTTAGATAAAATGTACGTTGGTGCTCGGCAAGTATGGTCGGGTGCTAGTCATGGTCCTCCAAATTGGGTCGTGACAGTAACTCATATGAAGACGGACCGGGTCGTCACATTCTCCCCAATTAAAACAAACGCTCGTCCTCGAGAGGGTCAAGAAACATACCTGGAGTCTCAAATAAGTGGGGATATCTACTCAGCATCTCCTGCTCGGTCTCCCAAGAAGCCTCCTCCACGGGCCGGCCTCTCCACTAAAGTTTTACTGAAGCAATATACTTGGACCTCAACTTTCGAACCTATCGACCTAGAATAGCCACTAGTTCCACTTCATAAGATAGATCACCATCAAGCTGAATCGTACTGAAGTCCAACACATGAGACGGATCCCTGACATACTTCCGCAGCATAGACACATGGAATACTGGATGCACACTGGACAAGCTGGGTGGTAAAGCTAGCTCATATGGCACCTCCCCGATCCTTCTAAGTATCTCAAAAGAGCCAATAAACCTGGGACTCAGCTTCCCTTTCTTCCCTTAACACCCTTCATGGGTGAAACCTTCAACAAGACTCTCTCGCCAACCATGAAAGACACATCTCGAGTATGGTCCGCATAACTTTTATGGCGCGACTGTGCTGTGTGAAGCCTTTCCTGGATCTACTTCACTCTCTCAAAAACATCCTGAACTAACTCAATCCCTATCAATCTAGTCCCCTAGGCTCAAACCATCCCACGGGAGATCTGCACCGTCTACTATATAACGCCTCATACGGGGCCATCTGAATACTCGACTGATAACGGTTGTTGTAGGTAAACTCCGCAGGTGGCAAAAACTCATCCCATGAACCTCCAAAATCGATTAACAAGCACTCAACATATCCTCCAAGATCTGAATAGTGGGCTCAGACTGCCCGTCTGTCTGAAGTTGAAATGATGTGCTCAACTTTACCTGCGTACCCAGCTCCCACTGAAAGGCTCTCCAGAACTGAGAAGTGAACTGAGTACCTCTATCTGATATGATAGATTCTGGAACCCCATTTAATATGACAATCTCCCGAATAAAGATCCATGCTAACCGCTCCGATGAATAAGTAGTACATATTGGAATGAAGTGTGCGGATTTGGTCAGCCAATCAACAATAAACCATACTAAATCAAACTTCCTCGAAGTCCAAGGGAGACCACTCACGAAATCCATGGTAATGCGCTCCCATTTCCACTCAGGAATAACCATACGCTGAAGAACACCGCCCGGTCTCTGATGCTCATACTTGACCTGCTGGCAGTTGAGACATATGGCTACATGACTAACAATATCATTATTTATCTTCCTCCACCAGTAATGCTATCTCAAGTCCTGGCACATCTTCGCGGCACCCGGATGGATGGAGTACCGCGAGCTGTGAGCCTCATCTAGTATCAACTCTCGAATGCCATTTACATTGGGCACATAGATCCGGCCTTACATCCTCAGAACACCCTCACTATCAATAAACACATCTCTGGCATCGTTATGCAGAACCCTGTCCTTAAGGACAAGCAAATGCGGATCTTCATACTGACACTCTCTGATGCGATCATATAAAGAAGACCGAGAAACCACAAAAGCCAACACTCGACTTGGCTTAGAAATATCCAATCTCACTAGCTGGTTAGCCAACACCTGAACATCATACGCAGAGGGCCTCTCCCTAACTGGAATATATGCTAAGTTGCCCAAACTAACCGCCTTTCGGCTCAAAGCATCAGTCACAACATTGGCCTTCCCCGGATGATACAATATGGTAATGTCATAATCCGTAAGCAACTCAAGCCACCTCCGCTGTCTCAAATTAAGATCTTTCTGCTTGAACGGATGTTGAAGGCTGCGATGATTAGTATATACCTCATAAGAAATGCCATACAAGTAATGTCTCCAAATCTTCAGAGCGTGAACTATGGTTGCTAACTCCAAATCGTGCACAGGGTAGTTCTTCTCATGGGGCTTCAACTGGCGAGAAGCATAAGCAATAACCCTACCCTCCTACATCAACACACATCCAATGCCAACTCTCGAGGCATCATAATACATAGTATAAGAATCTGAAGCTGACGGAAATATCAAAACTGGCGCCGTGGTCAATGTTGTCTTGAGCTTCTGAAAGCTCTCCTCACACTCCTCGGACAACACAAATGGAGCACCCTTTTGAGTCAACTTAGTCAAGGGTGAAGCAATAGAAGAAAATCCTTGAACAAATCGGTGATAATACCCTACTAATCCCAGGAAACTACGAATCTCAGTGGCTGAGGTCGGTCTAGTCAACCTCTGCGCCGCCTCTATCTTCTTCAGATCCACCTGAATACCATGGATGGACACCACGTTCCTCGGGAAAGCCACAGATTCGAGCCAGAACTCACACTTGGAAAACTTGGCATATAGTTTCTCCTCCTGCAACCTCTGTAATACCACTCTCAGATGCTGAGCATATAAAGAAGACCTCTGGATCTTCATACAGTATAAGAATCTGAAGCTGACGGCAATATCAAAACTGGCGCTGTGGTCAATGTTGTCTTAAGCTTCTGAAAGCTCTCCTCACACTCTAGGCAACATCTACGCTGCCTCTATCTTTTTCGGATCCACCTGAATACCATCGATGGACACCACGTGCCCCAGGAAAGCCACAGACTCGAGCCAGAACTCACACTTGGAAAACTTGGCATATAGCTTCTCCTCCCGCAACCTCTGTAATACCACTCTGAGATGCTGAGCATGCTCCTCCTGGCTACGAGAGTACACCAGGATATCATTAACAAACACAATCACGAAGGAGTCCAAATACAGCCGGAACACACTATTCATCAAATGCATGAACGCGGATGGGGCATTAGTCAGCCCAAAAGACATCACCAGAAACTCATAGTGCCCATATCTCGTCCTGAAGGCTGTCTTCATAATATTAGAATCTCTAATCTTCAGCTGGTGATAGCCTGAATGAAGATCAATCTTCGAGAATACTCTCTCTCATTGGAGCTGATCAAATAAATCATCAATGCGTGGTAGAGGATACTTGTTCTTCACTGTTACTTTGTTCAGCTACCTGTAATTAATACACATCCTCACTGGGCCATCCTTCTTCTTAACAAACAAGATCGGTGCACCCACTGTGGCACACTCGGCCGAATGAACCCCTTATCTAGGATTTCTTGAAGCTGCTCCTTCAATTCTTTCAACTCAGCTAGTGCCATACGATAACAAGGAATAGAAATAGGCTGAGTGCCCGACACCAAATCAATCCCAAAGTTAATATCTCTGTCTGGTGGCATGCCCAGCAGGTCTGAGGGAAACACATTTACAAAATCCCTCACAACTGGGAGTCTCAGCTCCAACGTCCCGCACAAATGCCAAATACGATAGACATCCCTTCCCAACCTTCCGTTGGGCCTTGAGGAATGATATTACCATGATGGGTACATAATCAGTCATGCCTCGCCACTCGATCCTCGGAATACCCGACATAGCCAATGTGACTGTCTTGGCATGACAGTCCAGAATAGCGTGACACTGAGATAGCCAGTCCATCCGCAAAATGACATCAAAATCAATCATACTCAGCAGCAGCAAGTCTACTCGGGTATCCAGAGCCCCAATAGTAACAAGACAGGATAGGTACACATGGTCCACAACAATGGTATCGCCCACCGGGGTAGATACATGCACGGGCAATGTAAGAAACCCTCGGGTTATGCCCAAATGAGGAGAAAACTATGAAGATACATAGGAATAAGTGGAATCGGGATCGAACAAAACTAAGGCATCTCTATGGTAGACTGAAATAACACATGTAATAACAGCGTCTGAAGCGACCACATCTGAACGACCCTGAAGAGCATAGCAACGATCCTGACCACCTAATCAGCCTCCCCCTCGAGGGCGACCCCTGGCTGCCTGACCCTCACCCCTAGCTGGCGAAGCGGGTGCTGAAGTAGATGGACAAGCAGATGAGGGTTGTCCCCTCTGCTGAGATGGCCTGGATACAAGACGAGGACTCTCTCTCCGAATATGCCCAAACTCCCCACACTCAAAGCAACGCCCAGGTGCTGGGGGTTGGGACTGAAGGGAACCCCTCGCACCGGAGTGACCAGCCGAAGAACTCGATCGGGGAGAACCCTAAACAGATGGAGCCTGAGATGAAATCTGCGCTGGTAGAGCACTGAGAGATGGCTGGCCCTGATGAGAACCCTGATCACCTCGGCCAGAAGATGACCCACGACTCTGAGCAGGCTGACTGTGCAGATCTAAAAGAACGACCTCAGCTCTGCTGACTCTGGCCTCTAGACTGAGTGCCGTTGGAACTACTTGATCCCCGAGGCCTCTTGGCCTCCCTTTCCTCTCGATCTTGGCGACGGTAATGTTACGATCTATATCAACTACATCCTCAAATGAATGACTTAGGACCCTCTCTCGGGTCATTAAAATATGAATAGGATAAATATGTCCATCCACAAAGCGCCTGATCCTCTCCCGATCAGTAGGAACCATACATGGTGCATATCTGGCTAGCTCTGTAAACCTCACATCATACTCTAACCCTGTCATATCCCCCTGACGGAGCCACTCAAACTGCCTGCGTAACTCCTCCCTCTGAGATCGGGGTATCCACTTCTCCAGAAAAATAGTGGAGAACTCCTGCAATGTCTATGGTGTCGCACCTGCCGGCCAAAGGAGCTCATAAGCCTCCCACCATATGAAGGCTACTCCCTGAAACTGGAAAGTAGTAAATGATACACCACTCTACTCAAGAATGTTTACTGTATGGAGCATACGACAGCACTTGTCGAGAAAGCCTTGGGCGTCCTCGCCCGGAGTACCACTGAATATAGGAGGTGGAAGTCTGCTAAACCTCTCAAGACGACGCTGCTCGTCATCAAGAGACACTGAGACCTTGTCACCTTGAATCTAAATAACCGGCTGTACTGGAGCCACTGGCTGGACTGGTGGAACCTCAGGTGTCTGAAGACCCTGCACTACCTGCTCTAGAGTGCAAGCTGCGGGGGTCTGATGACCACCCTCAGTCTGGGATGTAGCTACTACAGTGGAGGCTGAAATTGCCTGAGCTAGGCCAGTGCAATCGGTCAAGATCTAAGCTAGGGTCTCCTGAAGACCCGAAATCAGAATAGGCACAGTTAGTGCCTAAACAGGTTCTGCTGGGACCTCTGTAACTGGAGGCTGATCTGGAATGGGGACAGCTGGTGGGTCAACTGGTACTGCCCCAACTGCTCTACCCCTACCACGACCACGACCACATCCACGACCTCTAGTAGGCGGTAATGGTGGTCGTCTGCCTCGTCCTGTAGCACGAGTCCTCTCTATCTACGAGAGAATAAAATACCAAAGTTCCGTTTTGGATCAACAAAGTCACACGACATGAATTTTAAGAATTTGAAGTTTTTTCCTAAAAGGTTCTGCAGCCTCCCGTGGATAAGTACAGATGTCTCCATACCGATTTGCGAGACACTACTAAACTGGCTCATGACTCGCAATACCTGATAACCTAATCTCTGATACCAACTTGTCACGACCCAAACCCCGGTCGTGGTGGCTCCTAACACATTGCTAGGCAAGCCCGACCATTTCCCGATAACCAGTTCAATTATTAATTAAAAATATTCCATTAAATGTTAAATAGCCTATTTTCATAACAATAATAATAAGTGTGGAATTAAAAGCAACTGAAACACATCCCAATAGATCCAGTGTCAAAAGTTTGAGCCTCTAACAATAGAGTACATCCTATACAATCTGAGTCTAAGCAGAATAAACAAAAGATAGATAGAGGAAGGGTGAGATCGAGTCCTGCGGATGCCGGCAGCTACCTCGATATCTCCTCAACAGATGGAAATACAGCAGTGTATAGCTTGACTGCCCTCCTGGATCCATGTATCTGCACACAAGGCGCAGGGAGTAAAGTGGGTACTTCCAACTGAGTGAGTAGTAACAATAAGTAACAACTGGAAGTAAGAACACATGTAAGAACACTAAACAGGCCTAAGGTACATCAGTACTGGTAAATCATCTCTAAAGTGGTAAGTCCGATTTTAGTCTACTACTTGGGAGCACGTGATTTTTACCCTACATAAGAGTTATTCCCATAAAATTCAAAATAAATAATTTTTCTTTGTTTTTTACAATTTTTGTGAATTTTGTATTTATTATTTGCATGTTATTCATGCATGTTAAGTCATAAAATACAAAATATGCATTTAGGATTAATTAGGTAGCAATTTATTTTAGAACAAAATTAAAGAAAATGATAAAAAAAATTAGTCTTTGCATTTATTTTATCGATTTTAAATAATTTTTTAGAATTTAAAAAAAAATAATAGACGAAAATACAAAAAGGAAGATAAATACAAAAATAAAAAATAAAATACAAAATAAAATGAACAAAAGAAAGGAAATAAAAATGCAATACATAGGGCTAAGTTTTGGAATCAGCCTACCAGTGGCCCAAATACCTTAAAACCCCAGGCCTAAACACCCTTAAATGAAATTGACCCAACTGACCAGGTCCAAAGTTCTGCCTCACCCCGTAAATTTAAGGCTCGAAACGACGACGTTTTATGTCGTTTAATTCAGCCTTTAATCCTCACGAATCCAACGGTTGGTATTAAATATCAGCTTTAACATGTATAGATATACAATGACCTAAAAATTAAACCCTAAAAATCATTTTCTTCCCCCTTATCTCTTTCAGCCGCCTCTTCGTCTTCTCCCTTTCTCAATCATTCGCTGGAACCCTACCGACGGAAATCGCAAACCACTCCGATAAGGCCTCCATTAACACCCCTTGAAGGTCTTAACCTCCTCTTTCCAACCCTCTTAATCTTTTCCTTCGATAAAACCTAGAACCTGTCGAATAATAACTGGAGTGTCGCTGGAACCCACGCCGGCGAACACTTTTACTACAAAAAACCACCCCGTGACATCCCTAGAACACCCAACCTTAAATCTAAAACTCTTTTCACTAAAAGAAGACTCAAAAGTTTCACCTGAAATTAAAGGTCCCAAGAAAATGAAATCAAGAGTTTCGAAAGGCCCGGAAAATCAAGGAAAATAAAGAAAGGAGAAGAACAGAAGAAAGAACGAAAAAAGAAGTTTTCTTAAGGCTAAAAGAAGGGAAAAATAACGAAAAGCTAAGTTTTCCTCTTTTGTTTCTCTGTTTTTTTTAACTTGTTTGTTTGCATGTTCTTGCTTTCTTGATATAATTGATTAGGGTTTACCGTTTTAAAAAAACAAACAGATTGATATAATTTAGTTTTAGGGTTAAATAGATTCTGATAATTTTTAGTATGATTTTTATTCGTTTCATTCTGAAATCAGTCAATTTTGTGTTAATGTTTTGATTCTGATATTTGTTAGAGTTAATTTCTTCTGATAATGATATTGTTAGTTAGTGGTAATGGATTAGTTTTAGATTTTGTTGTTAATTAGTATTCAGTACTGTTTTATCAACTGATTAGAATAATATGATTTACCCATTTGATTAAAATTACTAATTAGTGAATCTGTTTCGATAATTTGTTTGAAATTCAGTGAATTCAATATTGATTAACACTTAGGGTCTGATTGGTTATAGCTGATTAATACAAAATTATTTGATAAATCTGAAATTAGGGTTCTTCGAGTATAATTGATTGATTAAATATCATAATTAATTACTGATTGATTAATTAGCATTTGATCAGTTAATATAAAATATATTAAAGGCAATTAGGGGTATTAAGACTAAGGAAGTAGGGGTAGGATTGGAAGCTAAAAGGGCCTTTAGTAATATCAATTCAACAATAAGGGCTGTTTGGGTATATAAAATAGTATAATTGTAATACATATAGAGGATTAAGGGTAGTCAGGGCAGTAAAAAAGGGTAAATCAGTGAATAACAAATGCATATGAGGGTATAATAGAAATTTCAAAGGAAAAGGAACATGGTAGAAGACCCTAGAATATTCTAGATTGGGTTTTAATGCAAGTTTTAACAAAATAAGTGTAGTAACTTGTTTAACAAGTCAAGAATATGGGGACTAATCTGAAAATACTGAAAATTAAATTTCCCTCCATTTTAATTCTATAAATAAGGCAGTTTCTGCCATAATTCAGGGACCCTCTCCAGATTTTTGAACACCATAAGCTTGAAAAACCCCTAGAAAAATTCAGAAAAATACCTGCTAAGTTTCAGATTTAAAATTAACACTTTCAGATCATTTTCCTTCTCTTTTACACCTTAAAATTCATATCAAAGATCCAAAAACAACAAAAGATCAATAACATAATTCAAACCAGCTACTGCCCATTGAAGATCTTCAACTAAACGTCAAATTTAAATGGATTTGAATAAACTGGAATTCGATTGAGTTAGATTTGGAATGAAATTCGTTATGCTGAAAGTTTTCAATCATTTCTGGACTGTTTTTGTTTAATTGGAACTGTTGTTGATTCCTATCTACTGCTGTTGCTGTGATTGTTTACCACTGAAGTGTTGTTGTTGAGTCATTTTGTTGTTGTGTTTGCTAGATCTAATAGATTTGTTCATTTGTTCCAGGTACACTCCTTGAAAAGCATTACTGTGTAAATTTCAGTATGGATGTGATATGAAAGTTGAAGCTGGCTTGGATAAAATATTCTGTTATTGTGTTTTCTTTTACATTTCAGTTTTGTTCATGTATCAATAATATAGACTGAATATTTGCAATTGTTTGGAATTTGGTTTACTGATTATTTTAAACATCAGTTCGAACTGAAATCGTTGTATGATCTAGACTGTGTGAACTCTGTTACAGCTATTAGATTCTGTATTTAATTTAATTTTCCTATTAGGATTGATAGAATAGTTATTACGTTTTCTCCTAAACTTTTCAGTAATGAAGCTATACTTGTATTATTTAGAAAAATGAGAAGCACTAGGTAGTATTCAATTTATACACTAGCAGGAGTATGTATAATTAGATGCATTCTGAAACTGGTAAATATAACTGTTCCTTTTTGTTATCTTGTTGATTAGTGTAGCCATTATAAGATGTTAAGTAGATATGTTGATTAATTAGATGAGCTGTTAATTCTGAAATTTGTTTATTAGATATGTTGTGGTAATTAATGTTGAAATAGCTAATTGATAATCAATATTTGCTTCAAAAGAAACAATAATAAAGGAGAACGGATCTCATAACGCTTGGATCTATTTGAATTAGAATAATACAATTGTGAGTAATCCGAAAGCATGTCCTCCTAACGATAACTAAATAAGTAAGTTTAGCTTGTTGTTATTTCTTCTCAGTTCGAACAACTGTAAGAAAAATAGAAAGGGAATTCGGCAATTAACAAAATTCCACAAAGTAACACGAACTAGATTTTTATTGACATATAGTCCAAATTTGAGGCCCAAGATGTTTTTAAGCACAAAATAAAATTATATCTAACATAACAATAGTAAAATAATAATAACTAGGGATATAAAAAATGGATTAATCCACTAAGGCTCTTTAGAGACAAACAAAAATAGAAAATTTAGTCACTTTAGGTATGACCTTATAAAATAAACAAGATGAGTATCATTAGAGAACAAACGCACGGGGCCCTCAATTAATTATTATAAAATACTTAGATTTGGAAGGACCGTTTAGCGAATTTCATGGTCTTTCCCAAAAATTAACAAGACGTAGATACTTTAGGCGTGATTAATAATATTACCTTCCTAATACGGGAGCACATTTATGTGACCCAAATCCAAATCTCAACAGAGTCGAAATGTATTAAAAGCCACAGGTATACTGGTACGGTGTGGCCCGAAATGCATTTTCACGACGTTGCAATTCTTTTAAAAATGATAAAGCAAAATATTAATAAATTCCATTAAAATTGGAATATATAAAGAAATCAGATAAAAACAAATACAGTAGTTGAGCGACCGTGCTAGAACCACAGAATTCGGCAGTGCCTAATACCTTCTCCCGAGTTAACAGAATTCCTTATCCGAATTTCTGATTCGCGGACTGTTAACATAGTCATAATTTGCTCGATTCTGGATTCAACCGGTGACTTGGGACACCATCATTTTTCCAAGTGGCGAATCTGAAATTTAATAAATAAATCCCGTTTCGACTGTCCTTTAAGTGGAAAAACTCCTTCCCTTTTATTTTTATATCCCTTCCCGGGGTGTAGTATTAATAAAGCGGTATAGAAGGAAATGAGGTGTGACAGCTCTAGCGACTCTGCAGGGGATAAGAAACTCAGAACTTCGGTACGGGGTTTAGGAATTCAAGCTCAATTAAATTGATGTTTTAGTTAATATCTGATTTCATTATATGTTTTGATCAATGTGCTATATGTTTACCACTTTGATATTACGTGAATTGTAAATAAAATTATTCCGGAAACACTTCTCGTCTTACGTACGGGGATTTTCTTACTGGTTGAGACTCCCCTTTTTACATCAACACACATCCAATGCCAACTCTCGAGGCATCACAATACACAGTATAAGAATCGGAAGCTGACGGCAATATCAAAAATGGCGCCGTCGTCAATGTTGTCTTGAGCTTCTGAAAGCTCTCCTCACACTCCTCGGACCACACAAATGGAGCACCCTTTTGAGTCAACTTAGTCAAGGGTGAAGCAATAAAAGAAAATCCCTGAACAATTCGGCGATAATACCCTGCTAATCCCAGGAAACTACGAATCTCAGTGGCTAAGGTCGGTCTAGGCAACCTCTGCGCCGCCTCTATCTTCTTTAGATCCACCTGAATACCATCGATGGACACCACGTGCCCCGGGAAAGCCACAGATTCGAGCCAGAATTCACACTTGGAAAACTTGGCATATTGTTTCTTCTCCCGCAACCTCTATAATACCACTCTCAGATGCTGAGCATATAAAGAAGACCTCGGGATCTTCATACAGTATAAGAATCTGAAGCTGACGGCAATATCAAAACTGGCGCCATGGTCAATGCTGGCTTAACCTTCTGAAAGCTCTCCTCACACTCTAGGCAACCTCTGCGCTGCCTCTATCTTCTTCGGATCCACCTGAATACCATCGATGGACACCACGTGCCACAGGAAAGCCACAGACTCTAGCCAGAACTCACACTTGGAAAACTTGGCATATAGCTTCTCCTCCCGCAACCTCTGTAATCCCACTTTCAGATGCTAATAAACACAATCACGAAGGAGTCCAAATACGGCCGGAACACACTATTCATCAAATGCATGAACGCGGATGGGGCATTAGTCAGCCCAAAAGACATCACCAGAAACTCATAGTGCCCATATCTCATCCTGAAGGCTGTCTTCATAATATCAGAATCTCTAATCTTCAACTGGTGATAGCCTGAACGAAGATCAATCTTCGAGAATACTCTCTCTCATTGGAGCTGATCAAATAAATCATTAATGCGTGGCAGAGGATACTTGTTCTTCACTGTTACTTTGTTCAGCTGCTTGTAATCAATACACATCCTCATTGGGCCATCCTTCTTATTAACAAACAAGATCGGTGCACCCCACGGTGGCACACTCGGCCGAATGAACCCCTTATCAGGAGTTCCTGAAGCTGCTCCTTCAATTCTTTCAACTCAGCTAGTGCCATACGATAACGAGGAATAGAAATAGGCTGAGTGTCCGACACCAAATCAATCCCAAAGTCAATATCTCTGTCCGGTGGCATGCCCAGCAGGTCTGAGGGAAACACATTTGCAAAATCCCTCACAACGGGAATAGAATCAATACTGGGAGTCTCAGCTCCAACGTCCCGCACAAATGCCAAATATGATAGACATCCCTTCCCAGTCTTCCGTTCGGCCTTGAGGAAAGATATTACCCTGATGGGTACATAATCAGACATGCCTCGCCACTTGATCCTCGGAATACCTGACATAGCCAATGTGACTATCTTGGCATGATAGTCAAGAATAGCGTGACACGGAGATTGCCAGTCCATGCCAAAAATGACATCAAAATCAATCATGCTCAGTAGTAGCAAGTCTACTCGGGTATCCAGAGCCCCAATAGTAACAAGACAGGATAGGTACACATGGTCCACAACAATGGTATCCCCCACCGGGGTAGATACATGCACGGGCAATGCAAGAAACCCTCAGGTTGTGCCCAAATAAGGGGAAAACTATGAAGATACATAGGAATAAGTGGAATCGGGATCGAACAAAACTAAGGCATCTCTGTGGTAGACTGAAATAATACATGTAATAACAGCGTCTGAAGCGACCGCATCTGAATGGCCCTGCATAAAAACGAGCCTGACCACCTAATCGGCCTCCCCGTCGAGGGCGACCCCAGGCTGCCTGACCCTCACCCCTAGCTAACAGAGCGGGTGCTGAAGTAGATGGACAAGTAGATGAGGGTTGTCCCCTTTGCTGAGATGGCCTGGATACAAGACGGGGACACTCCCTCCGAATATGCCCAAACTCCCCACACTCAAAGCAACTCCCAGGTGCTGGGGGCTGGGACTGACGGGAACCCCTCGCACCGGAGTGACCAGCCGAAGAACTCGATAGGGAAGAACCCTGAACAGATGGAGCCTGAGATGAACTCTGCGCTGGTAGGGCACTGAGAGATGGCTGGCCTTGATGAGAACCCTGATGACCTCGGCCAGAAGATGACCCACAACTCTGAGTAGGCTGGCTGTGAAGATCTAAAAGAACGACCTCAACTCTGCTGACTCTGGCCTCTAGACTGAGTACCGTTGGAACTACCTGATCCCCGAGGCCTCTTGGCCTCCCTTTCCTCTCGCTCTTGGCAATGGTAATGTCTTGATCTATATCAACTACATCCTCAAATCAATGACTTAGGACCCTCTCTCGGGTCATTAAAATATGAATAGGATAAATATGTCCAACCATAAAACACCTGATCCTCTCCCGATCAGTAGGAACCATACATGGTGCATATCTGGCTAGCTCTGTAAACCTCACATCATACTCTGACCCTGTCATATCCCCCTGACGGAGCTACTCAAACTGCCTGCGTAACTCCTTCCTCTGAGATCGGGGTATCCACTTCTCCAGAAAATAGTGGAGAACTCCTGCAATGTCAATGGTGTCGCACCTGCCGGCCTAAGGAGCTCATAAGCCTCCCACCATGTGAAGGCTACTCCCTGAAATTGGAAAGTAGTAAATGATACACCACTCAACTCAAGAATCTTTACTGTACAGAGCATACGATAGCACTTGTCGAGAAAGCCTTGGGCGGCCTCGCCCAGAGTACCACTGAATATAGGAGGTGAAAGTCTGCTAAACCTCTCAAGACGACGATGCTCGTCGTCAAGCATCACTGGGACCTTGTCACCCTAAACCTAAATAACCGGCTGTACTAGAGCCACTGGCTGGACTGGTGGTGCCTCAGGTGTCTGAAGACCCTGCACTACCTGCTCTAGAGTGCGAGCATCGGGGGTTTGATGACCAACCCCGGTCTGAGAAGTAGACACCATTGTAGTGGCTGAAACCGCCCGAGCTAGGCCAGTGTAGATGGACAAGATCTAAGCCAAAGCCTCCTGTAGACCAGGAATTACGATGTTGTTGGAGCATCTACAAATGGAATTGACCCTGAGCCTGATCTACTAGTGCTGGAATGGGGATTGCTGGTGGGTCAACTGGTACTGCCCCAACTGCTCTACCCCTACCACGACCACGGCCGCATCCACGGCCTCTAGTAGGTGGTAATGGTGGTCGTCTGCCTCGTCCTGTAGCATAAGTCATCTCTATCTATGAGAGAATAGAATACCAAAGTTCCGTTTCGGATCAACAAAGTCGCACGACATGAATTTTAAGAATTTGAAGTTTTTTCCCTAAAAGGTTCTGCAGCCTCCCGAGGATAAGTACAGATGTCTCCATACCGATTTGCGAGACACTACTAAACTGGCTCACGGCTCGCAAGACCTGATAACCTAGGCTCTGATACCAACTTGTCACGACCCAAACCCCGGTCGTGATGGCACCTAACACATTGCTAGGCAAGCCCGACCATTTCCCGATAACCAGCTCAATTATTAATTAAAAATGTTCCATTAAATGTTAAATAGCCTGTTTTCATAACAATAATAATAAGTTTGGAAATAAAAGCAACTGAAATACAGCCCAATAGATCTGGTGTCAAAAGTTTGAGCCTCTAACAATAGAGTACATCCTATACAATCTGAGTCTAAGCAGAATAAACAAAAGATAGATAGAGTAAGGGAGAGATCGAGTCCTGCGGATGCTGGCAGCTACCTCGATATCTCCTCAACAGATGGAAAGACAGCAGTGTATAGCTTGACTGCCCTCTTGGATTCCTGTATTTGCGCACAAGGTGCTGGGAGTAGAGTGGGTACTTCCAACTGAGTGAGTAGTAACAATAAGTAACAACTGAAAGTAAGAACACGTGCAAGAACACTAAACAGTCCTAAGGACATCAGTACTGGTAAATCATCTCTAAAGTGGTAAGTCTGATTTTAGTCTACTACTTGGCAGCACGTGCTTTTTACCCTACATAAGAGATTTTCCCATAAAATTCAAAATAAATAATTTTTCTTTGTTTTTTACAATTTTTGTGAATTTTGTATTTATTAGTTGCATGTTATTCATGCATGTTTAGTCATAAAATACAAAATATGCATTAAGGATTAATTAAGTAGCAATTTATTTTAGAACAAAATTAAAGAAAATGATAAAAAAAAATTAGTCTTTGCATTTATTTTATCGATTTTAAATAATTTTTTAGAATTTAAAAAAATAATAGACGAAAATAAAAAAAGGAACATAAATAAAAAAATAAAAAATAAAATACAAAATAAAATGAACAAAAGAAAGGAAATAAAAATGCAATACATAGGGCTGAGTTTTGGAATCAGCCCACCAGTGGCCCAAATACCTTAAAACCCCAGGCCCAAACACCCTTAAATGAAATTGACCCAACTGACCAGGTCCAAAGTTCAGCCTCACCCGGTTCAAAATATAAGGCTCGAAACGACGACGTTTTATGTCGTTTAATCTTAGCCTTTAATCCTCACGAATCCAACGGTTGGTATTAAATATCAGCTTTAATATGTATAGATATACAATGACCTAAAAATTAAACCCTAAAAATCATTTTCTTCCCCATTATCTCTTTCAACCGCCTCTTCGTCTTCACCCTTTCTCAATCACCAGCTGGAACCCTACAGACGGAAATCGCAAACCACTCCGATAAGGCCTCCATTAGCACCCCTTGAAGGTCTTAACCTCCTCTTTCCAACCCTCTTAATCTTTTCCTTCGATAAAACCTAGAACCTGTCGAATAATAACTGGAGTGTCGCTGGAACGCACGCCGGCGAACACTTTTACTACAAAAAACCACCCCGTGACATCCCTAGAATACCCAACCTTAAATCTAAAAGTCTTTTCACTAAAAGAAGACTCAAAATTTTCACCTGAAACTATAGGTCCCAAGAAAATGAAATCAAGAGTTTCAAAAGGCCCGGAAAAACAAGGAAAATAAAGAAAGGAGAAGAACAGAAGAAAGAACGAAAAAAGAAGATTTTTTAAGGCTAAAAGAAGGGAAAAATAACGAAAAGCTAAGTTTTCCTCTTTTGTTTCTCTGTTTTTTTAACTTGTTTGTTTGCATGTTCTTGCTTTCTTGATATAACTGATTAGGGTTTACTTTTTTAAAAAAACAAACAGATTGATATAATTTAGTTTTAGGGTTAAATAGATTCTGATAATTTTTAGTATGATTTTTATTCGTTTCAATCTGAAATTAGTCAATTTTGTGTTAATGTTTTGATTCTGATATTTGTTAGAGTTAATTTCTTCTGATAATGATATTGTTAGTCAGTGGTAATGGATTAGTTTTAGATTTTGTTGTTAATTAGTATTCAGTACTGTTTTATCAACTGATTAGAATAATATAATTTATCCATATGATTAAAATTACTAATTAGTGAATCTGTTTCGATAATTTGTTTGAAATTCAGTGAATTCAATATTGATTAACACTTAGGGTCTGATTGGTTATAGCTGATTAATACAAAATTATTTGATAAATCTGAAATTAGGGTTCTTGGAGTATAATTGATTGATTAAATATCATAATTAATTACTGATTGATTATTAGCATTTGATCAGTTAATATAAAATATATTAAAGGCAATAAGGGGTAATAAGACTAAGGAAGTAGGGGTAGGATTGGAAGCTAAAAAGGCCTTTAGTAATATCAATTCAACAGTAAGGGCAGTTTGGGTATATGAAATAGTATAATTGTAATACATATAGAGGATTAAGGGTAGTCAGGGCAGTAAAAAAGGGTAAATCAGTGAATAACAAATGCATATAAGGGTATAATCGAAATTTCAAAGGAAAAGGAACATGGTAGAATACCCTAGAATATTATAGATTGGGTTTTAATGCAAGTTTTAACAAAAGAAGTGTAGTAACTTGTTTAACAAGTGAAGAATAGGGGGACTAATGTGAAAATACTAAAAATTAAATTTCCCTCCATTTTAATTCTATAAATAAGGCAGTTTGTGCCATAATTCAGGGACCCTCTCCAGATTTTTGAATCATAAGGACTTTTTGAACACCATAAGCTTGAAAAAACCCTAGAAAAATTCAGAAAATACCTGCTAAGTTTCAGATCTGAAATTAACACTTTCAGATCATTTTCCTTCTCTTTTACACCTTAAAATTCATATCAAAAATCCAAAAACAACCAAACATCAATAACATAATTCAAACCAGCTACTGTCCATTGAAGATCTTCAACTAAACGTCAAATTTAAATGGATTTGAATAAGCTGGAATTTGATTGATTTAGATTTGGAATGAAATTGGTTTTGCTGAAAGTTCTCAAATATTTATGGACTGTTTTTGTTTAATTGGAACTGTTGTTGATTCCTATCTACTGCTGTTGCTGTGATTGTTTACCACTGAAGTGTTGTTGCTAAGTCATTTTGTTTTTGTGTTTGCTAGATCTAATAGATCTGTTCATTTGCTCCAGGTACACTCCTTGAAAAGCATTACTGTGTAAATTTCAGTATGGATGTGATATGAAAGTTGAAGCTGGCTTGGATTAAACATTCTGTGATTGTGTTTTCTTTTACATTTCAGTTTTGTTCGTGTATCAATAATATAGACTGAATATTTGCAATTGTTTGGAATTTGGTTTACTGATTATTTTAAACATCAGTTCGAACTGAAATCGTTGTATGATCTAGACTGTGTGAACTCTGTTACAGCTATTAGATTCTGTATGTAATTTAATATTCCTATTCGGATTGATAGAATAGTTATTACGTTTTCTGCTAAACTTTTCTTTAATGAAGCTATACTTGTATTATTTAGAAAAATGTGAAGCACTAGGTAGTATTCGATTTATACAATAGCACGAGTATGTATAATTAGATGCATTCTGAAACTGGTAAATATAACTGTTCCTTTTTGTTGTCTTGTTGATTAGTGTAGCCATTATAAGATGTTTAGTAGATATGTTGATTAATTAGATGAGCTGTTAATTCTGAAATTTGTTTATTAGATATGTTGTGGTAATTAATGTTGCAATAGCTAATTGATAATCAATATTTGCTTCAAAAGAAACAATAATAAAGGAGAACGGATCTCATAACGCTGGATCTATTTGAATTAGAATAATACAATTGTGAGTAATCCGAAAGCATGTCCTCCTAACGATAACTAAATAAGTAAGTTTAGCTTGTTGTTATTTCTTCTTAGTTCGAACAACTGTAAGAAAAATAGAAAGGGAATCCGGCAATTAACAAAATTCCAGAAAGTAACACGAATTAGATTTGTATTGACATGTAGTCCAAATTTGAGGCCCAAGATGTTTTTAAGCACAAAATAAAATTAGATCTAACATAACAATAGTAAAATAATAATAACTAAGGATATAAAAAATGGATTAATCCACTAAGACTCTTTAGGTATGACCTTTTAAAATAAACAAGATGAGCATCGTTAGAGAACAAACGCACGGGGCCCTCAATTAATTATTATAAAATACTTAGATTTGGAAGGATCGTTTAGCGAATTTCACGGTCTTTCCCAAAATTAACAAGACGTAGATACTTTAGGCGCGATTAATAATATTACATTCCTAATACGGGTGCACATTTATGTGACCCAAATTAAAATCTCAACAGAGTCGAAATGTATTAAAAGCCACAGGTGTACTAGTACGGTGTGGCCCGAAATGCATTTTCACGACGTTGCAATTCTTTTAAAAATGATAAAGCGGAATATTAATAAATCTATATAAAGAAATCAGATAAAAACAAATACAACAGTTGAGCGACCGTGCTAGAACCACAGAATCCGGCAGTGCCTAATACCTTCTCCCGGGTTAACAGAATTCCTTATCCGGATTTCTGATTCGCGGACTGTTAACATAGTCATAATTTGCTCGGTTCAGGATTCAACCGGTGACTTGGGACACCATCATTTTTCCAAGTGGCGACTCTGAAATTTAATAAATAAATCCCGTTCTGACTGTCCTTTAAGTGGAAAAATGTCACGACCCAAATCCGGTCGTGATGGCGCCCAACAATCAAGCTAGGCCAGCCAGACCAACAATTCAATTAACACATAGATATCCGTCCCAAATGGACAACCCAAGAAGAATATATGAGTTTAAGAACCCCAATAATAATAATACTGAACAAAATACTGACACTCCCAAAGATCCGGAGTCACAAGTCTAGAGCCTCTAACAAAACCCAATAGGAAATAGAGAGTACGATATAGAAGTACTCAAGTCTGAATACAAAATATACAATAACAACTGGAATGAGAGGAGAAGCTAGGCTCTGCGAACGTAGGCAGCTACCTCAGCAACTCGATGTGACAATGTAAACGCTGGAGATGTCCGCCTATTGCTCCTGTGTACCTGAGTCTACACACAAAAGGTGCAGGGAGTAGGGGTGAGTACTAAGTACTCAGTGAGTAACAAATATATATATGTAGCTGAGAGTAAGAAATCCACAAAATACCACAATATGAAGCTACACTACAGTCCGAATCTCCTACGAACTAGCAACAATAATACAATACACCTACCACAGAGTAATTCAACAAATACAGATGCAATGCAATGCACATAACCGCTACGGCGTGTAGCCCGATCCCATTTAACGTCGACGGCGCTCACTGGGGGTGTGTACAGACTCCGGAGGGGCTCCTACAGCCCAAGCGCAATACTGCTGCGGCGTGCAGCCCGATCCTCACATCAACCACTGCGGCGTGCAGCCCGATCCCATACTCAGTCCACAATAAGCAATTAAGTCACAAAACAACTCATTTTCCTTATTTCCAGTTCTCAATTCATAATTTATGAAAAATACTTTAACTTTATTAAGTTTGTAAAAGCCGGTGACTTAGCATTTCAAAAGTGTGATTACAATTTCCAGGACTGAGATCAGTGATTTAAGCAATTTTAGCTATCACATAAATATTGTCCTCTAAGGACGCTACAGATCGGCACAAGGCCCCAAACAAGGCTTACAGCCCACAAATATAGCAAATACAGTGTATTTCCAACACTAACACATATTATTCATTTCCGGGATGGACCAAGTCTCAATCCCCAATCACGATCAATCCCGCACCTGCCACGGTGTGCGAGCCACGCCCTATTAGCGTCACAATGTGCTAAGCCGGGGTTTCGAACCCTCAAGCTACAATATACACAAACTACTCACCTCTAGCCGGTAGTAGAATCGTCCGCGATGCCTTTTCCTTTGAATTTCGATGCCTCGTGTGTAGAATCTAGTCCAATAACAATAATTGTATCAATTACGGGTCAAAGAATCATAACCCACTTCAATCTATATGAAATTCGCAAAATTACACTAAGTTGGTAAAACCCGACTTTCGGTACGATTCTCGAAAAATTACGAAAGTCACATATTCGGAATCCTCATCTCCATACGAGTCTAAGCATATTAATTTTACCAAAATCGGACTCCATTTGCTCATTCAAAACCTTGATTTTCTAAAGTTCAAACCTAGGGTTAAATCTTCCATGAATCACCCCAATTCTTCCATTTTCATGATATAATTGCATGATATTATCAATACTAATCATAATATGAGTTCATAGTTGATTACCCGATGATTTCCCTTGATTTCTTCCTCAAAATCGCCCAAAGTCGCCCTTAAGCCGAGACCCCCAAATGATAAAATGTTTCTGAAATTTTCTACTTCGGATACACTTAACTTACAGCGATTTCCGCTTCTGCGGAAATATTTCCGCTCCTACGCGTCCGCTTCTGCGGAGATTGGACCGTTTCTGCGGCTAGTTCCGCTTCTGCGGCTAGACGTCCGCTTCTGCGGACTCGCCCAAGCGGCTCCCCTTCCGCTTCTGCGAAGGCCGCTTCCGCGGCTCCCCGTCCGCTTCCGCGCTTCCGCTTCAGCGGCTCCCTTTCCGCTTCTGCGGTCGCCGCTTCTGCGGCTCCTTTCCGCTTCAGCGCACCCGCTCCTGCGCCCATAATTCCGCAGGAGCGGAAACAACAGAAGCAGTGCACTATTTTCTGCAATTTTCCATATTTCTCCCGATTAACCATCCGAAAACACCCCGAGGCCCCCGGGACCTCATTCAAACACACCAACACATCCTAACTCCTTATTCGAACTTGTTCCAATCATAAAAACACCATCCTAAACATCAAAATCATCAATTAACCACGGATTCAAGCCTAAATTTCTTAAAAACTTTCAAAACTAACATTCAACCCAAAACCCGATCAAACGATGTCCGAATGACCTGAAAATTTGCAGACATATCCAAACTCACATAACGAAGCTACAGAAATTGTCGGAATTCCATTCCGACCCCCGGATCAAAATCTCACCTACCATCCGGTTTTCGTCAAAATTCAACATTCGCCAATTCAAGCTTAAAACTACACCGGACCTCCGAATTCAATTCCGATTGTTCTCCTAAGTCATAAATGATCCCCGGAACTAGTCGAATCGTCAGAATCCGGTTCCGAGCACTCTAACTCAATAGTCAACTCTTGGTTGACTTTTCATATTCAAGCTTTCTTCAAACATGCTATTTGTTTCATTTTCAATCCAAATCACTTCTTACTCACCCGATATACTCTAATACTTTTTTAAAAGCATAATATATGTAAATGCAAGGTAACGGGGTGGTAATTCCCGTAACGACGGGCCGGGTCGTTACATTCTCCCCAACTTAAACAAACGCTCGTCCGCGAGCGGGTTAAGAAACATACCCGGAGCATCAAACAAGTGTGGATATCTGCTCTGCATTTCCTGCTCGGTCTCCCAAGTTGCTTCCTCCACGGGACGACCTCTCCACTGCACTTTCACTGAAGCTATATCCTTAGATCTCAGCTTACGAACCTGTCGACCCAAAATCGAACCTGTCGACCCAAAATGGCTACTGGTTCCACATCCTGTATCGTGCTGAAGTCCAACACATGAGACGGGTCTCCGACATACTTCCGGAGCATAGATACATGGAACACCGGGTGAACTCCCGACAAACCGGGTGGCAAAGCAAGCATATAAGCCACCTCCCCAACTTTCCTAAGCACCTCAAAAGGTCCAATAAACCTTGGTCTCAACTTCCCTTTCTTTCCAAACCTCATAACACCTTTCATAGGCGAAACTTTCAGCAACACCTTCTCACCTACTGAATAAGACACATCTCGGACCTTCCGGTCTGCATAACTCTTCTGACGCGACTGAGCTGTGCGAAGTCTCTCCTGAATCACCTTTACCTTGTCTAAGGCATCTTGGACTAACTCTGTCCCCAACAACCTAGCCTCGCCGGGCTCGAACCAACCAACTGGAGATCTACACCGCCTCCCATATAAAGCTTCATACGGTGCCATCTGAATGCTGGACCGATAGCTATTATTGTAAGCAAACTCCGCCAAAGGCAAATAATCAGCCCATGAACCACCAAAATCAATGACACAAGCACGCAACATGTCCTCCAATATCCGAATAGTACGCTCAGACTGCCCATCCGTCTGTGGATGAAATGCTGTGCTCAGCTCCACCTGTGAACCCAACTCTCGCTGAAATGTCCTCCAGAACTGAGATGTGAACTGGGTACCTCTGTCCGATATAATGGAAATAGGAACTCCATGCAATCTCACTATCTCACGGATGAATATCTCTGCCAACCGCTCTGAGGTATAGGTAGTACACACTGGGATGAAGTGAGCTGACTTAGTCAACCTATCCACCACCACCCAAACCGAATCAAACTTCCTCGCTGTCCGAGGGAGTCCACTAACAAAGTCCATAGTTATTCTTTCCCACTTCCACTCCGGAATATCAATACGCTCGAATACACCACCAGGTCTCTGATGCTCATACTTGACCTGCTAACAGTTTAGACACCGAGCCACATGACTCACAATATCTTTCTTCATCTTTCTCCACCAGTAATGCTGCTTCAAATCCTGATACATCTTCGCGGCTCCTGGATGAATAGAATACCGCGAGCTGTGGGCCTCCTCCAATATCAACTCACGAAGGCCATCAACATTGGGCACGCATATCCGGCCCTGCATCCGCAATACACCCTCACTATCAATAGTGACATCTCTAGCATCATCATGCTGAACTCTGTCCTTAAGGACAAGTAAGTGTGGATCATCATACTGGCGCTCTCGAATACGATCATATAAAGAAGAACGAGCTACTACACAAGCCATCACCCGACCGGGCTCAGAAATATCCAGCCTTACCATCTGATTAGCTAACGCCTGAACATCAACTGCTAGGGGTCTCTCCCCAACCGGAATATACGCCAAACTGCCCATACTAATAGCCTTCCGGCTCAATGCATCAGCCACTACATTGGCTTTCCCGGGATGGTACAAGATAGTAATATCATAGTCTTTAAGCAATTCAAGCCATCTCCGCTGCCTCAAATTTAGATCTTTCTGCTTAAACAAATGCTGAAGGCTGCGGTGGTCTGTATATACATCACAAGATACACCATACAGGTAATGCCTCCAAATCTTCAAGGCATGAACAATAGCAGCTAACTCCAAATCATGAACAGGGTAGTTCTTCTCGTGGGGCTTTAGCCGACGAGAAGCATATGCAATAACTCTACCCTCCTGCATCAACACACAACCGAGTCCAACTCTAGAAGCATCACAATACACCGTATATGACCCTGAGGCTGATGGGAACACAAGTACTGGAGCTGTGGTCAAAGCCTTCTTGAGCTTCTGAAAGCTCTCTTCACATTCATCAGACCACACAAATGGAGCATTCTTCTGTGTCAGCTTAGTCAACGGTGAAGCAATAGATGAGAAATCCCGAACAAACCGGCGGTAATAACCTGCCAAACCGAGAAAACTACGAATCTCTGTAGCTGAAGAAGGTCTGGGCCAATTCTGCACTGCCTCGACCTTCTGAGGATCAACCCTAATACTATCACTGGACACTATATGTCCCAGAAAACCCACAGTATCAAGCCATAACTCACACTTAGAGAATTTTGCATAAAGCTTCTCTTCCCTCAACCTCTGCAATGCCACTCTCAAATGCTGTGCATGCTCCTCCCGGCTGCGTGAATATACCAGGATATCATCAATAAACACAATCACAAAAGAATCAAGGTACAGCCGAAATACACTATTCATCAAGTGCATGAATGCAACTGGGGCATTAGTTAGCCCGAAAGACATCACCAGGAACTCGTAGTGCCCATATCGCGTCCTGAACGCTGTCTTCATAATATCCGAGTCCCTGATCTTCAACTGATGATAGCCCGATCGAAGATCAATCTTAGAAAATACGCTAGCTCCCTGGAGCTGATCAAATAGGTCCTCAATACGAGGCAATGGATATTTATTCTTCACTGTTACCTTGTTCAGCTGCCTGTAATCAATGCACATTCTCATTGTGCCATCTTTCTTCTTTACGAACAACACCGGTGCACCCCAAGGTGACACACTCGGACGAATGAAACCCTTATCTAAGAGTTCCTGAAGCTGTTCCTTCAATTCTTTTAACTCTGCTGGTGCCATACGATAAGGAGGAATAGAAATGGGCCGAGTGCCCGGCACCAAATCAATACCAAAATCAATATCTCTATCAGGCGGCATGCCTGGCAGGTCTGCTGGAAATACATCCGGAAACTTCCCTCACAATGGGGACCGAATCAAGACCGGGTGTCTCAGCCTCAACATTTCTAATGAAGGCCAAATAAGACAAACAACCCTTGCCAATCATTCGTTGAGCTTTTATATAAGAAATCACCCTGTCGGACACATAATCAGTCAAGCCACGCCACTCGATCCGCGGATTACCTGGAATAGCTAACGTGACTGTCTTGGCATGACGGTCCAGAATTGCATGATAAGGAGATAGCCAATCCATGCCTAGGATAACATCGAAATCTACCATACCCAGTAGTAATAAATCAACTCGGGTCTCCAGACCCCCAATAGTAACAATACAGGATCGATATACCTGATCCACAACAACAGTATCCCCCACCGGGGTGGACACATGTACGGGCAAAGCAAGAATACCACGGGTCATACCCAAATGATGTGCAAAGTAAGTAGAGACATAAGAATAGGTGGATCCGGGATCAAATAAGACAGAAGCATCCCCGTGGCGCTGAGATAATACCTAAAATGACTGCATCTGAGGCACTAGCATCCTTCCTGTCCGGAAGAGCATAGAAACGAGCCCGGCCTCCACCAGTACGATCCTCGCCTCTTAGGGCGACCTCTGGATACCTGGCCACCAGTCCTAGCCAACTGTGCTGGCGCTGAAGAAACAAGAGTAGAAGACGAAGGCTGATCCCTCCGCTGTGACCTCTTACGAAGCCACCGAGGACACTCTCTCCTCTGATATGGCCCAAATCACCGCACTCAAAACAACGGCCCGAAGATGGAAGAAGGGGCTGCCGAGGACCCCTCGCTACCGATGAATCTCGTGCTCGAGGAAACAGGAGCGAGCTACGAGCCGGAAGAGCACTCGGTGCGGGCCGACTCGCCGACGGTTCCGCCGACCCCGATAACCCCGCCGGCCTCGACGACCACGATCGGATGAAACCCCACCGGACTCTGTACGTCCAGACTGATGAGACCCGAAAGAGCGACCTCTGCTATGCTGAAATTGGCCCCTAGACGGAGCACCACTGTAACTGCCGGTACCACGAGGCCTCTTAGCCTCTCTCTCCTCTCGCTCTCTGCGGCGATCTGTCTCAATGTGACGGGCAGCATCAACCACCTCCTCAAAGGTAACCGTAGAAACTCTCTCCCGGGTCATCAATATGCGGATGGGATAAATAAGACCATCAATAAATCTCCGGATCCTCTCCCTGTCGGTAGGAACCATCCACATGGCATGACGGGCCAGCTGTGTGAATCTCATCTCATACTGGTTGAACTGTCATCTCTCCCTGCTTCAACCACTCGAACTGACGTCGCAGCTCCTCTCTCTGAGACTGAGGCACGTACTTCTCCAAAAATACCGTGGAGAATTGTTGCCAAGTGAGGGGCACTGCCCCAGCGGGCCTACGCCTCTCAAAATCCTCCCACCACTGAAATGCTGCACCTGTGAACTGGAAAGTAGTGAATGAAACACCGCTGGACTCTAGAATACCCGCGGTGCGAAGCATACGCTGACATCTGTCAAGAAAACCCTGGGCATCCTCGCCCTCAGCTCCACTAAATGTCGGAGGCTGTAGCCTCTCAAATCTCTCCAAACGACGCTGCTCATCGTCGGGCATAACTGGAACCACATATGCAGGAGCTGGTGCAACGGGTGCAACTGGCTGAACTGGCTCGGGTGTCTGAGCCCCGGGGGTTTGATTCCCTCCCCCTGCCTGTGAAGATGATACTGCAGCAGTAGCAGCAACTACCTGTGCCAATCCTGTGCACACTGATAATATCTGAGCCAAGGTCTCCTGAAGACCCGGTATCACAATAGGCACCGCCGGTGCCTGAACCTGAGCTGCCGGAGCGTCTGCCGCTGGAATCTGGTCCTGAGTCTGGGCCACTGGTGGGTCAGCAGGTGCTGGTGCTGGTGCTGCTGCCCTACCACGACCACGGCCTCTGGGTGCCAATGGTGGTCGTCCGCCACGTCCGTTAGCTCGTGTTCTCGCCATCCGCGAGAGAATAGAATATGGAAAGATTTAATTTCATGATAACACAAATCGCACGATATGAATTCAAGAAAATGAGGTTTTTCCTAAAGTTTTTGTAGCCCTCCGAGGATAGATACGGACGTCTACGTACCGATCTGCGAAAGCCTACTAAACCGGCTCATGACTCGCGAGTCCTAATAACCTAGGGCTTTGATACCAACTTGTCACGACCCAAATCCGGTCGTGATGGCGCCCAACAATCAAGCTAGGCCAGCCAGACCAACAATTCAATTAACACATAGATATCCGTCCCAAATGGACAACCCAAGAAGAATATATGAGTTTAAGAACCCCAATAATAATAATACTGAACAAAATACTGACACTCCCAAAGATCCGGAGTCACAAGTCTAGAGCCTCTAACAAAACCCAATAGGAAATAGAGAGTACGATATAGAAGTACTCAAGTCCGAATACAAAATATACAATAACAACTGGAATGAGAGGAGAAGCTAGGCTCTGCGAACGTAGGCAGCTACCTCAGCAACTCGATGTGACAATGTAAACGCTGGAGATGTCCGCCTATTGCTCCTGTGTACCTGAGTCTACACACAAAAGGTGCAGGGAGTAGGGGTGAGTACTAAGTACTCAGTGAGTAACAAATATATATATGTAGCTGACAGTAGGAAATCCACAAAATACCACAATATGAAGCTACACTACAGTCCGAATCTCCTACGAACTAGCAACAATAATACAATACAGCTACCACGGAGTAATCCAACAAATACAGATGCAATGCAATGCACATAACTGCTACGGCGTGTAGCCCGATCCCATTTAACGTCGACGGCGCTCACCTGGGGGTGTGTACAGACTCCGGAGGGGCTCCTACAGCCCAAGCGCAATACTGCTGCGGCGTGCAGCCCGATCCTCATATCAACCACTGCGGCGTGCAGCCCGATCCCATACTCAGTCCACAATAAGCAATTAAGTCACAAAACAACTCATTTTCCTTATTTCCAGTTCTCAATTCATAATTTATGAAAAATACTTTAACTTTATTAAGTTTGTAAAAGCCGGTGACTTAGCATTTCAAAAGTGTGATTACAATTTCCAGGACTGAGATCAGTGATTTAAGCAATTTTAGCTATCACATAAATATTGTCCTCTAAGGACGCTACAGATCGGCACAAGGCCCCAAACAAGGCTTACAGCCCACAAATATAGCAAATACAGTGTATTTCCAACACTAACATCATATTATTCATTCCCGGGATGGACCAAGTCTCAATCCCCAATCACAATCAATCCCGCACCTGCCACGGTGTGCGAGCCACGCCCTATTAGCGTCACAATGTGCTAAGCCGGGGTTTCGAACCCTCAGAGCTACAATATACACAAACTACTCACCTCTAGCCGGTAGTAGAATCGTCCGCGATGCCTTTTCCTTTGAATTTCGATGCCTCGTGTGTAGAATCTAGTCCAATAACAATAATTGTATCAATTACGGGTCAAAGAATCATAACCCACTTCAATCTATATGAAATTCGCAAAATTACACTAAGTTGGTAAAACTCGACTTTCGGTACGATTCTCGAAAAATTACGAAAGTCACATATTCGGAATCCTCATCTCCATACGAGTCTAAGCATATTAATTTTACCAAAATCGGACTCCATTTGCTCATTCAAAACCTTGATTTTCTAAAGTTCAAACCTAGGGTTAAATCTTCCATGAATCACCCCAATTCTTCCATTTTCATGATATAATTGCATGATATTATCAATACTAATCATAATATGAGTTCATAGTTGATTACCCGATGATTTCCCTTGATTTCTTCCTCAAAATCGCCCAAAGTCGCCCTTAAGCCGAGACCCCCAAATGATAAAATGTTTCTGAAATTTTCTACTTCGGATACACTTAACTTACAGCGATTTCCGCTTCTGCGGAAATATTTCCGCTCCTACGCGTCCGCTTCTGCGGAGATTGGACCGTTTCTGCGGATAGTTCCGCTTCTGCGGCTAGACGTCCGCTTCTGCGGACTCGCCCAAGCGGCTCCCCTTCCGCTTCTGCGAAGGCCGCTTCTGCGGCTCCCCGTCCGCTTCCGCGCTTCCGCTTCAGCGGCTCCCTTTCCGCTTCTGCGGTCGCCGCTTCTGCGGCTCCTTTCCGCTTCAGCGCACCCGCTCCTGCGCCCATAATTCCGCAGGAGCGGAAACAACAGAGGCAGTGCACTATTTTCTGCAATTTTCCATATTTCTCCCGATTAACCATCCGAAAACACCCCGAGGCCCCCGGGACCTCATTCAAACACACCAACACATCCTAACTCCTTATTCGAACTTGTTCCAATCATAAAAACACCATCCTAAACATCAAAATCATCAATTAACCACGGATTCAAGCCTAAATTTCTTAAAAACTTTCAAAACTAACATTCAACCCAAAACCCGATCAAACGATGTCCGAATGACCTGAAAATTTGCAGACATATCCAAAATCACATAACGAAGCTACAGAAATTGTCGGAATTCCATTCCGACCCCCGGATCAAAATCTCACCTACCATCCGGTTTTCGTCAAAATTCAACATTCGCCAATTCAAGCTTAAAACTACACCGGACCTCCGAATTCAATTCCGATTGTTCTCCTAAGTCATAAATGATCCCCGGAACTAGTCGAATCGTCAGAATCCGGTTCCGAGCACTCTAACTCAATAGTCAACTCTTGGTTGACTTTTCATATTCAAGCTTTCTTCAAACATGCTATTTGTTTCATTTTCAATCCAAATCACTTCTTACTCACCCGATATACTCTAATACTGTTTTAAAAGCATAATATATGTAAATGCACGGTAACGGGGTGGTAATTCCCGTAACGACGGGCCGGGTCGTTACAAAAAACTCCTTCCCTTTTATTATTATATCCCTTCCCGGGGTGTAGTATTAATAAAGCGGTATAGAAGGAAATGAGGTGTGACAGCTCCAGCGATTCTGCTAGGGATAAGAAACTCAGAACTTTGATTCGGGGTTTCATAATTTGAGCTCAATTAAATTGATGTTTTGGTTTATATCTGATTTCATTATATGTTTTGATCGATGTGCTATATGTTTACCGCTTTGATATTACGTGAATTGTAAATAAAATTATTCCGAAAACGCTTCTCGTCTTACTTCCGGGGATGTGCTTACTGGTTGAGACTCCCCTTTCTGTTGAGTCAATACCAAATAAGAAACAGATGCCGGAAAATTTACAAAGTCGCACGATCCCGCGGGTCCCTGGTACGTAACCATCTCCTCGATCCGAGTTGTCTGCTCGGGTACACAGTCTAGTACCACTGAAAAATCAGGATATTGAGCCTAGAACTAGGACTATTATTTGCATCATATCTGACTTAGGGGACTCAACACAGGGGTTGGGATCCGTCTAGGACAGGTAACCCGGATATAAAAGACCAAGCATAATTATATGTTGTATTTATTTGTCCTGGGCCACTATGCTAACCGGCTAAATACCTAAAAATGAAAAAGAGAGAGAAAAATAGCAATTTCTATAAAAACAATGCTTAAATACTAACGAATCTCTACCGAAATTTTGAGAAAAAAATGAAAATAGTCAGGTCAATTTAATTTTTTTTCAATATAGTTGGTCTAAAAATAATTTGACCGAACTACGCTGGTTTGATCTTACCGTATGTGAGATACGTAGGCAACCCTCATCGGGTCCAACTACACCCCTTTGCAAAAATAACCAAAAAAATGTCAAATTTTTAATTTTATTATAAATAAGTCAAGTGATGCGATTTTTTCTAAAACCAGCCGAATATCCCACAACAGGACGTCGAAAGGTCGTTTTTGCAAGAATAGCCACTTTGAGTCATTTTAAAATAATTTACGGGCATAGCCTTAAAATATCCCTTGTGGAAATATTGAAAGGCGGTAGCCGCAAAATCAAGTTTGAGTCATCACATAACTTTACAAAAATAACCACTTTGTCAAATAAGCCATTACACGGCCATTTTTTGTAAAAATAGTCAGTTGATATTAAAAACTTCTCAGTCTAGTGTTGGCTTGTGGCGATGCCGAACGATGCCCCATGAGCCCCAGGATAAGAAACTTTTCAAGTTTATTTTCTTAAATAAAATTTACAAAAATAGCCACTTTGCCAAAATAAGCCGTAATATGGCCAATATTGTAAATAGTCATAATTGACATTAAAAATATTCTTAGTCTTATGGAAATCTGTGGCACAAGATGTGAAAGTTTTTCATCAAGTTTGTGGTTGGAGTCGGCCTCTATAATTTTCCTTCAAAGAAAACAAATTTAAAAAAAAATTATTTTTGCATTAAGTTGCAAGAACTACGCTCAATCTGATTCATGTGGGGTCATGATACATAGGCAATCCACATAGGATTCGACCATATGCATAACCAAAAGAAAAAAAAAGAAAAAGGGGAAAAACACACAAAAAGGCAAAAGAAAAAAAATAGCAGAAAAACAAAGGAAATCAATAAATGAAATCATAAATGGTAACATGGTGGTTTCGTTTTGTTAATCCAGAAAGTTGAGGTGGGTGGTTGTGGTAAACTGGAGAACAAGATTCAAGGAAAATGATAACTGACATCGAAGTTGTTACGAGCGCTCAAGAGACTTAGGATCAGAGAGTTCAATAAGGTTCTACTGTGGTAGAGGAAAATAGAACACTGAACAACAAATGACCAAAATGCATCAAGCATGGGCTGATGGCCAGGGACAGCCTTCTCGAGAGTCACAATTTGCTATACAGCAAGAACAATACCACTTTCCCGATTATCACTCGTACTCATTTGACCTTCTTGTAAACATCGAGAAACCTACTCGAAAGAGGGTACAGGAAGAAAGAGCCCAAAAAGTGAAAAGATTAGAACGACAGCTGAAAAACATGCAAGCAATGGCAGGTCAAAAGAGTGTTGCCTTCGGAGATCTATGTATGTTCCTCGATGCCCACTTGCCGCCTGGTTTCAAGGTTCCTAAATTTGAAAAGTACGATTGACATGGAAATCCCACAGCCCACCTGAAGAGATATTGCAATCAATTGAGAGATGTTGGAAAAAATGAAGAATTTCTTATAGCTTATTTCGGGGAAAGCCTCTCGGGAGTAGCATCTGAATGGTTTTGGGATCAAGACACATCTTGTTGGTATGTTTGGGATGACCTAGCACCTTTATCAAACAGTTTCAATACAATCTCGACATTGCCCCAGACCGTATTTCCCTTTCTAAGCTGAAAAAGAAACCAACTGAAAGTTTCAGGGAATATGCTATGAAATGGAGTGAGTAGGCAGCTAGAGCTGAGCCACCCATGGATGACCACGAGTTAGTTACTGTTTTCCTGCAGGCTCAAGAGCCGGATTACTTTCAAAATATGATATCTGCAGTTGGTCAGTCCTTTGAAGAAATAATCAAACCAGGAGAAATAGTGGAAGACGGTCTTAAGACAGCCTGAATTATAAGTCAAGCAACTCTTAGAGATGCAGCTCAGGCTATCCAAAGTGAATTTGGTGATGTGAATGGGAAGGATGAAGAAATCATTATGATATCAGGGTTGAGAAGAGGTCCTAGGAGAACATCTCGAAGGTGTGTGCAATCCCATCAGGTTTTCCATGGCCCCCTTAAGCAGTACTACCCGCCTCAGAATCCTCCATACTCTGTTGATCCAGTCCAATATGTTGCTCAACCATCAAATCACCTAAGAAAGCGAGCACGAACATCACGAAATCTCCACCAGCCTCCGCAAAATTTTCAAGTACCTTATAACCCACATCCAAACTAGGGGTATGGAATGGAACAAAAGTTGAAAGATAACTTTACACCAATAGGAGAGTCCTATGCAAGCTTGTTTGAGAAGTTAAAATAACATGACATGATTGAACCCATTCCTCCAAATCGGGTGGATCAATGTGCGAGAAGCTTTGACTCATCTAAAAGGTGTGAATACCACTCCAATGCTTTGGGGCACAATGTGGAAAATTGTTAGGATTTGAAAAGAGAAATAGAAAGGATGATCCAGGAAAGTTTAATTCAAGACAATGTCATTCAGAATATCATGTTGCATCCATTACATGAGGAGGCGCACCTGGTGGGAATGATAACCAGTGACGTGGGGAAATCTTCTTGGGAAATTGTCACTGAAGTTGAATATATTGAAACAGATAGTGGTTTTGGAAACATTAATGAAGAACTCAGTGTTTAAGATGCCATGCTTGGTAATTGAGAAGGCGCTCCACCTCTTGGAGTTTTGGTGGTTTATTTTGGTGTCATTTCTGTTGCCCGGGTTATTTCAGGGTTGTAATCCGGACATTGTCTTGGAGTCAAAACCCTTCTATCTTCCACTTTGCTTTGTTTAGAAATAAATTTGTTTAGTTCCATCTAGGTTTGTAATTCGAGGCTAGTCTATTCGTTTTGTTGTTTGTCCTGTTGTTTCAACCTACCAGTTTAATACAATTCTTGGTTTCCCAATCTTTCTAGCCACTCCATTTCTAATCATTTTACAATTTTTTTCATATTTATTTTAGTAACATGACATGCACATAATTCTCGGCTTGGTTTAAAAGGTCAATGAAACAATGTAAAGGTTTGGAGGAAATGAAACATACACTAAATCAAGTGAATATTGGGGGAAAGCAGAACATAAAGAAATGCCTTGGAAATACATCATGCTTCATCGCTTTAGAGCCAAAGGAAAGAGTACCCCACGGCTAAAGGAACCATTCGTGGTATCGAGATTGTTGCCCAATGGCACTAAGAATGTCACGACACTATTTCACCAATCGTGAACCTGTCATGATGGCACCTAGTCTTCGCGACTAGGTAAGCCTAACCCGATGCGGAATGTACATTTCATGAAACAAAATATAAAAGTAATAGCGGAATGATATAAGAGAAATGTAATAAGTGACGCTTGGCACATCCACTTCGCCAAAACACACAAAGTAGCATACTACCAAGACCCGAAATCCCACGGGCAACACAAACTAAAAAAAAGAAGAGTACAATTGTGGCTCTATACATCAAGAATGTCTAAACAACGAGAATAAATGGAAAGTAACTACTATCACTAATGAGAATAGAAGGAGACTCTCCGGATCCGTGGACGTAGCAAATCATACCTCAAGTCTCCTGAAGTGTTGCTAAATCACCTGAGCTGAGCCTAACCTGATGTACCTGGATCTGCACAATAAAAATGTGCAGAAGAGTAGCATGAGTACACCACGGCGGTACTCAGTAAGTGCCAAGCCTAACCTCAATGGAGTAGTGACGAGGAAGGTCAGGCCCCTACCGAGAAAACAATAACATAATGATCAAACATTAATAAGCAGGAATAAGTAAGAATGAATCTAAAATAACAACAATGAAGTAATTACTGGAACCAACTACAATTAGCTAACTACAAGTAACCAGCACAGCATAAACTCAAATCAATAAGTCCAGGACCTATGGGAATTGAACACACAGTCCCTCTCTATATCCAACAACTCATGATCTCCGGGAATTTAACCCGCAGTCCCAATATCAGTATCTCTGGGTCTCCGGGAATCAAACCCGCATCTTGTATCTTAAAATCTCAAGATCTCCGGGAATCGAACTTGCAGTCCGTATCTCAATAAATATATCAATAAACTCTGGGTCTCCGAGAATCGAACTTGCAGCCCTTGGATCTCCGGGAATCGAACCCATAGTCCACAAACAATACCACTCCAGGTCTCTAGGAATCGAACCCGCAGCCCTTGGATCTCCGATAATTGAACCCGCAGTCCACCAACACAAACAATAAAAAGGAACACACAGAGGAACATGATATGCATAACTACAACTTCATAAAAACCAGTGCCAACAATTATCAAGCAGTTCAAGTAAGACAATTAGGCACTTAGATAGATAAATCCTATCCAATCATGTTTTTCTAACGAATATAAGGTAAATGTCACAATTTAATCAGCTAAGAACAGAAATGTCACAAATTGGACAATTCAAGTAAGGTGGGTTCCAACAATCTGCACATGTACACGCCCGTCACCTTGCGTACAAGGCATTTAAATTAACAGATAATATCCTAGGGGTGAAGGTTCCCCCACACGAGGTTAGACAAGCCACTTACCTCAACTCCGGTACGAAACCGCTAAGAGACAACTCTCTTGCCAAGAATATCGGCCTCCACAGGTGTAGTATCTGATAAAAATCAATAGAAATACATCAAAATAGGCTAATTGGGAATTACCCAATCGAAACAATTCGAAATACACCAAAAACCACAAGTTGCCAAAACCCGACTTTCGGTACGATTCTCGAAAAATTACGAAAGTTACATATTCGGGTTCCTTATCTCAACACGAGTCTATGCATATAAAATTTACCAAAATCGGACTCCATTTGCCCATTCAAATCATTGATTTTCTATAACCCAAGACTACGGTGAAAACCTCCATTAATACACCCCTAATTCCTCCAATTTCAGTAAAAAAAAAACACCATAGTTTAGCAAGGAAATGAAATAATTTAGGTCCATAGATAATTACCTGAAGAACCCATTTGATTTCTTTGAAAATCGCCCCTTAATCGCCTCTTAAATGGTGCCTTAGCGTTTTAGACCGTTCTGAAATTTTAAACCTTACTGCTCATTAAACACAGGCCGATTTCCGCCTCTACAACGCTAGATCCGCTTCCACAAGATCGCTTCTGCGGAGAAGCTGGTCGTTTCTGCGACCCCGGCCAAGAACTAGGATTCCACTTCTGCGGTCTCCAGGTCGCTCCTGCAACTCCGCATATGCAGACGATTGTCCGCTTTTGTGGAAGATCCACAAACGTCCAAGTCTCGCTTATGCGGAAGCCTTTCCGCTTCTGCGGGATCGCTTCAGTGACCCATGGTCCGCTTCCGCGGACTCGACTGGCCTCTCCAAGATCTTGCACCTACGAGTAAAATGTCACTCCTACAGACTCGCTTCTGCGGTCCAAGCTCCACAGAAGCGAAAACAACAGAATACAGACACCAGCCTGCTGCAACTCCAAATTTTCTAGCCGTTTAATCACCCGAACTCATCCCGAAGCCCCCGGGACCTCAACCAAAAATGCAATTCTACTCCAAATCACCATACGAACTTGTTCGAATCATAAAAACACGTCCTTAAACACCGAAATCATCGAATTATCGCGGATTCAAGCCTAAGTTTCATCCAAAACTTTCGAAACCTACAAGCTATCAAAAACCTCACCAAACAATGTCTGAATGACCTGAAAATTTGCATATATATCCAAAATCACCTAACAAAGTTACTGCAACTATCGGAATTCCATTCTGACGCCCGGATCAAAATCTCACCTATCAATCGGATTTCCAAAAATTTCAAACTCCTGAATTTCAAGCCTAATTGAGCTACAGACCTCCAAAATACATTCTGAACGCGCTGCCAACCCCTAAATCACCTAATAGAGCTAATGGAACCATCGGATTTCCGTTTCGAGGTCGTCTTAACACTGTTCCATAAATGGACCATTGATCAACTACGAGGCTCTCATTTAGGGACTAAGTGTCCCAAAACACTCCAGATTCTAGAACTGAACCTCCCGGCAAACCACAATAGCAGAAATGAACTTAGGGGAACAGTTGGATTGGGGATCGGGGCGTAAATTTCAAAAACGACTGGCCGGGTCGTTGCATATTCCCACACTTAAAAGATTCGTTCGTCCTCGAACGAGCATAGAAAAAATACCTGGAGTGGTGAAGAGATGAGGGTACTGGTTGCGCATATCCTGCTCGGTCTCCCAAGTCGCCTCCTCGACCGGCTGACCCCGCCACTGGACCTTTACTGAAGCGATGTTCTTTGACCTTAGCTTCCTGATTTGCCTGTCCAGAATGGCCACGACTCCTCAACATAAAGCAGATCTTCGTCTAGCTGAATAGAAGTGAAATCCAACACGTGCGACGGGTCACCATGGTATCTCCGGAGCATAGAGACATGAAACACAGGATGGACTTCGGCTAGGCTGGGAGGCAAGGCCAACTCATAAGCAACCTCCCCAACATGCCTCAAAATCTCAAAAGGACCAATGAATCTAGGACTCAGCTTTCCCTTCTTCCCAAACCTCATAACGCCCTTCATGGGCGAGACCCGAAGCAGAACCCGCTCGCCAACCATAAAATCCACATCGCGGACCTTCTTGTCCGCATAACTCTTCTGCCTAGATTGGGCTGCACGAAGTTTGTTTTGAATCACCTTGACTTTGTCCATTGCATCCTGGACCATCTCAGTAACTAGCAGTGTGGCCTCGCCCGGCTCGAACCAACCTATGAGAGACTTGCACCTTCTACCATATAGAGCCTCATACGATGCCGTCTGAATACTGGACTGGTAGTTGTTGTTATAAGAAAACTCCGCCAGTGGCAAGAAATGATCCCATGAACCTCCAAACTCAATCACGCACGCACGGAGCATATCCTCCAAAACTTGAATAGTGCGCTCGGACTAGCCATCAGTCTGGGGGTGAAACGATGTGCTCAGCTCCACCCGAGTGCCTAACTCCTGCTGTACAGCTCTCCAGAACCGTGAAGTGAACTGGGTGCCTCTATCTGAAATGATGGAAACTGGAATACCATGCAGCCGAACTATCTCCCTGATGTAGATCTCCGCCAGTCGCTCCGATGAATAAGTAGTGCTTAGAGGTATGAAATGGGCGGACTTGGTCATCCGACCCACAATGACCCAAATGGAATCAAACTTCCTAACAGTCCGTGGAAGCCCAAATATTAAGTCCATGGTGATGCGCTCCCATTTCCACTCTGGAATCTGAATTTGCTGCATTAACTCACCCGGACGCTGATGCTCATACTTCACCTGCTGGCAGTTGAGGCACCTAGAAACATAATCGACTATATCCCTCTTAATCACCCTCCACTAGTAATGCTGTCTCAAGTCCTGATACATCTTCGTGGCACCCGGATGGATGGAATACCGCGAGTTGTGGGCCTCCGCTAGCATCAGCTCTCGAAGATCATATACATTGGGCACACAAATACGCCCCTGCATCCTCATAACTCCATCATCTCCAATGGTAACATCTCAAGCATCACCACGCTGAACTCTATCCTGGAGGACAAGCAAATGAGGGTCGTCGAACTAACGCTCCCTGATGCGGTCAAATAGATAAGACCGAGAAACCACACAGGCTCGAATCCAGTTGGGCTCCAAAAGATCCAGTCTAACAAACTGTCTGGCTAAAGCCTGAACATCCATCGCCATAAGCCTCTCCGAAGCTGGTAGATACGCCAAACTCCCCAAACTCTCTGCCCGGCGACTCAAGGCATCGGCAACTACATTAGCCTTGCCTGGATGATAGAGAATAGTAATATCATAGTCCTTCAGCAGCTCCAACCATCTCCTCTGACGCATGTTCAGGTCCTTCTGCTTAAGCAAGTGCTGCAAGCTCCGGTGATCAGTGTAGATCTCACAAGGAACCCCATACAAGTAATGGTGCTAAATCTTCAAGGCGTGAACAATGGTAGCTAGCTCCAGATCATGAACAGGTAGTTCTTCTCATGTACCTTCAGCTGTCTGGACGCGTAGGCAATCACCCTACCATCCTGCATCAATACTGCACCGAGTCCAAGTCGTGAGGCATCACAATATACTGTATAGGACCCCGAACCTATAAGCAACATCAAGATAAGGGCCAAAGTCAAAGCTGTCTTGAGCTTCTGAAAGCTCGCCTCACACTCCTCTGTCCACTGGAAAGGGGCACCCTTTTGGGTCAATTTGGTCATAGGTGCTGCGATTGAATGAGAACCCTCTATGATGCAACGATAATTACCCGCCAAACCAAGGAAATGGCGAATCTCAGTAGCTGAGGAGGGTCTGGGCCAACTCTGCACGACCTCTGCCTTCCTCGGATCCACTCGAGTGGTGTCGAGCGATGTATTCTCCAAGATTGATTTGTGCTCTGGTTATCATCAGCTGAAGATTCGGAAGCCAGATATCCCGAAAACTGCCTTCAGGACTCGGTATGGTCACTACGAGTTCCTCGTGATGTCCTTCGGGCTAACTAATGCCCCGGCAGCTTTTATGCATTTGATGCACAGTATGTTCAGGCCATATCTGGACTCATTCGTGATTGTTTTTACTGATGATATTCTAGTATATTCCCGGAGTGGAAACATAAATTGGGGCACTCAAAGAATCCTGAGCCACACCCAGATGTGAAGCAAAATAAGAGGACACATATGAAAAAGTTGAACAGGGATCGAATAGATCCGATGCCTCTCTGTGACTAACCAAAATAATACATGTGATAACAGAATTAGATGCAACAGCTGTAGCGCGATCAGGGCACCCTGATCCCTGCCCCTGGCTGGCTGGGCAGGAGGAGTGGCAGATGGGGCTTGAATGATGGCCTACTGACCCTGTGAACCACGCTGAGGTTGCAAAGTTTGTGGAGGCGCTCCCCTCCTACGCCTGGGGCACTCCCTAACCAGATGGAGAGTATCCCCGCACTCAAAACAAGCTCTAAGTAGACGCGGTGGCTGTGACTGACTGGCCTCGCCCCCGCTAGTCTGACCCCTGGAGGTACCCCGCGCATGAGGCGCACTGGAAACTGGGGGAGCATATCCTGAGGTGCTGGAAGAGCTAGAGTACTACCGGCTGCCAGCGATGCTGAATGAATTGGACGACCGGAATAACCCTTGCCAAAACGACCAACTGCTGAAGTGCGGGCACCAGAGAAATGGCCCGACTCACAAGACCTCTTGGCCTCCCTCTCTCCCCGCTCTCTAGGGAGCATACTCTCGATCCTCCCGGCAATGCTCACCACCTGCTGATACGGTATATCTGTCTCCAACTCCCTAGCCATGCTGGACCGGATCGGCGGGATAAGGCCCTCAATAAATCTGCGCACTCTCTCCCGGACTGTGGCTACCAAAGCCAATGCATGCTTGGCTAGTCGGGTGAAACTGATAGCATACTCCGATACTATCATGGAGCCCTGTCGCAACCGCTCAAACTCCGATAGCCAAGAATCTCTAGGGCTCTGGGAACAAACTCCCTCAAAAACAGATCAGAAAATTGCGCCTAGTTCAATGAAGCAGACTCATCTAGAGTATCCAACTCATACGTGCGCCACCAATCATAAGCGGCCCCACGAAGCTGAAAAGCGGTGAAGGAAACCCCGCTGGTCTCCACTATCCCCATGGTACGAAGGATACGATGACACTCTTCCAGAAAACCCAATGCATCTTCTGTAGCCAACTTACTGAACACTGGAGGATCATATTTCTTGAACCTCTCTAATCTGCGCTGCTCGTCCTCGGAGGCAGCTGGTCCACCTCCGGGCTGTACTGGGGCGGCAGGAGGCATAAAAATAATCTCTAGAACCTGCCCCATTGGCACTCACTGCTCAGGTGTAGCGGCTGCGGGAGTCTAGGCCCCTCTCCCGGCCTGAGATGTAGCTGCAGTGAGAGGAAGCAACCCTGCCTGAGCTAAAGTGATATACATGCTCATGAACTAGGCCAGGGTCTCCTGGAGTGCTAGAGTAGTAGCAGCTGTAGTCGGTGTACCAGGTTCCTACGCTCCAACCTGATCCACCGGTGGCACCTCAGCGGCAGCGCGTGCGATTGTTGTGGCTGCACCCCAAGCGCGTCCTCGTCCTCTACCACAGCCCCGGCATCTGGCGGCGGCAGCAAGGGGCGCGTGTGCCTGATCCTCGCGAGTAGCATGTGTCCTCACCATCTGTGAGAGAATAGAAAGCAAAAGTTTAGATTTGGTGCCAAAAATGTCGCACGACAAGGAATCCAAAAGAAAAGAAGAGTTTCCTAAACAGTTACATAGCATCTCGTAGATAAATACAGACGTCTCTGTATTGATCAGCGAGACTCTAAGTAACCGGTCTATGTCCCGTGACTCCTATGAACCTAGAGCTCTAATACCAACTGGTCACGACCCTAGTTCACCAATCGTGAACCTGTCATGACGGCACCCAGTTTTCGCGACTTGGTAAGCCTAACCCGATGTGGAATGTACAATTTCATGAAACAAAAGATAAAAATAATAGCGAAATGATATAAGAGAAATGTAATATGTGCCGCTTGGCACATACACTTCGCCAAAACACACCAAGTAGCATACTACCAAGACCCGGAATCCCACGGGCAACACAGACTAAAAAAAAAGAGTACAACTATGGCACTATACATCAAGAATGTCTAATCAACGAGAATAAAGGGAAAGTAACTACTATAACTAATGAGAATAGAAGGAGACTCTCCGGATACGCGGACGTAGCAGATCATACCTCAAGTCTCCTGAACTGCTGCTAAATCACCTGAGCTGAGCCAGACCTGATGTACCTGGATCCGCACAACAAAAATGTACAGAAGAGTAGTATGAGTACACCACGGCGGTACTCAGTAAGTGCCAAGCCTAACCTCGATAGAGTAGTAACGAGGAAGGTCAGGGCCCTACCGAGAAAACCATAACATAATGAACAAACAGTAATAAGCAGGAATAAGTAAGAATGAGTAGGAAATAACAACAATGAAGTAATTACTGCAACCGACTACGATTAGCTAACTACAAGTAACCAACACAACACAAACTCAAATCAACAAGTCTAGGACCTATGGGAATTAAACCCACAGTCCCTCTCTATATCCAACAACTCAGGATCTCCGGGAATTTAACCCGCAATCCCAGTATCAGTATCTCTGGGTCTCCAGGAATCGAACTCGCAGCTCGTGTCTCAATATCTTAGGATCTCCGGGAATCGAACCCGCAGTCTGTATCTCAATAAATATATCAAAAAACTCTGGGCCTCCGGGAATCGAACCTGCAGCCCTTGGATCTCCGGGAATCGAACCCAGAGTCCACAAACAATAAAACTCCGGGTCTCTGGGAATCGAACCCGCAGCCCTTAGATCTCCGAGAATTGAACCCGCAGTCCACTAACACAAACAATAAAAGGGAACGCACAGAGGAACATGATATGCATAACTACAACTTCACCAAAACTAGTGCCAACAATTATCAAGGAGTTCAAGTAAGACAATTAGGCACTTAGACTGATAAATCCTATCTAATCATGCTTTTCTAACGAATATCAGGTAAATGTCACAATTTAATCAGCTAAGAACAGAAATATCACGAATTGGACAATTCAAGTAAGGTGGGTTCCAACAATCTGCGCATGTACATGCCCGCCACCTCGCATACAAGGCATTTAAATTAACACATAATATCCTAGGGGTGAAGGTTCCTCCACACGAGGTTAGACAAGCCACTTACCTCGACTCCGTTACGAAACCGCTAAGAGACAACTCTCTTGCTACGAATATCAGCCTCTACAGGTGTAGTATCTGATAAAAATCAATAGAAATACATCAAAATAGGCCAGTTGGGCATTACCCAATCGAAACAATTCGAAATACACCAAAAACCACAAGTTGCCAAAACCCGACTATTGGTACGATTCTCGAAAAATCATGAAAGTTACATATTCGGGTACCTTATCTCAACATGAGTCTATGCATATAAAATTTACCAAAATCGGACTCCATTTGCCCATTCAAATCATTGATTTCCTATAACCCAAGCCTAGGGTGAAAACCTCCATTAATACACCTCTAATTCCTCCAATTTCAGTCAAAAACACCATAGTTTAGCAAGGAAATGACATAATTTAGGTCCATAGATGATTACCTGAAGAACCCCTTTGATTTCTCTGAAAATCGCCCCTTAATCACCTCTTAAATGATGCCTTAGCATTTTAGACCGTTCTAAAATTTTAACCTTTACTGCTCATAAAACACAGGCCGATTTCCGCCTCTGCGACGCTAGATCCGCTTCCGCGAGATCGCTTATACAGAGCAGCTGGTCGCTTTTGCGACCCCGGCCAAGAACTAGGATTCCGCTACTGCGGTGTCCAGGTCGCTCCTGCAACTCCGCTTATGCGTACGATTGTTCGCTTCTGCGGAAGATCCCCAAACGGCCAAGTTCGCTTCCGCGGAAGCCTTTCCGCTTCTGCGGGATCGCTTCAGCGACCCATGGTCCGCTTCTGCGGACTTGACTGGCCTCTCCAAGATCTCGCACCTGCGAGTAAATTGTCGCTCCTGCGGACTCGCTTCTGCGGTCCAAGCTCCGCAGAAGCGAAAACAACAGAAGGCAGACACCAGCCTGCTGCAACTCCCATTTTTCTTGGTTTAATCACCCGAACTCATCCCGAGGCCCCCGGGACCTCAACCAAAAAATGCAATTCTACTCCAAATCACCATACGAACTTGTTCGAATCAGAAAAACACGTCCTTAAACACCAAAATCATCGAATTATCGCAGATTCAAGCCTAAGTTTCATCCAAAACTTTTGAAACCTACATGCTATCAAAAACCCGACCAAACGATGTCCGAATGACCTAAAGTTTTACAGACATATCCAAAATCACCTAACAAAGTTACTGCAACTGTCGGAATTCCATTCCGACGCCCAGATCAAAATCTCACCTATTGATCGGATTTCCAAAAATTTCAAACTCCGGCATTTCAAGCCTAATTGAGCTACAAACCTCCAAAATACATTCCGAATGCGATTCCAACCCCGAAATCACCTAACGGAGCTAATGGAACCATCGGATTTCTGTTCCGAATTGTCTTAACACTGTTCTGTAAATGGACCTTTAATCAACTACAAGGCTCTCATTTAGGGACTAAGTGTCCCAAAACACTCCAGATTCTAGAACCGAACCTCCCGGCAAACCACAATAGCAGAAATGAACTTAGGGGAACAGTTGGACTGGGGATCGGGGTGTATATTTCAAAAATGACTGGCCGGGTCGTTACAAAGAATCAGCAAATACAGAAGGCAAATATATGGATCAGTCGAAAGGTGTTTAACTGTCTAGTTTGTGCTTCGTAGGTTTTGAAGATTGGAATGTTCGTTCTGCTATCCAAATACTTTATTCATTTTTATCCCTTTGAGCCTTGTTATATTTTTCTTTCATATCCCTCTTACGGAATCAACAACAAAAAATCGAGGATTGAACAGGAAAATCAAGTGGAGAAACAAAAGAAAGGATAAAAGAAGGAAAAGAAAGAAGAAAAGAAAAAGAGAAAAGAAAAGAAAAAAAATAAAAGAAAATAAAAAGAAAAGAAAGAAAAGAATGCAAAAAAAAAAAAAAATGGGAGGAAGGAAATATCGCAACAATGAAGCGATCTTATGTCTGAACTACGTTTTGACTTGATCTCGAAAGGCAACGTAGGCAGCCTCACTGAGGTTCAGTTATAACAGAAGAAAAATTTCAAGAATCCCCAAAGAATGAAACTGGGGCAGAAGTTATGGTTGTTGAAGAAATACGATTCCGAAAGTTATAATCTTTAACCCACATTGAAATATTTTGAGCCTTTATATCCTTCTTTCTAAATCCAATCCAAAAGCCTGCATTACTGTCCAAAGAAAGACCTTCCAATAAATCTTCAAGAAATGCCGAGTCAAACGAGCAAAGGTGAATAACATCAAGAGCAACAGTCTGGTTCGAACAAAGGAGAATTAAGAATTTGAGAAATGATGAGAACCACCATGGGACTCCAAGATGAGATAAATCAAATGAGAGAGTCTTATCGGTGAAAACCCTCACGGGCACCATAAGGCGACAGTGAGTTTAGAGAAAAATCAAAATGAGAGAGGCTTGATGGTGAAAACCCTATAGGCACTACAAGTCGATTAAGGATTATGAATCAGATTGGGCAAATGGTGTATTGAAGACCAGTTTCATTGAAAATTGCAACAAGAGATGAACATCAAATTTACGATACAGAGAAGGCTAATAGTGCATGTCAAAGTCGCTATAGTCGGTAATTCACATTCGATGGGTCATTCTTCTGTAGGTTTCTTATTCGGAAGCGTCTCTCCCCGTTTTTTCTTTCACTCTATTTTTTCCACTTTGCTTATCTTTCTTTCTTCCTGAGTCTGTCGGGTCATAACAAATAAAGAAATGATTTCAAAAATTGCCACCAAGCTTTCCAATTTCATAAGATGGGATTTGGCCAAAACATCGAATTATCGTAAGTCAAGAACAATGTCAGACATAATTGAGTTTCCAGTCGTCAATGAGCACAGCAGATGAAGTTGACAAAGAGTGGTACACCAATGATAATCAAAATCTTCCCAGACAAAATTATCATGACTAGAGACGACACAATAAAGAACTCGAAGGCAAGGCCGGTGATTTAAACCAAAAGAACAACGCGTGCAATAAAGTGAGACACAAAGGTCGGTAAAGTGCCAACTCGGGAACAATATAACAAATAGAAGTATGGGGTTCAAATGGAGAGAAGGTATATATTCTGACAAAGGAGGAGTCAGTCAAGAAACATTCAAGGTCTTCAAATAGACTTTAAGATCGGAGTTTGTGGGATCCGAGGAATTGGTAAAATGACAGGCCGTAAGGGCTGCGGGTTTGAACAAAGAAGAAGTGTTTTATGTGACAAGGACGACGAGGCAAAATGGATAATCGGTCAACATGCAAGGCATTCAAGTGGAAAACAGTTATCGGAGGAAGTGAAAGAACAATCATCATCAAAGTTCAACGCCACAACCAGCCACCGCATTTTAAACTGACAGATTTTTCTTTGGTTTGAAACAGGGACAAAAGATATTCTACAAGAGAATTATCAAACTGTGGCAGAAAATTTTCTGTCACATTAAAATTTTTCTTAAAATCGGGTAGTCATCCGAAGAGCATAAAGCTAAATACAATTATTTTTTAAGGTGGACAATTCAAGTTGAAAGGTAGATGAAACAAGTTTCCGAGAATGATAAGAGACAAAATCTTAGTCTGTTGAATCTTTCACCTAAAATGAAAATCTTAGTCCGGTTAATTTTCACCTAAGATAAAAGGATAAATCCATAGTCTGTTGAAACTTTCTCCTAAGATAAAAATCTTAGTCTGATAAATTTTTCACCTAAGATAAAAGGAAAGAATGTTAGTCTGTTGAAATTTTCACCTAAGATGAAATCTAAGTCTGATGAATTTTTCACCTAAGATAAAGGAGGGCATAATTTGAAAAGAAAAGGAAGGCATAGTTTGAAAACAAAAAGGAAAAGCGGAATTTGAAAAGAAAAGGAAGGCATAATTTGAAAACAAAAAGGGAAAAGCAGAAGTTGGAAAAAGAAAGGAAAGCAGATGTTGAAAAAAAAAGATTGTTGAATTTGAAAGCTTAAGAAAGTCTGAATTGAAAATGGACCCAGTCTGATGAATTATGTCTTGGAGTCATAATTTCAGTCCGATGGATCTTCCTCTTGAGACCATACAGAAAATAGACCTAGTCTGATGAATTATCTCCTAGAGTCAAAATCTCAGTCCGATGGATCTTCCTCCTGAGACTACACAGAAATGGACCCAGTTCAATGAGAATCAAATCTTAGTCTGTTGAAACATTCTTCTAAGATTAAAGGTCTTAGTCTGATGAATTTTTCACCTAGGATAAAGGTAAAATCTTAGTCTGTTGAAACTTTCTCCTATGATTAAAGGTCTTAGTCTGATGAATTTTTCACCTAAGATAAAGGTAAAATCTTATTCTGTTGAATCTTTCACCTAAGATGACAATCGTAGTCCGATGAAATTTTCACCTAAGATAAATTTTAGTCACAAAGTAACACAAAACTTTTTATTTTTTGCACTCAGGCACCTACCTGGATAACAAGGGAATACTTTTCTGCATTTTTAAATTTTTGCCCAGGCGCCCACCTGGATAACAAGGGAATACTTTCCTGCACTTTTAAATTTTTGCTCAGGCGCCCACCTGGATAACAAAGGAATATTTTTCTGCATTTTTAAATTTTCGCTCAGGCGCCCACCTGGATAACAAGGGAATATTTTTCTGCATTCTTTAGTTTTTGCTCAGCAGCCCACCTGGATCACAAGGGAATATTTTTTTGCATTTTAATTTTTGCATCAGGCGCCCACTTGGATAATGAGGGAATACTTTTTCAAATTGAAAAATTTCTTTAATTTCTTACATTTGATAGCATGATATGCCTATTCAGTATACTAGGGCAGAAAAAAATTTTCTTTGGTTGTTTATTTTAAGCAGGCGCCCACTTGGAAAATAAGGGAATACATTTTAACAGAATCGCAAGCAGGAGTCCACCTGGGAAATGGACGCATATTTCAAATTGAAGTGGTTGAACATCATCAAGGCAACAACAAGAATGCTGTTAGAAGAGTACAAAATACAAGTTCAAGGCAACAACAAAAATGTTGTTAGAAGAATACAAGTTCAAGGCAACAACAAGAATGCCGTTAGAAGAATACAAGTTCAAGGCAACAACAAGAATGCCATTGGAAGAATACAAGATGAAAGATCAAGGCAATACAAGAACAGATAGGATTTTTTTGTAATTCAGAGACCATAGCTTAGGCTAGTTTCTTTTATTTTAACCATGGTGTAATAAGGAGTCAGTCAGCAGTAACAGCAGTAACAACAGTAACAGCAGTGAAATCACAGTCCCTAGTAGTCCTGGCTACCAGACATTCCCGAACTACACTGACCTGATTCCTGTTTAGCCAAGGATGTGTAGGCAACCTCTGAAGCAGGGTGCGGTCAAAACTTTTCAAAATTCTTCACAACGGAATACTCGAACGGGTAAAAATCGCTCATATTTGCTCACTTATCTTTGCACAGAAAATCATCGTGTTCCCGAGCAAAGAGGGGCAGCTGTGAGCACGTGATTTTCACCCTACATAAGAGTTATTCCCTTGAAATTCAAAATAAATAATTTTTCTTTATTTTTTACAATTTTTGTGAATTTTGTATTGATTATTTGCATGTTATTCATGCATGTTAAGTCATAAAATACAAAATATGCATTTAGGATTAATTAGGTAGCAATTTATTTTAGAACAAAATTAAAAAAATGATAAAAAAAATAGTCTTTGCATTTATTTTGTGGATTTTAAATAATTTTTTAGAATTTAACAAAAATAATAGACGAAAATACAAAAAGGAAGATAAATACAAAAATAAAAATAAAATACAAAATAAAATGAACAAAAAGAAAGGAAATAAAAATGCAATACATAGGGCTGAGTTTTGGAATCAGCCTACCAGTGGCCCAAATACCTTAAAACCCCATGCCCAAACACCCTTAAACGAAATTGACCCAACTGACCAGGTCCAAAGTTCAGCCTCACCCGGTTCAAAATTTAAGGCTCGAAATGACGACGTTTTATGTCGTTTAATCTCATCCTTTAATCCTCACAAATCCAACGGTTGGTATTAAATATCAGCTTCAATATGTATAGATATACACTGACCTAAAAATTAAACCCTAAAAAACATTTTCTTCCCCGTCATCTCTTTCAGTCTCTTCGTCTTCTCCCTTTCTCAATCACCCGCTGGAACCCTACCGGCGAGAATCGCAAACCACTCTGATGAGGCCCCCATTAACACCCCTTGAAGGTCTTAACCTCCTCTTTCCACCCCTTTGAATCGTTTTCTTCGAACAAACCCTGAACCTGTCGAATAATAATTGGAGTATCGCCGGAACCCACATCGGCGAACACTTTTACTATAAAAACCCACCCCATGACATCCCTAGAACACCCACCATTAAATCTAAAAGTCTTTTCACTAAAAGAAGACTCAAAAGTTTCGCCTGAAATTAAAGGTCCCAAGAAAATGAAATCCAGAGTTTCAAAAGGCCCAGAAAATCAAGGAAAATGAAAAATGAAGAAGAACAGAAGAAAGAATGAAAAAAGAAGATTTTTTAAGGCTAAAAGAAGGGGAAAATAACAAAAAGCTAAGTTTTCCTCTTTTGTTTCTCTGTTTTTTTTTTAACTTGTTTGTTTGCATGTTCTTGCTTTCTTGATATAACTGATTAGGGTTTACCTTTTTAAAAAACCAGATTGATATATTTTAGTTTTAGGGTTAAATAGATTCTGATAATTTTCAGTATGATATTTATTCGTTTCATTCTGAAATCAGTCAATTTTGTGTTAATGTTTTGATTATGATATTTGTTAGAGTTAATTTCTTCTGATAATGATATTGTTAGTCAGTGGTAATGGATTTGTTTTAGATTTTGTTGTTAATTAGTATTCAGTACTGTTTTATCAACTAAGTAGAACAATAGGATTTACCCGTTCGATTAAAATTACTAATTAGTGAATCTGTTTCGAAAATTTGTTTGAAATTCTGTGAATTCAATATTGATTAACATTTAGGGTCTGATTGGTTATTGCTGATTAATACAAAATTGTTTGATAAATCTGAAATTAGGGTTCTTCGAGTATAATTGATTTATTAAAGATCATAATTAATTACTGATTGATTAATTAGCCTTTGATCAGTTAATATAAAAAATATTATAGGCAATAAGGGGTAATAAGACTAAGGAAGTAGGGGTAGGATTGGAAGCTAAAAAGGCCTTTAGTAATATCGATTTGGTAGTAAGGGCAGTTTGGGTATATGAAATGGTATAATTGTAATACATATAGAGGATTAAGGGTAGTTTGGGCAGTAAAAAAGAGTAAATCAGTGAATAACAAATGCAAGTGAGGGTATAATAGGAATTTCAAAGGAAAAGGAACATGGTAGAAGACCCTAGAATATTCTAGAATGAGTTTTAATGCAAGTCTTAAAAAAATAAGTGTAGTAACTTGTTTAACAAGTCAAGAATATGGGGACTAATCTGAAAATACTGAAAATTAAATTTCCCTCCATTTTAATTCTATAAATAAGGCATTTTCTGCAATAATTCAGGGACCCTCTCCAGATTTTTGAATCATAAAGACTTTTGAACACCATAAGCTTGAATAAACCTTAGAAAAATTCAGAAAAATACCTATTAAGTTTCAGATCTGAAATTAACACTTTCAGATCCTTTTCCTTCTCTTTTACACCTTCAAATTCATATCAAAAATCTAAAAACAACCAAAGATCAATAACATAATTCAAACCAGCTACTGTCCATTGAAGATATTCAACTAAACGTCAAATTTAAATGGATTTGAATAAGTTGGAATTTGATTGAGTTAGATTTGGAATGAAATTGGTTTTGCTGAAAGTTTTCAAACATTTCTGGACGGTTTGTGTTTAACTGGATCTGCTGTTGATTGCTATCTACTGCTGTTGCTGTGATTGTTTACCACTGAAGTGTTGTTGCTGAGTCATTTCAATGTTATGTTTGCTAGATCTAATATATATGTTCATTTGTTCCACGTACACTCCTTGAAAAATATTACTGTGTAAATTTCAGTATGGATGTGATATGAAACTAGAAGCTGGCTCGGATAAAACATTCTGTTATTGTGTTTTTTTTACATTTCAGTTTTGTTCATGTATCAATAATATAGACTGAATTTTGCAATTGTTTGGATTTTGGTTTACTGATTATTTTAAACATCAGTTCGAACTGAAATTGTTGTATGATCTGGACTGTGTGAACTCTATTACAGCTATTAGATTCTGTATGTAATTTGATTTTCCTATTAGGATTGATAAAATAGCTATTATGTTTCCTGCTAAACTTTTCTATAATGAATCTATACTTGTATTATTTAGAATAATGTGAAGCAGTAGGTAGTATCCGATTTATACACTAGCAGGAATATGTATAATTAGATGCATTCTGAAACTAGTAAATATAACTGTTACTTTTTATTGTCTTGTTGATTAGTGTAGCCATTATTAGATGTTAATTAGATATGTTGATTAATTAGATGAGTTGTTAATTCTGAAATTTATTTGTTAGATATGTTGTGGTAATTAATGATGCAATAGCTAATTGATAATCAATATTTTCTTCAAAAGAAACAATAATAAAGGAGAATGGATCTCATAACGCTTGGATCTATTTGAATTAGAATAATACAATTGTGAGTAATTCGAAAGCATGTCCACCTAACGATAACTAAATCAGTAAGTTTAGCTTGTTGTTATTTCTTCTTAGTTCGAACAACTATAAGAAAAATAGAAAGGGAATCCGACAGTTAACGAAATTCCAAAAAGTAACACGAATTAGATTTGTATTGACATGTAGGCCAAATTTGAGGCCCAAGATGTTGTTAAGCACAAAATAAAATTAGATATAATATAACAATAGTAAAATAATAATAACTAGGGATATACAAAATGGATTAATCCACTAAGGCTCTTTAGAGACAAACAAAAATAGAAAATTTAGTCACTTTAGGTATGACCTTTTAAAATAAACAAGATGAGCCTCGTTAGAGAACAAATGCACGGGGCGCTCAATTAATTATTATAAAATACTTAGATTAGGAAGGACCGTTTAGCAAATTTCACGGTCTTTCCCAAAATTAACAAGACATAGATACTTTAGGCGCGATTAATAATATTACATTCCTAATACGGGTGCACATTTAAGTGACCCAAATTCAAATCTCAACGGAGTCGAAATGTATTAAAAGCCACAGACGTACTTGTACGGTGTGGCCCAAAATGTATTTTCACAACGTTGTAATTCTTTTAAAAATGATAAGGCGGAATATTAATAAATGCACATAAATTGGAATATATAAAGAAATCAAATAAAAACAAATACAGCAGTTCAGCGATCGTACTAGAACCACGGAATCCGGGAGTGCATAATACCTTCTCCCGAGTTAAGAGAATTCCTTATCTAGATTTCTGATTCGCGGACTGTTAATAGAGTCATAATTTACTCGGTTCGGGATTCAACCGGTGACTTGGGACTCCATTATTTTTCCAAGTGGCGACTCTGAAAATTAATAGATAAATCCTGTTCCGGCTGTCCTTTATGTGGAAAAACTCCTTCCTTTTTATTATTATATCCCTTCCCGGGGTGTAGTATTAAGAAAGCGGTATAAGAAGGAAAGGAGGTGTGACACTACTATCTCACATTGATCCAAGATCCAACATTGCTGCGGCGTGCAGCCCGATCCTCACTTATACTGCTGCGGCGTGCAGCCCGATCCAATATATATATATATATATATATATATATATATATATATATATATATATATAATGCTGCGGCGTATAGCCCAATCCAATAGATATAATGATGCGGCGTGCAACCCGATCCAATAGAATAGATATAATTCTACGGCGTGCAGCCCGATCCAATAACATATAACTGTGCTCAATAGGGGTGTGTGTATACTCCGGAGGGGCTCCTACAGCCCAAGCACTATAATACTGCGGCGTGCAGTTCGATCCATATATATATCATTGTGTCGTGCAGTCCGATCCATATGTATATATATTACTGCGGCATGTAGTCTGATCCAATACATATATATATATATATACTGCTGCGGCATCCAGCTGGATTCGGTATAAATATCAACACCTCGCAATGGGTCCTCGATCCCTCTAAGTCAATATAGACTCAGCCTCTCGGGCCCACTCAGCTAGAACGGGTTATTCAACCCTAGGTATTCTCACTTAGAGTACACTTCTAGTACTAGTTCATGTCATGATATACAGCCAAGAGTACAACTAAGAGTATGTGTTCAACATATATTAGGGTCATTTAGCTCCACAGGCTTCCCTAAGGTTCTACAGATCGGCACAATGCCCCAAACATGGCAACTAGCCCAAATATACAGATAGAAGCTCAATCTCGGTCCATATGCACAGTAAAACAACAGTCGGGATGGACTAAGTTCGAATCCCCGGTTACAATATCACCACACTCGTCACATGACGCGTGTTTCATCTTAATGTAGCACTGTATAGTGCAAATACGGGGTTTCAAACCCTTAGTATATCATTCATTACTACCACTCACCGCGAACCGACAAAAGTCCTAGTTCGCCTTGCGCTTTCCTCGCAAATCGACCTCCCCGTGTGCCAAATATGATCAATACCAATAAAAATACATCAAAATAGGCTAATGAATAATAACTCAATTGAAAGGACTCAAAAAACATCCAAAGACACGAAGTTGCCAATACCCGAGCCCCGGGCCCGCTTCTCGAAAAATTACGAAAGTCAAATTTTCAGAATCCTTATCTCGCCACGAGTCCGTGCATATAAATTTTATCTAAATCAGACTTCAAATGAGCCGGGAAATCATGATTGTTCATATCCAAGACCTAAATCCCTCAAATTATACCCAATTTCAGAGAATTAATGGAAGATTCTTCGATAAAATGATGTATTAAGACCACGAGACTTACTCCAATCACTTCCCAATGAAATCCCCTTCAAATTCTATCACTTAGCTCTCAAGGTGCTCAAAAATGGAGGAAAATAGCCAAGGTTTGCGACTGATTTGTATTCTTAAAACCTTTCTATCGCCCAGGTTTAACAGAATGCGATCGCATCCCCTCTATTGCGATCGCATACACCAAATTTCACACTTCAAAAATTACTCTTATGCGATCGTACTCCTGCCTTGCGATCGCATAGAACAAATTCCATGCCAAGGACCCTAGGCCAAAATACACTATGCGATCGCACACCTGCGATGCGATCGTAGAGAACAAGATCACAAAGCTATGCGATCGCAACCCCCGCTACGCGATCGCATAGAACAACTCAGAACCCCATTCCCATCCTTCTATGTGATCGCAACATCACCTATGCGATCTCATAGAGCATTTGTCTGCAATAATGTAACGACCCGGCCTGTCGTTAGGAGAATTTCCACCCCGTTACCTTGCAATTACATATCATATGCTTTTATAACAGTATTAGAGTATATTGGGTGAGTTAGGAGTGATTTGGATTGAAAATGAAACAAATAGCATGTTTGAAGAAAGCTTGAATATGGAAAGTCAACCAAGAGTTGACTATTGAGTTAGAGTGCTCGGAACCGGATTCTGATGATTCGAAATCCGGGGGATCATTTATGACTTAGGAGAACGATCAGAATTGAATTCGGAGGTCCGGTGTAGTTTTAGGCTTGAATCGGCGAAGGTTGAATTTTGGCGAAATTCGGATGGTAGGTGATATTTTGATCCGGGGGTCGGAATGGAATTCCGACAATTTTTGTAGCTTCGTTAGGTGATTTTGGATGTGCCTGCAAAATTTCAGGTCATTCGGACGTCGTTTAGTCGGGTTTTTGATTGAATGCGTAATTCGGAAAGTTTTAAGGAATTTAGGCTTGAATCCGTGTGTAATTGGTGATTTTGATGTTTAGGATGGTGTTTTTATGATTGGAACAAGTTCGTATCGTGTTTTGGAGTATGTTGGTGGTTTTCGTTGGGGTCCCGGGGGCCTCGGGTTGATTTCGGTGGTCAAACGGACCATTTCTTGTATTTTTGAACTGCTGTTGGCTGCTGGTTTTGTTGCAGACGGATGCTCTATGCGATCGCATAGAGTAGATGCGATCGCATAGAAGGATGGAAGTGAGCCCCAGAGTTGTTCTATGCGATCGCGTAATAGGAGATGTGATCGCATAGGTATGGAAACTGGCACTCTGCGATCGCAGGGTCACTTGTGCGATCGCATAGAAGAGATTCGAAGGGTGAGAAAAATGTGCTATGCGATCGCATAGCAAGGGGTGCGATCGCATAGGTTTGTCAGACTGTGCATTGCGATCGCATAGCTAGTGTTGCGATCGCAGAGAAGAAAGATGAGGCCTGGAAGGTTGTGCTATACGATCGCGGGAGTGCATTGCGATCGCATGGAAGGGGAAATCGGCAGGAAAATTTAACTCTATGCGATCGCATAGGGTCATTGCGATCGCATAGAAGGATTGGTCTGGCAGTGAAATTAAAACCAGAACAGAACCAGTCGCGGGTTCATTAGCCCAAAACACCATTTTTGAGTTCTAGAGAGAGAAACTCACGGGAATTGCTGGTAATTCATCGGGGATTCGTTGGAGGTAAGTTTTGTGGCTTAATTACATCATTTTTACATGAAATCCTTGGTTAAATCCCTGTAAATGGAAGATTAAAGGTGGGTTTGAGCCCTAGGCCTAAATTAAAGAAAAACACCTGATTTGAGTGGGCAAATGGAGTCCGATTTTGGTAAATTTTATATGCCTAGACTCGTATTGAGACGAGGGTTCCGAATATGTAACTTTTATAATTTTTCGAGAAGCGCACCAAAAGTCGGGTTTTGACAACTTGTGGGTTTTGTTATAATTTGGGTTATTTCGGATGAATTTCGTGAAATTAGCATATATTGATGCATTCTCTATGATTTTGAGTAGATTTGGCACCCGAGGAGATTGATTTTCGAGGCAAGCGCAAGGCGGATTGAAGCTTCTACCGGTTCGAGGTGAGTGGTAGTAGTAAACAATGTACTGAGGGTTTGAAACCCCGTACTAGCACTTCACAGTGCTATATTGAGATGAGACACGCGTTCTATGACAGGCGTGGTGACATTGTGATTGGGGGTTCGAACTTAGTCCTTCCCAGCTAATAGAATATTGTGTTGTATGACTGTTAATGAGATTATAATTGTACAATTGGGCTAATAGCCATGTTTGGGGCCTTGTGCCGATCCTGTAGAGCATTAGGGAACCTATAGAGCTAGGTGACCTTTATATCGTGTTGGAAATATACACTCAGCCGTAGCTCTAGTTGAATAGCATAATATGAGCCCGTACTAGATGTGTACATTGAGAGAGATTATTTAGGGTGGAATTCACTGTTCTAGCTGAGTGGGCCTGAAAGGCCAAGTCTATATCGATTGAGATGAGATAGGGTCAAGGACCCACTATGAGATGTTATATTGGGCCTAAAAGGCCAAGTTTATATTGACTGAGACAGGGTCAAGGACCCACTGTGATATATTATATTGGGCCCGAGAGGCCAAGTATATACTGACTGGAATAGGGTCGAGGACCCATTATGAGGTATTATATATATATACCTATATTGGATCGGGCTGCACGCCGCAGCAGTATATATATTGGATCGGACTGCACGCCGCAGTAATATACATGTAATATACATGTGGGACGGACTCCGAGTCTGCACACATTCTTAGTGAGCGCTGGAGTATATTATGGGATCGGGCTGCACGCCACAGTAGTATAGTTATATATGTATATATATATTGGATCGGACTGCACGCCGCAGTAATACATGTGTGGATCGGGCTGCACGCCGCAGTATAATAGTGCTTGGGCCTAGGGAGCCCCTCCGAAGTCTGTATACACCCCCAGTGAGAGCCGTCGACGTTAAATGGAGCGGGCCGCGCGCCGCAACGGTATATGTATTGGAGCGGGCTGCACGCCGCAGCATTATACTTAATTATATCCTACTATCTACTTAAATATTTATACATTATAGACAGAGGTATGTGTCTTTATATGTTGAGATGGCCGTACACCGTAGGGGTACGAGTGAGGGTTGGATCATAGTAAGAATCTTGTAGAGATAAATGTGGTTTGGAGATTAGAGTATTACCATAGTGATGACGTACATATGAGGGTTGCCTTAGAACTGCTAAGTGATAGAACAGGAGTTCTTACCTTCGGTCATTATTTATTATTATTACTCACTGAGTTGAAATATACTCACCCCACTCCCCTGCACTTTCTGTGCAGATCCACAGGTGCCCGAGAGCAGTTGAGACATTGTAGCTGCTGATCCTTAACTACTTTTGCGGAGATTACGAGGTAGCTGCCAGCGTCCGCAGAGCTTGTTTTCTCCTTCTTTATCATCTTGTTAATTTCCTATTTGCCTAGACTTGGTTGTATTAGGATGCTATTCTGTAGAGGCTCAGTCTCGTGACACCACGATACGGTTGGGACCGTATTTTGTATGTTATACATTTCGTTTATCACCTGATATGATCATTTACTGTTTAAGTTTAATTTATTTAATAATTGGCTGGTTTAAGGGATAATATGGTCGGGCTTGCCTAGCATTGTGTTGGGCGCCATCACGACCAGGTTTTGGGTCGTGATAAGTTGGTATCAGAGCCTAGGTTAACAGGTCTCACGAGTCTTGAGCCGGTTGGTAGAGTCTCATGGATCGGTGCGGGGACGCCTGTACTTATCCTCGGGAGGCTGCAAACCTTTTTAGGAAAAGTTTCAATTCTTGGAATTCTTGTCGTGCGATTACTTTTGACTTGAACCGAACTTTGACATTCTATTCTCTCGCAGATGGCGAGAACCCGATCATCCGGACGTGGAGGACGACCACCACTACCACCTGCTAGAGGCCGAGGACGCGGCCGTGGTCGTGGCGGAGTTAGGGCGGCTGAGGCAGTGCCAGCTGACCCATAGCCCCCAGTTGCAGAGGTGCCAGCAGCACCAGATCAGGCACCAGATGTGCCCATTGTTATTCCGGGTCTACAGGAGACCCTGGCTCAGATATTAGCAGTTTGCACTGGCCTGGCACAGGCGGTTTCAGTTACTACCGCAGCAGCTGCATCAGGGACTGGGGGTGGTCATCAGACCCCCGCAGCACGCACTCCAGAGCCAGCAGTGCAGGGCCTGCAGACACTTGAGGCTCCTCCAGTTCAGCCTGTAGTCCCAGTACAGCCAGCTGTTCAGGTTCAGGGGGACAGGGTCCCATCTATGACTGACGACGAGCAGCGTCGTCTTGAGAGATTCAACAGGTTATCTCCTCCTGTTTTCAGTGGTGCTCCGGCGAGGATGCCTAAGATTTTCTGGACAAGTGCCATCGGATGCTCCGTACGGCAGGGATCTTGGAGTCCAGTGGGGTATCTTTCACTACCTTTCAGTTTCAGGGACCAGCCTTCGCTTGGTGGGAGGCTTATGAGCGCCGCAGGCCGGTAGGGGCAGCACCACTATCATGGCCGGACTTCTCCACTATGTTCTTGGAGAAATGGGTGCCTCGATCTCGGAGAGAGGAGATGCGTAGGCAGTTTGAGGGTCTCCGTCAGGGGGACATGTCAGTGTCAGAGTATGAGATCAGGTTTACAGAGTTGTCCGGATATGCACCGTGGTTGGTTCATTCCGACCGAGAGAGGATTGGGCGCTTCGTGGACGGCCTCATTTATCCCATTCGTATTCGATGACTCGGGAGAGGGTTTTGAGTCGTACATTTGAGGATGCCGTGGATATTGCTCGCGACATTGAGACGGATCGTCGCAGGGAGCGGGATGAGAGGGAGGCCAAGAGGCCTCGAGGAGCGGCTAGTTCCGGTGGCACTCGGACCGGAGGCCGAGTCGGCGGAGCCGAGGTCGCTCTTTCGGGTCTTCGCAGTCGGTCGCTCGGATCGTCGCGGATGGTCTCCTAGACAGGGTTATCGGGGTTCGCACCGAGCCAGCCATCCCTCGGTGCCATGCCGGCTCGTAGTTCTTCACAGGCCCCATCCGCTCATGGTTCATCTCGGCCTAGTTCATCAGCTGGCCACTCCGGCGCCAGAGGTCCTTATCAGTCTCAGTACCCAGGACCGGGGAGTTGCTACGAGTGCGGAGAGTTTGGGCACCACCGTAGGGAGTGTCCCCGTCTTGTTTCCGGATCTTATCAGCAGAGGGGGCAGCCCTCGTCATCTGGTCCTTCTACTTCAGCACCCGCCCCGCCAGCTAGGGGTGAGGGTCAGACAGCTAGGGGTCGCTCTCGAGGGGGAGGCCGATCGGGCGGACAGGCTAGATGCTATGCTTTTCAGGGCCGATCTGAGGCTGTTGCTTCTGATGCTATCATTACAGGTATTATTTCAGTCTGCCACAGAGATGCCTCAGTATTGTTTGATCCCGGTTCTACTTATTCTTATGTGTCTACATATTTTGCTCCTCATTTGGGCACGACCCGAGGGAGTCTTGAGTTGCCAGTGCATGTATCTACCCCGGTAGGGGATACTATTGTTGTGGACCACGTATACCGGTCCTGTTTGGTCACTATTGGAGGTCCGGAGACCCGAGTAGACCTGTTGCTTCTCAGCATGATTGATTTTGATGTTATATTGGGCATGGACTGGCTATCTCCATGTCATGCTATACTGGACTGTCATGCTAAGACAGTCACCTTGGCTATGCCGGGTATTCAGAGGATCGAGTGGCGAGGCATGACCGAGTATGTACCTAGCAGGGTAATATCTTTCCTCAAGGCCCAACGAATGGTTGGGAAGGGATATCTCTCTTATTTAGCATTTGTGCGGGAGGTCGAGGCCCAGACTCCCAGTATTGATTCTGTTCCCATTGTGCGAGACTTTCCTGATGTGTTTCCCTTAGACCTGCCGGGCATGCCGCCGGACAGGGATGTTGATTTTGGTATCGATTTGGTGCCAGGCACTCAGCCTATTTCTATTCCTCCATATCGGATGGCACCAGCTGAGTTGAAGGTATTGAAGGAGCAGCTCCAGGAACTCCTAGATAAGGTGTTCATTCGGCGGAGTGTGTCGCCGTGGGGTGCACCGGTCCTGTTTGTTAAGAAGAAGGACGGATCCATGAGGATGTGTATTGACTACAGGCAGCTAAACAAAGTGACAGTGAAGAATAAGTATCCTCTGCCTCGTATTGATGATTTTTTTTATCAGCTCCAGGGAGCTAGGGTGTTCTTGAAGATTGATCTTCGTTCAGGCTACCATCAGCTGAAGATTAGAGAGTCTGACATTATGAAGACTGCATTCCGGACCAGATATGGTCACTATGAGTTCCTTGTGATGTCGTTTGGGCTGACCAACGCCCCAACAGCATTTATGCATCTGATGAACAGTGTGTTCAGGCCTTATTTGGATTCATTTGTGATTGTGTTCATTGATGACATTCTAGTCTACTCCCGTAGTCAGGAGGAGCATGCTCAGCACTTGAGTATTGTGTTGCAGAGGTTGAGAGAGGAGAAGCTGTATGCCAAGTTCTCCAAATGTGAGTTCTGGCTTGAGTCCGTGGCATTCTTAGGGCACGTGGTGTCCTGTGATGGTATTCGGGTAGATCCGAGGAAGGTCGAGGCAGTGCAGAGTTGGCCCAGACCGACCTCAGTTACTGAGATCCGTAGCTTTCTGGGATTGGCAGGGTATTATCGCCGATTCGTTCAGGGGTTCTCTTCTATTGCTTCACCCTTGACTAGATTGACTCAGAAGGGTGTTCCTTTCTTATAGTCCGAGGAGTGCGAGGAGAGGTTTCAGAAGCTCAAGACAGCACTGACCACAGCACCAGTCTTGATTCTACCGACAGCTTCGGGTTCTTATACTGTATATTGTGATGCCTCAGGAGTTGGCATTGGTTGTGTGTTGATGCAGGAGGGTAGGGTCATTGCTTATGCTTCTCGTCAGTTGAATCCCCACGAGAAGAACTACCCTGTTCATGATTTGGAGCTAGCAGCCATAGTTCATGCTTTGAAGATTTGGAGGCATTACCTGTATGGTGTCTCCCGTGAGGTGTTCACGGATCATCGCAGCCTTCAGCACTTATTCAGACAGAAGGACCTTAATTTGAGACAGCGGAGGTGGTTGTAGTTGCTTAAGGACTATGATATCACTATTTTGTATCATCCGGGAAAGGCCAATGTGGTGGCCGATGCCTTGAGTCGGAAGGCGGTTAGCATGGGCAGCTTAGCTTTCATCCCAGTTGGGGAGAGGCCATTTGCTTATGATGTTCAGGCCCTAACCAATCGGCTAGTGAGATTAGATATTTCGGAGCCGAGTCGGGTGTTGGCTTGTGTTGTTTCTCGATCTTCCTTATATGATCGCATCGGGGAGCGACAGTATGATGACCCACATTTGCTTGTCCTTAAGGACAGAGTGCAGCATAATGATGTTAGAGATGTGACTATCGACAGTGATGGTGTTCCGAGGATGCAGGGCCGTATATGCATGCCCAATGTTGATGGTTTGCGGGAGTTGATACTTGAGGGGGCACACAGTTCGCGGTACTCTATTCACCCAGGTGCCGCAAAGATGTACCAAGACTTGAGACAGCACTACTGGTGGAGGAGAATGAAGATGGATATTGTTAGGCATGTAGCTAAGTGCCTCAATTGCCAGCAGGTCAAATATGAGCATCAAAGACCGGGCGGTGTTCTTCAGCTTATGGTTATTCCCGAGTGGAAATGGGAGAGGATCACCATGGATTTTGTTACTGGGCTCCCTCGGACAGCGAGGAAGTTTGATTCTGTATGGGTGATTGTTGATCGGCTGACTAAGTCCGCACATTTCATCCCGGTTAGTACTACTTACTCATCGGAGCGGTTGGCATCGATCTTTATTCGGGAGATTGTCAGGTTGCATGGGGTCCCAGTGTCTATTATATCTGACAGAGGCACTCAGTTCACTTCTCAGTTTTCGAGAGCGTTTCAGCGAGAGATGGGTACGCGGGTTGAGTTGAGCACCGCATTTCACCCCCAGACAGACGGACAGTCTGAGCGTACTATTCAGATCTTGGAGGATATGTTGCGAGCTTGTGTGATTGATTTTGGTGGTTCGTGGGATGAGTTCCTACCACTTGCTGAGTTTGCCTACAACAACAGTTATCAGTCGAGTATTCAAATGGCTCCGTATGAGGCATTGTATGGCAAACGGTGTAGATCCCCCGTGGGATGGTTTGAGCCTGGCGAGGTTAGATTGATAGGGACTGAGTTAGTCCAAGATGCTCTGGATAGAGCAAAGTTGATCCAGGAGAGGCTTCGTACAGCACAGTCTCGTCAGAAGAGTTATGCGGACCGTAGAGTTCGAGAGCTGTCTTTCATGGTTGGTGACAGAGTATTATTGAAGGTTTCACCTATGAAGGGTGTCATGAGGTTCGGGAGGAAAGGGAAGTTGACTCCCAGGTACATTGGTCCTTTTGAGATACTTAGGAGAGTTGGAGAGGTGGCATATAAGTTAGCCTTGCCACCCAGCTTATCCAGCGTTCATCCAGTATTCCATGTGTCTATGCTCCGGAAGTACATTGGGGATCCGTCTCATGTATTAGACTTCAGTACCATTCAGCTTGATGGTGATCTATCCTATGATGTGGAGCCTATTGCTATTTTGGGTCGCCAAGTAAGGAAATTGAGGTCGAAGGAGATTGCATCAGTTAAGGTGCAGTGGAAAGGTCGGCCCGTGGAGGAGGCTACTTGGGAGGTCGAGCAGGAGATGCAGAGCAGATACCCTCAGCTATTCGAGATTTCAGGTATGTTTCTTGACCCGCTCGAGGACGAGCGTTTGTTTAAGTTGGGGAGAATGTAACGACCCGGCCTGTCATTACGAGAATTTCCACCCCGTTACCTTGCAATTACATATCATATGCTTTTATAACAGTATTAGAGTACATTGGGTGAGTTAGGAGTGATTTCGATTGAAAATGAAACAAATAGCATGTTTGAAGAAAGCTTGAATATGGAAAGTCAACCAAGAGTTGACTATTGAGTTAGAGTGCTCGGAACCGGATTCTGATGATTCGAATAGATCCGGGGGATCATTTATGACTTAGGAGAACGATCAGAATTGAATTCGGAGGTCCGGTGTAGTTTTAGGCTTGAATCGGCGAAGGTTGAATTTTGGCGAAATTCGGATGGTAGGTGATATTTTGATCCGGGGGTCGGAATGGAATTCCGACAATTTTTGTAGCTTCGTTAGGTGATTTTGGATGTGCCTCCTGCAAAATTTCAGGTCATTCGGACGTCGTTTAGTCGGGTTTTTGATTGAATGCGTAATTCGGAAAGTTTTAAGGAATTTAGGCTTGAATCCGTGTGTAATTGGTGATTTTGATGTTTAGGATGGTGTTTTTATGATTGGAACAAGTTCGTATCGTGTTTTGGAGTATGTTGGTGGTTTTCGTTGGGGTCCCGGGGCCTCGGGTTGATTTCGGGGGTCCAAACGGACCATTTCTTGTATTTTTGAACTGCTGTTGGCTGCTGGTTTTGTTGCAGACGGATGCTCTATGCGATCGCATAGAGTAGATGCGATCGCATAGAAGGATGGAAGTGAGCACCAGAGTTGTTCTATGCGATCGCGTAATAGGAGATGCGATCGCATAGGTATGGAAACTGGCACTCTGCGATCGCAGGGTCACTTGTGCGATCGCATAGAAGAGATTCGAAGGGTGAGAAAAATGTGCTATGCGATCGCATAGCAAGGGGTGCGATCGCATAGGTTTGTCAGACTGTGCATTGCGATCGCATAGCCAGTGTTGCGATCGCAGAGAAGAAAGATGAGGCCTGGAAGGTTGTGCTATGCGATCGCGGGAGTGCATTGCGATCGCATAGAAGGGGAAATCGGCAGGAAAATTTAACTCTATGCGATCGCATAGGGTCATTGCGATCGCATAGAAGGATTGGTCTGGCAGTGAAATTAAAACCAGAACAGAACCAGTCGCGGGTTCATTAACCCAAAACACCATTTTTGAGTTCTAGAGAGAGAAACTCATGGGAATTGCTGGTAATTCATCGGGGATTCGTTGGAGGTAAGTTTTGTGGCTTAATTACATCATTTTTACATGAAATCATGGGTTAAATTTCTGTAAATGGAAGATTAAAGGTGGGTTTGAGCCCTAGGCCTAAATTAAAGAAAAACACTTATTTGAGTGGGCAAATGGAGTCCGATTTTGGTAAATTTTATATGCCTAGACTCGTATTGTGAGAGGGTTCCGAATATGTAACTTTTATAATTTTTCGAGAAGCGCACCAAAAGTCGGGTTTTGACAACTTGTGGGTTTTGTTATAATTTGGGTTATTTCGGATGAATTTCGTGAAATTAGCATATATTGATGCATTCTCTATGATTTTGAGCAGATTTGGCACCCGAGGAGATTGATTTGCGAGGCAAGCGCAAGGCGGATTGAAGCTTCTACCGGTTCGAGGTGAGTGGTAGTAGTAAACAATGTACCGAGGGTTTGAAACCCCGTACTAGCACTTCACCAGTGCTATATTGAGATGAGACGCGCGTTCTATGATGGACGTGGTGACATTGTGATTGGGGGTTCGGACTTAGTCCTTCCCGGCTAATAGAATATTGTGTTGTATGACTGTTAATGAGATTATAACTGTACAATTGGGCTAATAGCCATGTTTGGGGCCTTGTGCCGATCTGTAGAGCATTAGGGAACCTATAGAGCTAGGTGACCTTTATATCGTGTTGGAAATATACACTCAGCCGTAGCTCTAGCTGTATAGCATAATATGAGCCCGTACTAGATGTGTACATTGAGAGAGATTATCTAGGGTGGAATTCCCTGTTCTAGCTGAGTGGGCCTGAAAGACCAAGTCTATACCGATTGAGATGAGATAGGGTCAAGGACCCACTATGAGATGTTATATTGGGCCTAAAAGGCCGAGTTTATATTGACTGAGACAGGGTCAAGGACCCACTGTGATATATTATATTGTGCCTGAGAGGCCAAGTATATACTGACTGGAATAGGGTCGAGGACCCATTATGAGGTACTATATGTATATACCTATATGGGATCGGACTGCACGCCGCAGTAATATACATGTAATATATATGTGGGACGGACTGCACGCCGCAGTATTATTGCGCTTGGGCTGTAGGAGCCCCTTCGGAGTCTGAGTCTGCACACATTCTCAGTGAGCACTGGTGTATATTATGGGATCGGGCTGCGCGCCGCAGCAGTATAAATATATATACATATAAATATTGGATCGAACTGCACGCCGCAGTAATACATGTGTGGATCGGGCTGCATGCCGCAGTATGATAGTGCTTGGGCCTAGGGAGCCTCTCCGAAGTGTGTATACACCCCCAGTGAGCGCCGTCGACGTTAAATGGAGCGGGCTGCGCGCCGCAGCGGTATATGTATTGGAGCGGGCTGCACGCCGCAGCATTATACTTAATTATATCCTACTATCTACTTAAATATTTATACATTATAGACAGAGGTATGTGTCTTTATATGTTGAGATGGCCGTACACCGTAGGGGTACGAGTGAGGGTTGGATCAGAGTAAGAATCTTGTAGAGATGAATGTGGTTTGGAGATTAGAGTATTACCATAGTGATGACGTACATATGAGGGTTGCCTTAGAACTGCTAAGTGATAGCACAAGAGTTCTTACCTTCAGTCATTATTTATTATTATTACTCACTGAGTTGAAATATACTCACCCCACTCCCCTGCACTTTCTGTGCAGATCCACAGGTGCCCGAGAGCAGTTGAGACATTGTAGCTGCTGATCCTTAACTACTTTTGCGGAGATTACGAGGTAGCTGCCAGCGTCCGCAGAGCTTGTTTTCTCCTTCTTTATCATCTTGTTAATTTCCTATTTGCCTAGACTTGGTTGTATTAGGATGCTATTCTGTAGAGGCTCAGTCTCGTGACACCACGATACGGTTGGGACCGTATTTTTGTATGTTTTACGTTTCGGTTATCACCTGTTATGACTAACTACGTTTAAGTTTAATTTATTTAATAATTGGCTGGTTTAAGGGATAATATGGTCGGGCTTGCCTAGCATTGTGTTGGGCGCCATCACAACCAGGGTTTGGGTCGTGACAAATAAAAACCAGCACCAATCAACCCTTCAAAAATGCTAGAATTCATCCGTTTGGACCCCCGAATTCACCCCGAGGCTCCCGGGACCTTAACAAAAACCACCACCCTACTCCAAAACACGATACGAAATTGTTCCAATCATAAAAACATATGTTTAAATACAAATATCATCAAATTAAGGGAGATTCAAGCCTAAGTTTAAACTAAATCTTCCGAAACCAACATCCAATCAAAAACCCGACCAAATGATGTCCGAATGACCTGAAAATTTGCAGACATATCCAAAATCACCAAATGAAGCTATTACAATTGTCAGAATTCCATTTCGACGCCGCGATCAAAATTTCACCTATCGACCTGATTTCGCCAAAATTCTAACTTTCACCAATTCAAGCCTATTTCTACATCGGACCTCCAAATTCAATTCTGATCACTCTCCCATGCCACAAATATCCCCCCAAGCTAACTGAAACATCAGAATTTGATTCCGAGCCCTCTAACTCATAAGTCAACATCTGGTTGACTTTTCCAAACTATTCCTTCATCAAAGAGACTATTTGTCTCATTTCCTACAAAACTCGATTCGAATTGACTCAAATTCACCAAACACATATATTGAAACATGAACAAGCATATAACGGGAGAAAACGGGTGGTAACTCACGTGACAACGGACCGGGTCATCACAGGAAAATAAGTTGTGTATTCCTAATTGCTCTTTACGTGAAGTATTTGTAAGGGAAGCACATTGTGGAGGGCTTATGGGACACTTTGGGGTCCCAAAGATATTAGACATACTTGATGAAAATTTCTATTGGCCTGGAATGAGAAAATATGTTGAAAGAATATTCACACAATGTTTGGAATGTAAACAAGCTAAATCTAAAGTGTTACCACATGGTCTTTACACGCCATTACATGTTCCTACTTCACCTTGGATTGATATTTCTATGGATTTTGTGTTAAGTATGCCTTGAACAAGGTATGGTAAGGATAGTATATTTGTTGTGGTAGATAGGTTCTCCAAAATGGCTCGTTTCATTCCTTGTTTAAAGACTAATGATGCCTCACATATTGCTAATCTTTTTGTAAAAGAGGTTGTCAAACTGCATAGTATATCTAGAACTATTGTTAGTGATAGGGATGCTAAGTTTTTGAGTAACTTCTGGCGTGTATTTTGGGGGAAGTTAGGCACTAAATTGCTGTTTTCCACTTCTTGTCACCCACAAACTGATGGACAAACTGAAGTAGTTAATAGAACATTAGTAAACATATTGAGGGCTATTTTAAAAGGTAAATTAACTTTATGGGAAGATCACTTACCTATGATTGAATTTGCTTATAATAGAACAATCCATTCTTCTACAGGTATGTCTCCTTTTAAAGATATTTATGGCTTTAATCCCTTTACTCCACTTGATTTATTACCATTACCTACTAATGATATTGCTAATATTGATAGTTGGACAAATGCTGAGATGATGAAAAAAATTCATGAGCAAACAAGGCTTGCAATTGAGAATAAAAATGAGCAAACCGCCTTAAGAAAGAATAAGGGTCGAAAACAAGTTATTTTTTAACCTGGAGATTTAGTTTGGGTTCACTTTAGAAAGGAGAGATTTCCTTGCAAAAGGAAGTCAAAGTTGCATCCTAGAGGAGATGGCCACTTTCAAGTCCTTGAACGGATTGAAGACAATGTGTGACGACCCAAAGGGTCATCACCTATTTTCCTCATCTGTTCCGCGCTTCCGAGGCCTTGAAAACCTTATTTCATATTGCCTCAATTTACGTGCGTAGTCCGGGCATGTAGTCGGAAATATTTTGTGTTAGAATATGTGAATCATATGGAAAATTTGAAAAATTTTGATATTAATATTAATATAGTTGACTTCGGTCAATATTTTCGGTAAAAAGACCCGGACCCGAGATCGGACAGTCCCGGAAGGTTCGTATGAAAGTATGGGACTGGGGCATGTGTTCGGAGTCGAATTTCGAGGCCTTGAGCCCAAGATATGAATTTTTCTGTTAAATTGTTTTTCTGAAATTATTAAGGAAAACGGAAATGAAAATTGATTAAAAGACCATGGTATCGGGCTCGTATTTTTGTTTTGACGCCCGGTACAAGTCTTATATGTTATTTAAGTACTTCCTGAAAAGTTTGATGGAAATTGAACGTCGTTTGATGTGTTTTGAACCATGAGTTCCAAATTTGAAAGCTTATGAAGTTTAAAAGAAGAAATCATGAATTTAAGGCTTTATTCTATGAAATTGATGTTATATTGGCGATTTGATCGCGCAAGCAAGTTTGTGGTATGTTTTTGAGGTTGTGTGCTTGTTTGGTTTGGAGCCGAGGGCTCGGGTGAAGATTTGATAGGCCGTTACAGCAAATTTTAAAAAAGAACACAGCTGGTATTTTTCCCCCATCTCATATCTTCGCAATTGCAAAGAATTACTCGCAATTGCGAGATGTCCCAAAAATAGCCTTGGTTTGCAAATGCGAAGAAAACATCACAAATGCAAAGTGGCCCAGAATTGTCCTGGTTCGCAAATGCAGACAAACCTTCGCAAAAGCAAAGTTACTCAAAAAAGCCTCATGTTCGCAAATGCGAACAAACTCTCGCAAATGCGAGGCTGCCTAGTATTGGCCTCAGTACGCAAATGCGAACAATTTCTTCGCAAATGCGATGTCCGCAGCCATGACCTATTACGTTCGCCATTGCGAACATACGTTCGCAATTCACATATCTGCAGCTGTGCAATTTTATACTTAAACGATTTTAAACCCCTTTTTCACCATTCTTTCAAAACCCAAAACCCCATAGACGATTTTCCAAGAGTCATATCACTCCAAATCACTTGTATGTCGATTTCCACTCAACTCTTTCAATTCCTAACATCATTAAACATGTTTTCCATGAGAAATCAAAGGTTTTTATGGTTGAAATTCTTGTTTTTGGGTAGAACCTAGGTTTTTCATAAATTGGGGAGTTGGACCTCGATTTGAGGTCCGATTTCGAAACAAATCATATAATTGAACTCGTGAGGGAATGGGTAACCGGATTTTGGTCCGAACCCTGAGTTTCGACCACGTGGGACCGGGGGCATTTTGGAAACTTTTAGAAAACCATTTTTATACATCCAAACCAATTTATATAGTATTTATTAAAGTAATTGAACCAATTGTGATTAGATTCGAGCGAGTTGAAGGGTGAATTACGAGGTAAAGCGATAGTTGGAGGTTAACTGGACTTCAAGGCTTTGAGGTAAGTGTTTGATCTATCAAAGCTTGAGGGAATAGTATTGAGTGTAATAATTTGCTAATTGCTATGTTATTGAGTGTGGTGTATATGTGTGCTGACGAGCATCTATACACCGGAGTCTAGCATGACCGTGAGTCGTTTGTCGATACATGTTGTGGGCTAATGTGGAATATTCCTAAGTCATATTCTTGAGCCCTTGCCGGGTTGTGAAGTTGATTATAATTTCCCTTGCCGGGACTTTGTTATGTGGTTGATGTTGTTCCCTTGTCGGGATATTGTTATGACTGTTGTTACTCCCTTGCCGGGATGGTACATGTTACTTGTTTCATTCTTTTTGCCCGTTGACTGTGATTATTATTTGGGTGGGGAAGAGTGATAATGCGCGAAGGGTGATGCCGTGCCATTTTTAATTATGTTCACACGAAGGATCATTCCTTTCCTTATTTTACTATTTATGCACGAAGGAACATTCTGTGCCGTTGTTACTTAAATTATGCATGAAGGATCATTCTGTGCCATGCTTATTATTTATGCACGAAGGGACATTCGGTGCCGTTGTTACTTAAACCATGCACGAAGGATCATGCCGTGCCATGGATGTGAGGATGAGAGTAAAATCATGAAGGGCGATGTCGTGCGCTTTTATCTTTTTATTTGGTGAGGATGAGAGTAAAAGCACGAAGGGTGATGTCGTGCAACCATTTCAATTTCTTGCTGTGCGATAACTATTTTTGCTACACTCTATTTTTACCTTACTGATTTATTATGTGTTTCTGATTGTGCTCCCCCAGCATGTTCCCTCTTTTGTTAATTGTGTTGCTCAATATCTCTGCTATTCTGTGGTACATACATATATAGAACTGCACAAGTTTATATGAGTGTCTGGTCCTAGGCTTGTCACTACTTCGCCGGGATAGGCCACACACTTACCAGCACATGGGGTCGGATTGTGCTGATACTACACTTCTGTGTGTTTTTGCACGGGTCCAAGTTTTGAGCAGGAGCAACAGCAGTAGTACACTAGCTGGATTACCGTACTTCCGAGACTGTGGTAGCTTGCAGGCGTCCGCAGTCCCAGCATCTCCTCTATTTGCTTTTATTATTACTGTGGTCTCATTATTCCGAGACAGACGATTATTATTTATTTCTTTCAAACCATTATATGTAGTTATTCTTTAGTAGTTCGTGAGTTTGTGACTCCACATCTTGGGTAGAGGATTTGTTATCGAGTATTTCACACTATTATTCGATTTATTTAAAAGACTTCCTCATTTAAATATATGTGTATTATTCTTGCTATTAAATATGAGAACAAAATGGTTGTATAAACATGAAGATGGTGAGTGAACTGGCTTGCCTAGCTACCACGAGTAGGCGCCATCACGATCCCGATGGTGGGGGAATCCCGGTGGTGACAAGTTTGTATCAGAGCCAGGTTACATAGGTCTCACAACTCACGAACAAGCTTAGTATAGTTTGAGGGGTAGGTACGGAGACGTCTGTACTTGTCCTCCAGAGTCTATTGAGTTAGGAAAAGTCTCTCATTTGTTCCTTCTTGTCGTGAGATTTGTTCCTCAAAATTGATTGAATTTCTACTCTATCCTTTTGCAGATGGTGAGGACACGCGTTTCTTTATCCGCTGATCAGTAGCCTTAGCCCCAGGCAACTCCCACGAGGGGCAGGGGCTGAGGCCGTGTCAGAGGCCGTGGTAGGGGAAAAGCTCAGCCCCAGGCAAGGGTTGCAGAAGAGGAGCCTCATGTTGAAATTGGTGAGGAAGTTCCAGTCCCAGCAGCTCCAGTGGGCCCACCTCAGGTCCCAGGAGAGGTCTTATTTACTCCGGATCTTCAGGAGGCTCTGGTCAGAATAGCGGGTTTTATGGGCAGTGTCGCCAGAGCAGGCTTACTGCTAGTTGCACCAGCCACTTCTCAGGCTGGAAGAGGGGTCCAGACACCTGTTGGTCGTACTCCGGAGCCAGTAGCTCCCCGGGCTCAGGCACCAGTAGTTCAGCCAGCAGTGGCCACTCAAACAGGCACTATAGCTCAGACAAGAGATGGAGCGGCCATGACTTCTAATGCTCTATGGAGACTTGATCGGTTCTCCAAGCTTTTTACCACCATTTTCAGCGGTGCCCCATCAGAGGATCCTAGGACTTCTTATTCAGTTGCCATGAGATTCTCATGACTGTGGGAATAGTGGAATCCACCGGGGTTAATTTTTGCACATTCAGGCTTGGAGGATCCGCCAAGACTTGGTGGAGAGATTTCTGTTTGACTCGAATAGCAGGGTCCCCAGCTTTAACATGGGACCAGTTTGCGGAGTTATTTTTGGAGAAGTTTCTCCCTGTTACCCAGCTGGAGGCACTTCGGAGGCAGTTCGAGCACCTCCAGTAGGGTTCTATGATTGTTACCTAGTATGAGATGAGGTTTGTTGATCTGGCACGTCATGCGATTGTGATAATCTCCTCGGATCGGGAGAGGGTCCACAGGTTTATAGATGGGCTAAATCAGCCGATCCGACTTCAGATGGCTATGAGAGTTGGGAGTGACATATCGTTTAAGGAGGCGGCTAATGCAGCTCGTAGGGTTGAGATGGCTCTTGCTCAGGGAGGTAGTTATGCTTCAGAAAAGAGGCCTTGTCATTCTGGCAGATTTAGTGGTGCCTCATCTGGAGGCAGGGATTCTTATGATAGGGCCAGTCTTCCAAGCCTTTTCAGTCAGCTCTCCAGGTTTCACAGGGTGGTTCAGGTGATCGTGGGTTTCATGAGCAATATTCAGATCAACCTCCCATCAGTGCTTAGCCTCTTCAGAGTGTTCGTGGGGGCCATTCAGGTCGTCAGGGTCAGCAGTCCCAGCAGCCAAAGTGTTGTTACGGTTGTGGCGATCCATGTAATCTTGTCAGGTTTTGCCCTCAATCAGTGGGCAACACTCAGCAGCGGGGTCCTCGCCTTATGATTTAGGCCCCAGTTGATCCACAGCCTGCCCAGCCAGCCTAGGGCGGGGTAGGGATCATAGAGGTGGAAGTCGAGACCGTAGAGGTAGAGACCGTCCCGCCAGAGGTAGAGGTCAGCCAGTGGAGGACCGTCCCAGAGACATAGCTCCGAGGGGTGGTGCCGATCCCCAATTTTTTGCTTTACTAGCTAGACAAGAGGCAGAGGCATCAGATGCAGTGATTACATGTACCATTCTGGTTTGTGATAGAGGTGCTTCAGTATTAATTGACCCTGGGTCTACATATTCATATGTGTCTTCCTACTTTGCACCATGCCTGGCCATGCCTAGCTATACCCTGGACATTCCAGTCTACGTGTCTACACCAGTAGGTGACTCTATAGTAGTTGACCGAGTGCATCGTTCGTGCGTGGTTATATTCGAGGGTCTTGAGACCCATGTCGATTTATTGATATTAGACATGGTGGATTTTGATGTCATATTGGGGATGGATTGGTTTTCCCCGTATCATGCTATCCTAGATTGTCATGCCAAGTCACTGACCTTGGCCTTGCCAGAATCACCCCGACTATAGTGGAGAGGGACCCCAGGCCACTCTGTTCACAATGTTGTATCGTATGTTAAGGCTCGAGGCATGGTCGAGAAGGGGTGTTTAGCTTATTTGGCATATGTTTGTGACTCAAGTGCAGAGATTCCTTCTATTGATTCAGTTCTCATTGTACGGGATTATCCCGAGGTCTTCCCTTCAGACATGCCGGGTATGCCACCCGACAGGTATATTGATTTTTGTATTGATCTGGCACCGAGTACTCAGCCCATCTCTATTCCACCATATCGTATAGCCCCGCCAGAGTTACAGGAGTTAAAAGATCAGTTGCAAGACCTTCTAGAAAAGGGCTTTATAAGCCCCAGTGTTTCTCCCTGGGGTGCACCGGTGTTATTTGTTAAGAAAAAGAATGGCTTGATGCAGATGTGTATTGATTATCGACAATTAAACAAAGTGACGACAAAGAATAAGTATCCACTGCCAAGGATTGATGATTTGTTTGACCAGCTCCAAGGAGCGAGGGTATTCTCGAAAATAGACTTGAGGTCGGGCTACCATCAGCTAAAGATCAGGGCGGCTGACATACCTAAGATAGCCTTTCGCACTCTGTATGGGCACTATAAATTCTTAGTCATGTCTTTCGGGTTGACCAATGCTCCAGCAGCATTTATGGAGTTGATGAATCGAGTGTTCAGGACTTATCTAGATCTATTCGTTATAGTCTTTATAGATGATATCCTGGTATACTCCCGCAGCCAGGAAGAGTACGAGCAACACCTTAGAGTGGTTCGTCAGACTCTGAAGGATAATCAACTATATGCCAAGTTTTCAAAATGCTAGTTCTGGTTGAGTTCGGTTGCATATCTAGGTCATATCGTGTCAGTAGAAGTTATTCAGGTGGACCCAAAGAAGATTTAGGCAGTCAAGAACTTGCCTCGACCAGTTTCAGTGATCGAGATTCGGTGTTTCTTGGAGTTAGCAGGCTATTACTGTCGATTGGTAGAGGGGTCCTCTTCTATTGCAGCCCCGATGACCAGGTTGACCTAGAAGGGTGCCCAGTTCAAATTGTCAGATGAGTGTGAGGCGAGCTTTCAGAAGCTCAAGACAGCTTTGACTACGCCACCAGTGTTGATTTTACCCACGGTTTCAGGGCCTTACAGAGTTTACTGTGATGCATCCCGTACTGGGCTTGGAGCAATATTGATGCGGGGTGGCAAGGTTATTGCTTATGCTTTGAGACAGTTGAAGATCCATAAGAAGAATTTTCCGGTTCATGACCTTGAGCTGGAAGCAGTTGTTCATGCCTTATAAATTTGGAGGCATTATCTTTATGGTGTGGCGTATGAGGTATACACGGATCAGAAAAGTCTTCAGTAATTATTCAAGCAAAAAGAGTTAAATGTGCGACAGAGGAGATTGTTAGAGTTGCTGAAAGACTACGATGTTATTATCTTATATCACCCAGGTAAGGCCAATGTGGTGGCAATGTGTTGAGTAGGAAGTCTGCTACCATGGGTAGTCTCGCTTATATTCCGGTCACCCAGAGACCACTTGCTCTAGATGTCCAGGTCTTAGCCAATCGGTTTATGAGATTAGACATTTCTGAGCCTAATGGGGTGTTAGCCTGCACGGTCGCTCATTCTTCTCTATTAGAGCGTATCCGTGAGAGGCAGTTCGATGATCCTTATTAGCGTGACCTGAGGGATACTGTACAGCGGAGAGGTGCCACGAAGGTAACTCTAGATGATGATGGAGTATTGTGATTGTAGGGGCAAGTTTGTGTGCCCAACGTTGAGGGGATTCGAGAGTTGATCTTAACAGAGGCCCACAGTTCGCGGTATTCTATTCACCTGGGCGCCGCGAAGATGTATCAGGACTTGCGCCAGCACTATTGGTGGTGCAGGATGAAGAAGGACATTGTTGCGTATGTCGCTCGGTGTCTAAACTGTCAGCAGGTTAAATATGAGCACCAGATCCCTGGTGGTGTGTTCCAGAGAATTGAAATTCTCGAGTGGAAATGGGAGCAGATTACAATGGACTTTATTACTGGACTCTCTTGGACTCGGAGGAAATTTGATGCTATTTGGCTCATTGTCGATAGGCTGACCAAGTTAGCACACTTCATTCCAGTAACTGTCTCCTACTCATCTGAGAAGTTAGCAGAGATTTACATCCAAGAGATTGTTCGTCTTCATGGGGTGCCGGTGTCTATTATCTGAGATCGGGATACGCAGTTTACCTCGCATTTCGGGAGAGCGGTCCAGCGGGAGTTAGGCACCTAGGTTCAGTTGAGTACAGCATTTCATCCTCAGAGGGACGGTCAGTCCGAGAGGACCATTCAAATCCTAGAGGACATGCTCGAGCTTGTGTCATTGATTTTGGAGGCTTGTGGGACCAGTTTCTACCATTAGTAGAGTTCGCCTACAACAACAGCTACCAGTCTAGCATTCAGATGGCTCCATATGAGGCGTTGTACGGTAGGCCATGTCGGTCTCCAGTCTGATGGTTTAAGCTGGGAGAGGCTCGATTGCTGGGTACAGACCTAATTCAGGAGGCCTTATACAAGGTCAAGACTATCCAGGAGAGGTTGCATTCAGCTCAACCCAGACAGAAGAGTTATGCATACCGTAAGGTCCGAGATGTGGATTTCATGGTTGGTGAGCGGGTATTACTCCGGGTGTGGCCTATGAAGGGCGTGATGAGGTTCGGAAAGAAGGGCAAGCTCAACCCTAGGTATATTGGTCCATTTGAGATTTTGGATCGAGTGGGAGACGTGGCTTACAAACTTGAACTGCCACCTAGCTTATCAACCGTGCATCCGTTTTTTCATGTATTTATGCTTCGGAGGTACCACAGTGATCCTACACATGTGTTAGACTTCGGTACTGTCCAATTGGACAAGGATCTATCGTACGAGGAAGAGCCGGTGGCCATTCTAGACCGGTAGGTCCGACAGTTGAGGTCGAAGAGTTTTCCTTCCGTGCGTGTCTAGTGGAGAGGTCAGCCTCCTGAGGCATCGACCTGGGAGTCCGAGTCTGATATACGGAGTCGTTACCCACATTTGTTCCCCGACTCAAGTACTTCCTTCTCTTGTCCGTTCGAGGACGAACGGTTGTTTTAGAGGTGGAGGATGTGACGACCCAAAGGGTCATCACCTATTTTCCTCATCCGTTCCGCGCTTTTGAGATCTTAAAAATCTTATTTTATATTGCTTGGATTTACGTGCGTTTTCCGGGCACGTAGCCGGAAACTTTTTGTGTTAAAATATGAGAATTATATGGAAAATTTGAAGAATTTTGATATTAATATTGAAATAGTTGACTTCGGTCAAAATTTTCGATAAACGGACCCGGATCTGAGATCGGACGGTCCCGGAAGGTCCGTAGGAAATATGGGACTCGGGCATGCGTCCGGAGTCGAATTCCGATGCCTAGAGCCCAAGATATGAATTTTTCTGTTAAATAGTTTTTTTTAAATTATTAAGGAAAATGGAAATGAAAATTAATTAAAAGATCATGGTATTGGGCTCGTATTTTGGTTCCGACACCCGGTACAAGTCTTATATATTATTTAAGTACTTCCTACAAAGTTTGACGGAAATTGAACGTCGTTTGATGTGTTTTGAACCATGAGTTCCAAATTTCAAAGTTTATGAAGTTTAAAAGAAGAAATCATGAATTTGAGGCTTAATTCTATGAAAACGATGTTATATTGGCAATTTGATCGCGTGAGCAAGTTCGTGGTATGTTTTTGAGGTTGTGTGCATGTTTGGTTTGGAGCCCGAGGGCTCGGGTGAAGATTTGATAGGCCGTTAGAGCAAATTTTGGAAAAGAACATAGCTGGTATTTTTCCCCCAGCTGATATCTTCGCAATTGCGAAGAATTACTCGCAATTGCGAGATGTCCCAGAAATAGCCTTGGTTCGTAAATGCAAAGAAAACATCGCAAATGCGAAGTGGCCCAGAATTGGCTTGGTTAGCAAATGCGGACAAACCTTCACAAAGAGAAGTAGCTCAGAAGAGCCTTATGTTCGCAAATGCGAACAAACTCTCGCAAATGCGAGGCTGCCCAGTATTGGCCTCAGTTCGCAAATGCGAACAATTTCTTCGCAAATGCGATGTCCGCAGCCATAACCTGTTATGTTTGCAATTGCGAACATACGTTCGCAATTCCCATATCCGCAGCTGTGCAATTTATACTTAAACGATTGTAAACTCCGTTTTCACCATTCTTTCAAAACCCAAAACCCCATTGACGATTTTCCAAGAGCCATATCACTCCAAATCACTTGTAAGTCGATTTCTACTCAAATTTTTCAATTCCTAACATCATTAAACATGTTTTCCATGAGAAATCAAAGGTTTTTATGGTTGAAATTGTTGTTTTTGGGTAGAACCTAGGTTTTCCATTTATTGGGGAGTTGGACCTCGAGTTGCGGTCCAATTTCGAAACAAATCATATAATTGAACTCGTGAGGGAATGGGTAACCGGATTTTGGTCCGGACCCCGAGTTTTGACCACATGGGACCGGGGGCGTTTTGGAAAATTTTGAGTAAAACTTTGAGAAAACCATTTTTATACATCCAAACCAATTTATATAGTATTTATTAAAGTAATTGAACCAATTGTAATTAGATTCGAGCGAGTTGAAGGGTGAATTACGAGGTAAAGCGATAGTTGGAGGTTAATTGGACTTCAAGGCTTTGAGGTAAGTGTTTGATCTATCCTAGCTTAAGGGAATAGGATTGAGTGTAATAATTTGCTAATTGCTATGTGATAGAGTGCGTTGTATAGGCGTGGTGACGAGCATCTATACATCGGAGTCTAGCATGACCGTGAGTCATTTGTCGATACATGTTGTGAGCTAATGTGGAATATTCCTAAGTCATATTCTTGAGCCTTTGTCGGGTTGTGAAGTTGATTATTATTTCCCTTGGCATGACTTTGTTATGTGGTTGATGTTGTTCCCTTGCCGGGTTATTATTATGACTGTTGTTACTCCCTTGCCGGGATGGTACATGTTACTTGTTTCATTCTTTTTGCCCGTTGACTGTGATTGTTATTTGGGTGAGGAAGAGTGATAATGCATGAAGGGTGATGCCATGCAATTTTTAGTTATGTTCGCACGAAGGATCATTTTGTGCCTTGTTTTACTATTTATGCACGAAGGAACATTTTGTGCCGTTGTTACTTAAATTATGCACGAAGGATCATTCTGTGCCATGCTTATTATTTATGCACGAAGGGACATTCTGTGTCGTTGTTACTTAAACCATGCACGAAGGGTCATGTCGTTCCATTGATGTGAGGATGAGAGTAAAAGCATGAAGGGTGATACCGTGCACTTTTATCTGTTAATTCTGTGAGGATGAGAGTAAAAGCACGAAGGGTGATGCCGTGCAACCATTTCAATTTCTTGCTTTGCGATAACTATTTTTGGTACTCCGTTTTTACCTTACTGATATATTATGTGTTTCCGATTGTGCTCCCCCAGTATGTTCCCTGCTTTGTTAATTGTGTTGCTCAATATCTCTGCTATTCTGTGGTACATACATATATAGAACTGCACAGGTTTATGTGAGTTTCTGGTGCTAGGCTTGTCACTACTTCACCGGGATAGGCCAGGCACTTACCAGGACATGGGGTCTGATTGTGCTAATACTACACTTCTGTGCATTTTTGCACAGGTCCAGGTTTTGATCAGGAGCAGCAGCAGTAGTACACTAGCGGGATTACCTTACTTCCGAGACTGAGGTAGCTTGCAGGCGTCCACAGGCCTGGTGTCTCCTCTATTTGCTTTTATTATTATTGTGGCCTCATTGTTCCGAGACAGACGGTTATTATTTATTTTTTTCAGACCATTATGTGTAGTTATTCTTTAGTAGTTCATGAGTTTGTGACTCCACATCTTAAGTAGAGGATTGGTTATCGAGTATTTCACACTATTATTTGGTTTTATTTAAAATACTTTCGCATTTAAAGATATGAGTATTATTTTTTCTATTAAATATGAGAACAAAATGGTTGTATAAACATGAAGATGGTGAGTGAACTGGCTTGCCTAGCTACCACGAGTAGGCGCCATCACGATCCCGATGGTGGGGGAATCCGGGTCGTGACAAATTGCCCGTGCATGTATCTACCCCGGTGGGTGATACCATTGTTGTGGCCCATGTATACCGGTCCTGTCTAGTCACTATTGGGGGTTTGGAGACCCGAGTAGACCTATTCCTTCTGAGCATGATTGATTTTGATGTTATATTAGGCATGGATTGGCTATCTCCGTGTCATGCTATTCTGGACTGTCATGCCAAGATAGTAATTTTGGCTATGCCGGGCATTCAGAGGATCTAGTGGCGAGGCACGACTGATTATGTACCCAGCAAGGTAATATCTTTCCTCAAGGCCCAACGGATGGTTTGGAAAGGATGTCTATCTTATTTGGAATTTGTGCGGGAGGTCGGAGCTGAGACTCCCAGTATTGATTATGTTCCCATTGTGCGGGACTTTCCGGATGTATTCCCCTCAGACTTGCCGGGCATGCCGCCGGACAGGGACATTGATTTTGCGATCGATTTGGTGCCAGGCAGTCAGCCTATTTCTATTCCTCCATATCGTATGGCACCAGCTGAGCTGAAATAATTGAAGGAGCAGCTCCAGGAACTCCTAGATAAGGGGTTCATTCGGCCGAATGTGTCACCGTGGGGTGAACCGGTCTTGTTTGTTAAGAAGAAAGATGGCTCAATGAGAATGTGTATTGAATATAGGCAGCTGAACAGGGTAACAGTGAAGAACAAGTATCATCTGCCTCACATTTATGATTATTTGATCAGCTCCAAGGAGCTAGGGTATTCTCAAAAATTTATCTTCCTTCAGGCTACCACCAGCTGAAGATTAGAGAGTCTGATAGTATGAAGACAGCCTTCAGGACGAGGTATGGGCACTATGAGTTTCTTGTGATGTCTTTTGGGCTGACCAATGCCCCAGCCGCATTCATACATATGATGAACAGTGTATTTCGGCCATATTTAGACTCTTTCATGATCGTGTTCATAGATGATATCCTGGTGTACTCCCGTAGCAAGGATGAGCATGCCCAGTATCTTAGAATTGTATTACAGAGGTTGCGGGAGGAGAAGTTGTACGCCAAGTTTTCCAAGTGTGAGTTTTGGCTCGAGTCCGTGGCATTCTTAGGACATGTGGTGTCCAGTGATGGTATTCACGTGGATCCAAAGAAGATAGAGGCGGTGCAGAGTTGGCCCAGACCGACCTCAGCTACTGAGATTCGTAGTTTCCTGGGATTGGCAGGGTATTATCGCCGATTTGTTCAGGGATTCTCTTCCATTGCTTCACCCTTGACTAGATCGACTTTGAAGGGTGCTCCTTTTGTGTGGTTCGAGGAGTGTGTGGAGTGCTTTCAAAAGCTCAAGACAGTATTGACCACAGCACCAGTCTTGATACTGTTGATAGCTTCAGATCCTTATATTGTGTATTGTGATGCCTCGGGAGTTGGCATTGGTTGTGTATTGATGTAGGAGGGTAGGGTCATTGCTTATGCTTCTCGCCAGTTGAAGCCCCATGAGAAGAATTACCATGTACATAATTTGGAGCTAGCAGCCATAGTTCATGCTATGAAGATTTGGAGACATTACCTGTACGGTGTCTCTTGTGAGGTGTATACCGATCATCGCAATCTTCAGCATCTATTCAAATAGAAGGACCTTAATTTGAGACATCGGAGGTGGCTGGAGTTATTTATGGACTATAACATCACTATATTGTATCATCCGGGGAAGGCCAATGTTGTGGCTGATCCTTTGAGCCGAAAGGCGGTCAGTATGGGCAGCTTAGCTTATATTCCAATTGGGGAGAGGCCCTTTGCATATGATGTTCAGGCTTTGGCCAATCGGCTAGTGATATTGGATGTTTCTGAGTCGAGCCGGGTGTTGGCTTGTGTTGTTTCTCGGTCTTCTTTATATGATCGCATCAGAGAGTGTCAGTATGATGAGCCACATTTGCTTGTGCTTAAGGATAGAGTTCTGCACGATGATGCTAGAAATGTGACTATTGATAGTGATTGTGTTCTGAGGATGCAGGGCCGTATCTGTGTGCCCAATGTAGATGGCCTTCGAGAGTGGATATTAGAGGAGGCTCATAGCTCGCGGTACTCCATTCATCCGGGTGCCGCGAAGATGTACCAAGACTTGATAAAACATTACTGGTGGAGGAAGATGAAGATGGATATTGTTAGGCATGTAGCCAGATGCCTCAACTGCCAGCAGCTCAAGTATGAGCATCAGAGATCAGGAGGTGTTCTTCAGCGTATGATTATTCCCAAGTAGAAATGGGAGAGGATTACCATGGATTTTGTGACTGGGCTCCCTCGGACTTCGAGGAAGTTCGATTCAGTGTGGGTGATTGTTGATCGGCTGACCAAATACGCACATTTAATTCTAGTATGTACTACTTACTCATCGGAGCGGTTAGCCGTGATCTTTGTTAGGGAGATTGTCAGGTTGCATGGGGTCCCAGTGTCTATCATATCTGACAGAGGCACTCAGTTCACTTCTCGGTTCTGGAGGGAATTTCAGCGGGAACTGGGTACGTGGGTTGAGTTGAGCACAGCATTTCATTCTCAGACAGACGGACAGTCTGAGCGCACTATTCAAATCTTGGAGGATATGTTGCGTGCATGTGTGATTCATTTTGGATGTTCATGGGATGAGTTCTTGCTACTTTTAGAGTTTGCCTACAACAACAGTTATCAATCGAGTATTCAGATGGCCCCGTATGAGGTGTTGTATGGCAGACGGTGTAGATCTCCCGTGGGATGGTTTGAGCCCGGCAAGGATAGATTAATAGGGACTGAGTTAGTTCAGGATACGTTGGATAGAGTGAAGTTGATTCAAGAGAGGCTCCGCACAGCACAGTCACGCCAGAAGAGTTATACGGACCGTAGGGTTCGAGAGTTGTCTTTTATGGTTGGTGATAGAGTATTGCTGAAGGTTTCACCCATGAAGGGTTTTATGCGGTTTGGGAAGGAGGGGAAACCGAGTCCCAGGTACATTGGTCATTTTGAGATACTCAGGAGGATTAGGGAGGTGGCATATGAGTCAGCCTTGCCACCCAGTTTGTCCAGTATTCCATGTGTCTATGCTCTAAAAGTATGTCGGGGATCCATCTCATGTGTTGGACTTCAGTACGATTGAGCTTGATGGTGATCTATCTTTTGATGTGGAGCAAGTGGCTATTCTGGGTAGACAGGTTCAAAAGTTGAGGTCCAGGGACATTGCTTCAGTTAAGGTGCAGTGGAGAGGCCGGCCCGTGGAGGAGGCTACTTGGGAGATTGAGCAGGTGATTCGGAGCAGATATTCTCACTTATTTGAGTCTCCAGGTATGTTTCTTGACCCACTCGAGGACCATCATTTGCTTAAGCTGGGGAGAATTTGATGACCCGGCCCGTCATCATGTGAGTTATCACCCCATATTCCCCGTTATATGCTTGTTCATGTTTCAATACGTGTGTTTGGTGAGTTTGAGTCAATTCGGATCGAGTTTGGTTGGAAAGGAGACAAATAGTCTCTTAGAATAAGGCATAGTTGGGAAACGTCAACTGGATGTTGACTTGTGAGTTAGAGAGCTAGAAATCGAATTCTAATGATTCAGTCAGCTCCGGGAGGTCATTTGTTGCTGAGGAGAGCAATCGGAATCGAATTTGGAGGTCTGGTGTAGTTTTAGGCTTGAATTGGCTAAGGTTGAATTTTGGCAAAATCCGAACAGTAGGTGAGATTTTGATCCGGGAGTCGGAATGGAATTCCGACAATTGCAGCAGCTCTGTTCGGTGATTTTGGATATGCCTGCAAATTTTCAGGTCATTTGGACACCGTGTGGTCGGGTTTTTGATTAAATGTTGGTTTCAGAAGTTTTAGATGAAACTTAGGCTTGAATTCGCTTTGATTTTATGCTTTCCGTGTTTAAGGGTGTGTTTAATGATTGGAACAAGTTTGTATCGTGTTTTGAAGTAGGTTGGGTTTTCGCTGGGGTCCTAGGGGCCTCGGGATGAATCCGGGGGTCCAAACGGACCATTTTTGGCCAAATAAGGGATCAAGTGTGCTGTCATAGGTGCAGCAAACGTCTGTTCTTCACGATCGCTGAGATGGCCACGCGATCACGTAGTGTATCAGAGAGCTAAGGATCTTTTGCTCTTCGCATTCGCGGGGTGCTGGATGCGAACGCGTAAGGTGAAGACTGGGTGAATCGCGATGGCCGAGTCTGGATCGCAGAGTGCAAGGGTAGCTGGTCATCGAGATCGCGGCTCAGTCCACGCGATCGCGTAGAAGAAAAAAGAGGCCTGCTAAAATTTCTTCATTGTGATCGCATGCCAAAGGCTGCGATCGCGTAGAGTAAAGATGTCACGACCCCAAATCCGGTCGTGATGGCGCCCAGCACATTGCTAAGCCAGCCTGACCAATCAATATCAACCACGGAGCTAGAACTCACTTTAACCCATTTAGGCATATTAATTCACGAAATAACAGCGATACATATAACGAAAACGGGGAACCAAGTCCCATAATACATCAACTCCCATAGACCAAGGGTCAAGAGTCATGAGCCTCTACTGAACGTAAGTGTATAAAGGTTTACAAAAATACCAAGTGCGGAAAGAAATGTCAATACAAAATCAAAAGACAGTAGGAAGGAATATCGGGTCCTGCGGACTCTGCAGCTACCTCGTATATCCCACAGATGTCGCCTCGCACAGCTACTGGATCACTGCTGAGAGGTACCGGATCTGCACACAAGGTGCAGGGAGTAAAATGAGTACTGCCAGACTCAGTGGTAATAAACAAGGGTAAGACAGCGCAGATAAGAATTCCACGATAAAGCACTATGTAAAGCTATAATCAGCTACCCTGTCACAGAATTAATATTCACTGTACCTGTACCAACAAATACCAATAAATAGCATAACAGCTAGCAGATGTAGCTAAATGCAATGCAATGCATGATATGACCGCTACGGCGCGTAGCCCGACTCCAATTTTGGGTACCCGTGCTCACCGTGGGGGTTCAGACTCCGGAGGGGCTCCTACAGCCCAAGCACATCTCATAGAGATATTCCTGCGGCGTGCAGTCCGATCCAACATATATCTCGCTGCGGCGCGCGGCCCGATCCACTACTAGTCAGCTAATATGCAGATACAGCCTCGCATGCTCAAAAGTAGTTTTTGAAAACTCTTTTTATCATTTTTCAGTTGGAAAACAGTAATATCAAGTTCCAGAGATTGGAATTAGCATAATAACAGAAATAGCTGCGGACTAGTAGTAAACTAGCATGTCTATATGATAAGACAATGATAGCGATCCTCGCGGGATCCAATAACTGGCTCAAGGCCCACAAGTATACTCAACCGCCCAAGAAGGGGGTTCAACGGCTCGAGAATAGCCAATAATACGGTATCAACAGGTCGGACTAATATATAGTCTCCAGTTCATGATCGACCCCGCACTCTCAAGAGTGTGCGTGTCTCGCCGCTATACAGTCTCACAAAGTGGTATACCGGAGTTTCGAACCCGCTGGTCATCACCCACATCTATTACTCACCTCAATACAGCGCGACGACTATTCCGCAATGCCCTTGCCACGAGAATCAAGCTCCGCACGCGTAGAATCTGATCAAATACAGTAGAAATACAACAAATTAGGCCAATGGGACGACACCCAATCAAAACAACTCAATTTACATCAAAATTCCCAAAGTTGTCAATACCCGACTTTCGGTACGCTTGTCGAAAAATTACAAAAGTCTCATATTCGGAACCCTCATCTCGATACGAGTCTAAGCATATAAATTTTTACCAAATTCGGACTCCATTTGGCCATTCAAAACCTTGATTTTCTAAAGTTCAAGCCTAGGGCTAAATCCTCCATAAATTACCCCAAATTTCTCCATTTTCATGATATAATTGCATAATATTACCAATACTAATCATAGTTTAAGTCCATAGTTGATTACCCTGATGATTTCCCTTGAGTTTCTCTTCAAAATCGCCCAAATCGCCTCTAAAGCCGAGACCCAAATGTGTGAAATGTTTCTGAAATTTTTCTAACTTCTGATACACTTAACTCACAGCGATTTTCGCTTCTGCGGATAAAATTCCGCCCCTGCGGAACCGCTTCTGCGACCTTTTGGTCGCTTCTGCGAACCCAAGCCCTTTTGGCCATTTCCGCACCAGCGATCCAAGGACCGCCCCTGCGCATCCGCTTCTGCGGAAATTAGTCCGCTTCTGCGGAATGATCCGCTTCTGCGACCAAGAGTCCGCTTCAGCGGACTCGCCTCCGCGATCAAACATCCGCTTCTGCGGATTTTCCCAAGACGACTCAAGACCGCTTCTGCGATCGTCCACTCGCACCAGCGAAGCCGCTCCTGCGGACCAGGCTCCGCTTCTACGCCTCGTTGTCCGCTTCTGCGGGGTGGCTCCTGCGCTCCCATTTCCGCAGGAGCGAAAACAACAGAACAGACTCAAAACCCGCAATTTTCCACATTTTCTCCCGTTTAACCATCCGAAATCACCCCGAGGCCCCCGGGACCTCATCCAAACACACCAACACATCTTAATACCTTATTCGAACTTGCTCCAATCCTCAAACACGTTTAACAACATCAAAATCCATAATTCACATAGAATTCAAGCCTAAATTCCTTAATACATTCCGAATTACACATTCAATCAAAAACCCGACCAAACGACGTCCGAATGACCTGAAATTTTGCAAGCACATCCAAAATCACCTAACGGAGCTACTGCAACTGTCGGAATTCCATTCCAACTCCCGGATCAAAATCTCACCTACCGTTCGGATTTCGCCAAAATTCAACCTTAGTCAATTCAAGCCTATTTCTACACCGGGCCTCCAAATTCAATTCCGATCGCTCCCCTAAGTCACAAATCACCTCCCGGAACTAACCGAATCATCAAAATCCGATTTCGAGCCCTCTAACCAAATAGTCAACTCCGGGTTGACTTTCCTTATTCAAGTTTCCTTCAAAAAGGCTATATGCCTCATTTTCAATCCAATTCACTCCTAACTCACCCGATAGACTCTAACACCGATATAAAATCATAAAACATGCAATTTCAACATAACGGGGTGGTAATTCTCGTGACGACGGGCCGGGTCGTCACATTCTCCCCCTCTTAAGCAAACGCTCGTCCTCGATCGGGTCAAGAAACATACCCGAAGTCTCAAACAAATGAGGATATCTGCTCCGCATCTCCCGCTCGATCTCCCAAGTGGCCTCCTCCACGGGTCGACCTCTCCACTGAACCTTAACTGATGCAATCTCCTTAGACCTCAATTTTCTCACCTGACGTCCCAAAATAGCAATAGGCTCCGCATCATAGGTTAGATCACCATCAAGCTGAATGGTACTGAAGTCTAATACATGAGACGGATCTCCAATGTACTTCCGGAGCATAGACACATGGAATACTGGATGGACGCTGGATAAGCTGGGCGGCAAGGCCAACTCATATGCCACCTCTCCAACTCTCCTAAGTATCTCAAAAGGACCAATGTACCCGGGACTCAACTTTCCTTTCTTCCCAAACCTCATGACACCCTTCATAGGTGAAATCTTCAACAATACTCTGTCACCAACCATGAAAGACAACTCTCGAACTCTACGGTCCGCATAACTCTTCTGACGAGACTGTGCTGTACGAAGCCTCTCCTGGATCAACTTTGCTCTATCCAGAGCATCTTGGACTAACTCAGTCCCTATCAATCTAACCTCACCAGGCTCAAACCATCCCACGGGGGATCTACACCGCCTGCCATACAATGCCTCATACGGGGCCATCTGAATACTCGACTGATAACTGTTGTTGTAGGCAAACTCAGCAAGTGGTAGGAACTCATCCCACGAACCACCAAAATCAATCCACAAGCTCGCAACATATCCTCCAAGATCTGAATAGTGCACTCAGACTGTCCGTCTGTCTGGGGGTGAAATGCTGTACTTAACTCAACCCGCGTACCCATCTCTCGCTGAAATGCTCTCCAAAACTGAGAAGTGAACTGAGTACCCCTGTCGGATATGATAGACACTGGGACTCCATGCAACCGGACAATCTCTCGAATAAAGATTGCTGCCAACCGCTCCGATGAGTAGGTAGTACTAACTGGAATGAAGTGAGCTGACTTGGTCAGTCTATCCACAATCACCCATACAGAATCAAACTTCCTCGCCGTCCGAGGGAGTTCGGTAACAAAGTCCATAGTGATCCTCTCCCATTTCCACTCAGGAATAACAATGCGCTGAAATACACCGCCGGGCCTCTGATGCTCGTACTTAACCTGCTGACAGTTGAGGCACCGTGCTACATGTCTAACAATGTCCATCTTCATCTTTCTCCACCAATAATGTTGTTTCAAATCTTGATACATCTTCGCGGCTCCTGGATGGATAGAATACCGCGAGCTATGGGCCTCCTCCAGAATCAACTCACGAAGGCCATCAACATTGGGCACACATATCCGGCCCCTGCATCCTCAATACGCCGTCACTATCAATGGTGACATCTCTAGCATCATCATGCTGAACTCTGTCCCTCAGGACAGCCAAATGTGGATCATCATATTGGCGCTCACGAATACGGTTATATAGAGATGACCGAGATACAACACAAGCCAGTACCCTGCTGGGCTCCGAAATATCTAACCTCACTAGCCGATTTGCTAGCACCTGAACATCATAAGCAAATGGCCTCTCCTCAGCTGGAATATATGCCAAGCTCCCCATACTGACCGCCTTCCGGCTCAAAGCATCGGCCACCACATTGGCCTTACCCGGATGATATAATATAGTAATGTCATAATCCTTCAACAACTCCAGCCATCTCCGCTGTCTCAAATTAAGGTCTTTCTGTTTGAACAAGTGCCGGAGACTACGATGGTCGGTATACACCTCACAAGACACACCGTACAAATAGTGCCTCCAAATCATCAAGGCATGAACAATGGCGGCTAGCTCCAAGTCATGAACAGGATAGTTCTTCTCATGCGGCTTCAACTGCCGAGAAGCATAAGCAATTACCTTTCCTTCCCGCATCAACACACAACCTATCCCCACTCTCGAGGCATCACAATAAACGGTATATGAACCTGAAGCTGATGGCAATACTAACACTGGAGCTGTGGTCAAAGCTGTCTTGAGCTTCTGAAAGCTCTCCTCGCACTCATCCGACCACACGAATGGTGCACCCTTCCGGGTCAATTTAGTCAATGAAGAAGCAATGGATGAAAATCCCTGAACAAACCGGCGATAATATCCCGCCAAACCAAGAAAACTCCTGATCTCTGTAGCTGAGGTCGGTCTAGGCCAACTCTGCACCGCCTCTATCTTTTTCTGATCAACCTGAATACCATCACGAGACACCACATGTCCCAGAAATGCTACGGACTCGAGCCAAAACTCGCACTTGGAGAATTTAGCATATAGCTTCTCCTCCCTCAATCTCTGCAACACAATACTCAAATGTTGAGCATGCTCCTCCCGACTACGGGAGTAGACTAGAATGTCATCAATGAACACAATCACAAATGAATCCAAATAAGGCCCGAACACACTGTTCATCAGATGCATAAATGCTGCTGGGGCGTTGGTCAGCCCAAAAGACATCACAAGAAACTCATAATGACCATATCGGGTCCTGAATGCAGTCTTCATAATATCCGAGTCCCTGATCTTCAGCTGATGATAGCCTGAACGAAAATCGATCTTAGAAAACACCCCCGCACCCTGTAACTGATCAAACAATCATCTATGCGCGGTAGAGGGTACTTGTTCTTCATTGTTACTTTGTTCAATTGTCGATAATCAATACACATTCGCATGGAACCATCTTTCTTTTTAACAAATAATACCGGCGCACCCCACGGAGACACACTAGGGCGGATGAAACCCTTATCCAGAAGCTCTTGAAGCTGCTCTTTCAGTTCTTTCAACTCAGCTGGTGCCATTCGATAAGGAGGAACGGATATGGGCTGAGTGTCCAGCACCAAGTCAATGCCAAAATCAATATCCCTGTCCGGCGGCATGCCCGGCAGGTCTGAGGGGAATACATCTGGGAAGTCCCTCACAACAGGTACGGAATCAATGCTAGGAGACTCGGCTCCCACATCTCTCACAAAAGCTAAGTACGATAAACACCCTTTTTCAACCATCTTCCGAGCTTTTAGGAACGAAATAACACGGCTAGGGACGAAATCGGTCGAACCCCGCCACTCAATCTGAGAAATACCAGGAATGGCCAACGTAACCGTCTTAGCATGACAGTCCAATATAGCATGGTACGGAGACAACCAGTCCATACCCAATATAACATCAAAGTCCACCATACCCAACAATAATAAATCTGCCTGGGTCTCCAGACCCCCGATAGATATAACACAGGATCTATAGACATGATCCACAACAATCGTATCACCCACGGGGGTGGATACATGAACAGGTAAATCAAGACTACCACGAGTCGCACCCAAATGATGTGCAAAATAAGAGGACACGTAAGAATATGTGGATCCCGGATCAAATAGAACAGAGGCATCTCTGTGACAGACAGAAATGATACCTGTAATCACAGCATCGGAGGCAACTGCATCACGCCTGTCAGGAAGTGCATAGAACCGTGCCTGGCCTCCACCAGATCTCTCCTCGCCCCTGGGGCGACCACGAGAAGACTGACATCCACCTCTACTAGACTGAGATGGTGCTGAAAAGGAGGGCTGATCCCTCTGCTGAGTCCTGCCCCTACGTAGTCGAGGGCACCGTCTCCTCATGTGGCCAAACTCACCACACTCATAACATGCACCTGGTGCTCGAGAAGTAGGTGTTGCACTCTGGGCTGGGAGGGCACTAAGTGATGACTGACCCTGCTGAAACCCCTGTCGACCACGACCATAAGAACCTCCGCTCTGCTCTGGGCGGCCTGAATGAGAAGGTCTAGATGAGCAACCTCTGCTCTGCTGGGAATGCTCTCTGGACGGGGCACCACTGAAACTACCAGAACCACGAGGCCTCTCGGCCTCCCGCTCCTCTCTCTCTCGGCGACGATCCGCCTCAATGGAGCGTGCCATATATGCAACCTGCTCAAACGATGATGACAGAACTCGCTCGATGGTCAGAAGAATACGGATAGAGTAGTTGAGGCCATCAATGAACCTCCTGATCCTCTCCCTATCAGTGGGGATCATCCATGTGGCATGCCTAGCCAACTGAGTGAATCTAAGCTCATACTGAGTCACAGACATGTCGCCCTGAATCAACCACTCGAACCGGCGACGTAGCTCCTCGCGACGAGACCGAGGTACATATTTCTCTAGAAAGAGAGTAGAGAACTGCTGCCATGTGAGAGGTGCTGCTCTTGCAAGCCTACGCCTCTCAAACTCCTCCCACCAATCAAATGCGGGACCGGTGAACTGAAATGTAGTAAATGAAACTCCGCTGGACTCAAGAATACCAGCCGTACGCAGCATCTTCTGACACTTATCCAAGAAACCCTGGGCATCCTCGCCCTCGGCGCCACTAAAATGGGGTGGTTGAAGTCTGCCAAATCTCTCAAGACGACGCTGCTCGTCATCGGGCATAACCTGAACCATATGCTCTGGAGCTGGAGCTGGTGCAGCTGGAGGAATAACTGGTGCAACCACCTGAGCGGGGACCGCCTCTGGCGTCTGAAGTCCCTGAACAACCTGCTCAGGTGCGCGAGCTGTAGGGTCTACTGATCACCCCCTGTCTGAGATGTCGCTGCAGTAGCGGTAGCTGAAACTACCTAAGCCAAACCGGAACACACCGATAATATTTGAGCAAGAGTCTCCTAAAGACCAGGAATAGCAATAGATACAGTCTGGCCCTGAACTGGGGCTGCTGGAGCATCAACCACTGGGGGCTGCTCCTGAACTGGTACAACAGGCGAGTCAGCTGGCACTGCCTCAGTCGCCCTACCTCTACCTCTAGCACGACCGCGCCCACGGCCTCTAACAGGTGGCAATGGAGGTCGTCCACCTCGTCCGGATGCTCGCGTTCTCGCCATCTGCGAGAGAATAGAATATAGAATTTCAGTTCTCAGAACAACAGATTGCACGACAGAGTTCAAGAAAAGTGAAGTTTTCCTAAAGGTTCGCAGCCTCCCGAGGATAAGTACAGGCGTCCCCGTACCGATCCACAAGACTCTACTAATCGGCTCAAGACTCACGAGGCCTAGTAAACCTAGGCTCTGATACCAACTTGTCACGACCCCAAATCCGGTCGTGATGGCGCCCATCACATTGCTAAGCCAGCCTGACCAATCAATATCAACCACGGAGCTAGAAGCTCACTTTAACCCATTTAGGCATATTAATTCACGAAATAACAGCGATACATATAACGAAAACGGGGAACCAAGTCCCATAATACATCAACTCCCATAGACCAAGGGTCAAGAGTCATGAGCCTCTACTGAACATGAGTGTATAAAGGTTTACAAGATACCAAGTGCGGAAAGAAATGTCAATACAAAATCAAAAGACAGTAGGAAGGAATATCGGGTCCTGCGGACTCTGCAGCTACCTCGTATATCCCACGGATGTCGCCTCGCACAGCTACTGGATCACTGCTGAGAGGTACCTGGATCTGCACACAAGGTGCAGGGAGTAAAATGAGTATCGCCAGACTCAGTGGTAATAAACAAGGGTAAGACAGCGCAGATAAGAAATCCGCAATAAAGCACTATGTAAAGCTGTAATCAAATACCCTGTCATAGAATCAATATCGACTGTACCTGTACCAACAAATACCAATAAGTAGCATAACAGCTAGCAGATGTAGCTAAATGCAATGCAATGCATGATATGACCGCTACGGCGCGTAGCCCGACTCCAATTTTGGGTACCCGTGATCACTGTGGGGGTTCAGACTCCGGAGGGGCTCCTACAGCCCAAGCACATCTCATAGAGATTTACTGCGGCGTACAGTCCGATCCAACATATATCTCGCTGCGGCGCACAGCCCGATCCACTACTAGTCAGCTAATATGCAGATACGGCCTCGCAGGCTCAAAAGTAGTTTTTGAAAACTCTTTTTATCATTTTTCAGTTGGAAAATAGTAATATCAAGTTCCAGAGATTGGAATTAGCATATTAACAGAAATAGCTGCAGACTAGTAGTAAACTAGCATGTCTATATGATAAGACAATGATAACGATCCTCGCGGGATCCAATAACCGGCTCACGGCCCACAAGTATACTCAACCGCCCAAGAAGGGGGTTCAACGGCTCGAGAATAGCCAATAATACAGTATCAACAGTTCGGACTAATATATAGTCTCCAGTTCATGATCGACCCCGCACTCTCAAGAGTGTGCGTGTCTCGCCGCTATACAACGTCACAAAGTGGTATACCGGGGTTTCAAACCCGCTGGTCATCACCCACATCTATTACTCACCTCAATACAGCGCGACGACTATTCCGCAATGCCCTTGCCACGAGAATCAAGCTCCGCACGCGTAGAATCTGATCAAATACAGTAGAAATACAACAAATTAGGCCAATGGGACGACACCCAATCAAAACAACTCAATTTACATCAAAATTCCCAAAGTTGTCAAAACCCGACTTTCGGTACGCTTGTCGAAAAATTACAAAAGTCACATATTCGGAACCCTCATCTCGATACGAGTCTAAGCATATAAATTTTTACCAAATTCGGACTCCATTTGGCCATTCAAAACCTTGATTTTCTAAAGTTCAAGCCTAGGGCTAAATCCTCCATAAATTACCCCAAATTCCTCCATTTTCATGATATAATTGCATAATATTACTAATACTAATCATAGTTTAAGTCCATAGTTGATTACCTGATGATTTCCCTTGAGTTTCTCTTCAAAATCGCCCAAATCGCCTCTAAAGCCGAGACCCAAATGTGTGAAATGTTTCTGAAATTTTTCTAACTTCTGATACACTTAACTCACAGCGATTTTCACTTCTGCGGATAAAATTCCGCCCCTGCGGAACCGCTTCTGCGACCTTTTGGTCGCTTCTGCGAACCCAGGCCCTTTTGGCCATTTCCGCACCAGCGATCCAAGGACCGCCCTTGCGCATCCGCTTCTGCGGAAATTAGTCCGCTTCTGCGGAATGATCCGCTTCTGCGACAATGAGTCCGCTTCAGCGGACTCGCCTATGCGACCAAACATCCGCTTCTGCGGATTTTTCCCAAGATGGCTCAAGACCGCTTCTGCGATCGACCTCTCGCACCAGCGAAGCCGCCCCTGCGGACCAGGCTCCGCTTCAGCGGTCGGCTCCGCTTCAGCGCCTCGTTGTCCGCTTCTGCGGAGTCGCTCCTGCGGTCCCATTTCCACAGGAGCGGAAACAACAGAACAGACCCAAAAACCTGCAATTTTCCACATTTTCTCCCGTTTAACCATCCAAAATCACCCCGAGGCCCCCGGGACCTCATCCAAACACACCAACACATCTAAATACCTTATTCGAACTTGCTCCAATCCTCAAACATGTTTAACAACATCAAAATCCATAATTCACATCAAATTCAAGCCTAAATTCCTTAAAACATTCCGAATTACACATTCAATCAAAAACCCGACCAAACGACGTCCGAATGACCTGAAATTTTGCAGGCACATCCAAAATCACCTAACGGAGCTATACTGCAACTGTCGGAATTCCATTCCGACTCCCGGATCAAAATCTCACCTACCATTCGGATTTCGCCAAAATTCAACCTTAGCCAATTCAAGCCTATTTCTACACCGGGCCTCCAAATTCAATTCCGATCGCTCCCCTAAGTCACAAATCACCTCCCGGAACTAACCGAATCATCAAAATCCGATTTCGAGCCCTCTAACCAAATAGTCAACTCCGGGTTGACTTTCGTTATTCAAGTTTCCTTCAAAAAGGCTATATGCCTCATTTTCAATCCAATTCACTCCTAACTCACCCGATAGACTCTAACACTGATATAAAATCATAAAACATGCATTTACAACATAACGGGGTGGTAATTCTCGTGACGACGGGCCGGGTCGTCACAAAAGATACCTGGCAGAAGGGTTTTTTACAGGACATTTCATTCGCGAGCTTAAAGTGTATTTACTCCATTTTTGGGTTCTTTGAGAGCTAAGTAACGGGATTTGAAGGGGATTTCATTGGGAAAACATTGGAGGTAAGTTTTATGGTCTAAATACAAGATTTTATCTTAGAATCTTCATTTATTTCACTGAAATGGAAGGATTAATGGAGGATTTTTGCTCTAAGCCTAGGCTATGGTAAATCACCGATTTGAATGGGTAAATGGAGTCCTATTTTGATAAACTTTATATGCATGGAATCGTGTTGAGATGAAGATTCCGCAAATGTAACTTTTTTAATTATTGGAGAAGCGTACCGAAAGTCGGATTTTGACAACTTCGTGGGTTTTGGTGTAAATCGAGTTATTTCGATTGGGTTATATCTATTTAGCCTATTTTGATGTATTCTTATTAATTTTTGATCAGATTTGGCATCCGAGGAGATTTATTTGCGAGGCAAGCGCAAGGCGAGCTAGGACTTCCGCCGATTCGAGGTGAGTGGTGGTAGTAAATGATGTACTGAGGGTTTGAAACCCCGTACTTGCACTATACAGTGCTATGCTGAGATGAAAACACGCGTTATGTGACGGGCATGGTGGTATTGTGACTGGGGATTTGGACTTGGTCCTTCCCAATTGATAGTTTATTGTGTATCATGACTGAGATCGAGCTTATAGCGGTGTAACTGGGCTAGTAGCCATGTTTTGGGCCTTATGCCGATCTGTAGAGTGTTAGGGAAGCCTGTAGAGCTAAGTGATCCTTATATCATGCTGGACACATACACTCAGCAGTAATCATAGCTATATAGCATATCATGAGCCAGTACTAGATGTGTACTTTGAGAGAGACTACCTGGGGTGGCATACCATGTTCTAGCTGAGTGGGCCCGAGAGGCCAGGTCTATGTTGAATGAGATGGGGTCGAGGACCCACCGTGAGGTATTGATATATATATCGGATCGGGCTGCACGTCGCAGCAGTATATACATATACATATATTGGATCGGGCTACACGCTGCAACATTATATATATATATATATACACATATTGGATCGGGCTGCACGCTGCAGCGCTATATATATTAGATCAGACTGCAAGTCGCAGTGATATATATGTGGATCGGACTGCACGCTGAAGTAATATATATATGGATCGGACTACACGCCGCAGTATTATTGCGCTTGCGCTATAGGAACCCCTCCGTAGTATGTACACAACCCCAATGAGCGTTGTCGATGTTAAATGGATCGGGCTGCATGCCGCAGCGCTATACATATTGGATCGGGATGCACGCCGCAGCGCTATATATATTGGATCGGGTTGCACGCTGCAACACTATATATATTAGATCGGGCTGCACGGCACAACACTATATATATTGGATCGGGCTACACGTCGCAGCAGTATGAGTGAGGACTAGGTCAGTGTGGGATTACTGTGAGACAGTTGTAGACTGGAAATGGGCTTATCACTGGGGAGATGACTTACTTGTGAGGTTACCCTTTAGAACTGTTTAGTGATAGTACAGGTGTTCTTATTTTCAGTTGTTATTTATTATTATTACTCACCGAGTTGAAATATACTCATCCCACTCCCCTGCACTTTATGTGCAGATCCATGTGTTCAGGAGGGCAGTTGAGCTATCGCAGCTGCTTCATTACTGTTATTTCGAGGAGACTTCGAGGTAGTTGTCGGCGTCCGCAGGACCTGATCCTCCCTATCATTTTATTATTTGCTATCCTGGTTAGACTTGATATTGTAGTTTATTTCCATCTGTAGAGGCTCAGACTTGTCACACCGCGATTGTTGGGCTGTATTTTGTATGATTCTGTTTCCACACTTATTGTTTTGAGATGAAAACAAGTTGTTAATGTTAATTGATCAGTATTAATTAATAATTGGCTGGTAAATTAGATAACATGGTCGAGCTAGCCTAGCAATGTGTTGGGAGCCATCACGACAGGGGTTTGGGTCCTGACATGGGGTCGGATTGTGCTGATATTACACTTCTGTGTGTTTTTGCATAGGTCCAGGTTTTGAGCAGGAGCAGCAGCAATAGTACACTAGCGGGATTACCGTACTTCCGAGACTGAGGTAGCTTGCAGGCGTCCGCAGGCCCGACGTCTCCTTTATTTTCTTTTATTATTAATGTGGTCTCATTGTTCCGAGAAAGACGGTGTCACGACCCCAAATCCGGTCGTGATGGCGCCCAGCACACTGCTAGGCCAGCCTGACCAATTAACAACAATCACGGAGCCATAAGCTCACTTTATCCAATTTAAGCATACGAAAATAATTCAATAGTGATAGATACATATTAAAAACAGGAACCAAGTCCCAACACGTGCCAACTCCCATAGACCGAAGGGTCAAGAGTCATGAGCCTCTACGGAATATACAAGTGCAAATAGTGAATATAACTGTGCATAAGTGTGGGATGATCAGAACAAAAATATAGACAAACTGGAGAATCATGTCCTGCGAACGCTGGCAGCTACCTCGACTGTCCAAAATCACTCCCGAGCTGCAATGGAATCAGCTCTGCTGTAATGTACCTGGATCTGCACACAAGGTGCAGGGAGTCGGGTGTGAGTACTTCCAACTCAGCGGTAATAAAAGTAAATAATGTTGAAGGGAAGAAAACCACACAAGGCACTATCTCTTGCTACACAATACAGAACTATCATTAAAATTCAAAACACTATCATCTTATTTATTTTCAGCATATGTGAGTGGATTATTAGAGATCCAAAGTTTTAGCTACTTTCTTTCATTATAACATACCAATAACTGGGAGAATCTCAAGCAGTGCAAGTCAGCACTCAAATCAGCCTCTCGGGCTCAGCATTCCTTAACAATTTATACCAGGAGATCTGGTCAATAAAGCACCAAATGCACATGTGCCAGTAAAGTATGAGTGCTAAAATGTTATGCCACGTAGTACACGTAAACCAATGTATGTATGCCATGCAATGCATATGATCGCTACGGCGTGTAGCCCGATCCTTTTGGGTACCCGTGCTCACTGGGGGTGTCCAGACTCCGGAGGGGCTCCTACAGCCCAAGCACAATATCAATATCACACCTGCTGCGGCGCGCAGCCCGATCCATATACCACTGCGGCGTGCAGTCCGATCCATGCATGTGTATACATATGCTCATATGAATGTCATGCCCTAACATATGGCCCTCGGCCCCAATCAGTTTAACAGATAATCAAGAAAACCCTACGGGCAACAATATCACATTAGCTCACAGCAACAATGTTATTAAGACCTTGTTCAAAATTTTTTTTTTCATAACCTTATAAAAATGCTGAATAGCAAATATTCCATTTCAAACCTTAAATTTAGAATAAAATATGCACAGTGTTATCAAAACAGTGATATCAATCCTTGAAGGATTCAAATAATTGGCACGAAACCCAAACATGATAATTAGTCCAATTCATTTCAACAATTAGGCGTTATTATTTATTACGCAGGACGGACCAAGTCACAATCCCCAATGGTGCTCTACCCCACGCCCGTTATCCGGCGTGCAAGTCACCTCAACACAGCACTAAGATGTGCAAGTCCGGGGTTTACCAACCCTCAGGACATCATTTACAAGTATTACCCACCTCGAACCGACGAAAACTCATGCCCGCGACACCTTAGCTCCTCGAACCGGCATCCACGCATGTCAAAACTAGTCAAAATCAGTACAAATATATCAAAATAGGCTAATGGAACATAACCCAATCGAAAGAACTCGAAAAATATCAAAAAAAATCACGAAATTGGCAAAACCCGAGCCCCGGGCCCACATCTCGAAAAATTCTGAAATTCACATTTTCGGAATCCTCATCTCGCCACGAGTCCGTACATACCAAGAACTCCCAATTCGGACCACAAATGGTCCTTCAAATCCTAAATTTAAGGTTTTTGCTCCAAGCACTATTTTCTTGATTTTTAGCTATAGATTCATGAATTCCATGGATGATTCTTGTATAAAAACATGTATTTAACTCATAAAACTTACCTCCAACGATTCCCCGTCGAAATCCCTTCAATTCCCGTCCAAAAGCTCTCAAGAATGGCCAAAAATGGTGGAAAAATAGGTTGTTTTCGCGACTGAAATGTTTTTAACATTCTGTCCGGTACTGTAGCTAACACTATGCGATCGCATCAGAGCATTGCGATCGCATAGAACAAACTCTCCGGGCACTGTAGCTAACACTATGCGATTGCATAGAACAAAATCCTGGGTACTGTAGCTAACACTATGCGATCGCATCAGGGCATTGCGATCGCATAGAACAAACTCTCCGGCACTGTAGCTAACACTATGCGATCGCATCAGAGCATTGCGATCGCATAGAACAAAATTTCTCTGCAATTTTTCTGCTGCATTTTTCAACTCAAAAATTCCCGTTAGCCATCCGAAATCACCCCGAGGCCCCCGGGACCTCAATCAAAGCCACGAGTATATCACATTACCTCATTCAAACTTGCTCATAACATAAAAACACCATCCTAAACATCAAAATCACCAATTACACACTAATTCAAGCCTAAGTTTCTTCAAAATTTCCGAATTGCTCATTCAATCAAAAACCCGACCAAACGACGTCCGAATGACCTGAAAATTTGCAGGCATATCCAAAATCACCTAACGGAGCTACTGCAACTGTCGGAATTCCATTCCGGCTCCCGGATCAAAATCTCACCTACCGTTCGGATTTCGCCAAAATTCAACCTTAGCCAATTCAAGCCTAAAACTACATCGGGCCTCCAAATTCAATTCCGATTGCTCTCCTAAGTCATAAATGATCTCCCGAAACTAGTCGAATCATCAGAATTTGATTCCGAGCACTCTAACTCGATAGTCAACTCTAGGTTGACTTTCCATATTCAAACTTCCTTCAAACATGCTATTTGCTTCATTTTCAATTCAATTCATTCCTAACTCATCCGATAGGTTCTAACACTGATATAAAAGCATAAGATATGTAAATGCAACATAACGGGGTGGTAATTCCCGTAACGACGGGCCGGGTCGTTACATTCTCCCCAACTTAAACAAATGCTCGTCCTCGAGCGGACTCAGAGTTGTACTAGAAGCCACCCAATAGCCGAATGACCTTACCAAGCATATATCCGGGTGATCATACGTCACCCTATCTCACATAAGTCCCAAAACACCACATAGTCAAAATTTCACAGACCATCTGAACCATAAATCACATTGTACTTTCTGAAATCATATGCCAAATGCTAATCCCATGCCTATACTCAGGATACACTCGAATCTACTGCAATAACCCATATTCACTACTCCGGGTGAGATCATATGATGTATCAACAACCCAATCACTCGAGACGATAGTCTCTAATATCAACAACTAGCCACTATCACCAAATACTAGCTGAAAACCTCTTTCATTAGATAGGGTCTTATTCCAACACCTCCATATCCTGCCCACGGCAGCTGAATCACGCAATATATCGAACCCATCTCTCAGGTCAACCATTCATGAATCCATTTAACTTTTAACTGATACCACAACAGATTTCGGAGCCAAATCTCGATTTTTACCTTTCTAACAAGCTAAGATCCAATATGCTCGTATTCATTAATAACTCCAACGGTCATTTCGATTATAACGCACCGCACTGGTGATATGACACCTCAACACCGACCTAAGCCACGACGAGCACAACATAGGCTCCAATAGAAACATCTGCACACACTCGAATTATGACAACTGACTCCAACAACAGGGCTGTAAATTAATTCCTTTGTACCATCATAATATATAACTGAGATCCCATCTCACATCATAGGAATGGAGTGCACGACTCATTCTTGAAAGGTCATCACATCATGTGGCCTTGCCACGATTCGTGATTCTATCCCAATGTTATTACTCATGAAGCACCTCAATTTACCAAGCTCAAAACGGTCAGCCGCGCACAGATCTAGGTCTTGAACCCAAGCAATCAATCTCACCCATGGTGAAACAATTAACGTATGCTATTAAATCCTAAAAGGACACAACCGACGTGCCATTTGCCAAGCGATACTGAAAACGGACTTTCCTCAGAAGTTAGGAAGTATTGTATACCATGTAGCTTATAACTAACTATATTTTCACAATATACTGTTGCGGCGTGCAACCGGCTCCAATGACATACCCGTGGCGGCGTGCCACCCGATCTAGATACCATACCTGTGGCGGCGTGCCACCCGATCCAAGTAACCCTCGTCAAATAAATACGCGTCAAGTCAAGTTGCTCATCATAATAAACATATATAGCCTCAAGTTTGGCCACAAGAAACGCATCCGACAAAGTTCCTCAATACCAAAACTAATCAATGGTAGATACTTCTACACTAACATCCGCCACTAAGGTCCAACTGACAAAACAATGCCTACCAGCCGTCCGCTGATCCTGGGTACAACTACTGTGTTGGAGCATGCTCTGATGCTCTCTGCTACGCAATTTGTGCCATTTTCCGACATAGTCCATATCACATTAGTCTAGACGACCTGACTTATGTCAACCAGTCTGAAATAAGGTATTATAACCCAAATTCATCATATCAAGCTAAGAGAGAGTCATTAGGGCTTCCAATTTTCCAATAACCGCTAAACAATGCTGATACACACGATGTACAACCACTGCATAGGCGGATTACAAGAACTTCCAGTCTCCAACACCCATATAACACATGAATCACCATGCTTGATTCTGTACTTCACCATACAAATACATAACGCACATCAAGCGTCCATTCATACCACGAAAGCCATTCAGAAATTTCACTATGCCATCAACGACTCAATTATTATGGTCGAACCAACAAGAGAATACCACCATACCACTGGATATCATCAGTTTACATTACCTTGTCCTTTTTGGATCATATTCCCTGCCAAATTACTAGAATAGCAGTACCATTTTCCTTAATCGCCAGAAAGATCAATTCTCTAAATCACCTGCAGCTGCCCGCGCTGCTCAATAATTTTAATGACTCCCCATATATTATGAACTGATCTCAAAACCTTGAATATGCCATTATCAACTTTTCCATAACCCTTCGCATATACAATACCATACTAAGATAAAATGGAAATTCTTATCCCTTTCCTACGCCGCAAACATCGACGCACTTAACTAGTCAAGGACTTTCATGATCCCATATAGAGAAAACTTATTACACATTCCAAGCTTTGCATACCAACAGGAAATACACTCATTTTTCAAACCACGTCAAAACATATCACAAACTCTTTCTCCCAATTACATTGCATAAGTCAAACTGCCAAGACTGAGTCCTTATACCCATATCAAGTTACACAACTGCCAGCACTCAAGAGCTTTGCTGCACAATGTCTGCAAGACTCATTACTTCAACCACATACCAGGAATCAATCGTATCCATTTTTATACCATTCTGGTTTATTAACAAGTTGTTTCATTTACCAAGTTTCCTTTCTGATTCATCTCTAATTTCATATCAGTCTTTACGATAGTACCATAATACATCAACTCATGTTACCACACGAGACTCGTACACAAGACCACACGGTCTAAGACCCATAGGCCACTGAATACTCTCTCAATGTTTCCCAAAAGTACCACATTCTACAATACTTTATTTCGAAGAACTTCTTGCGATTTGAATTCGTTATCATTACCCTCCCATACGGTTACATAGAATCCCATCATTCACATAATATAACACTAGTCTTGATTTTTTTCTCTAACGAAACCGCCATCTTTAGCCATATACACAAAACTTAAGGCACCTGACTGTTACAAGCAAAATCTTGAACACTGCAAAACCATTCTTGGACATCATTCACCCTTATTCAGCTGTAATTCAACTGTCCTATTATGTAGGACCACTCGTGCCTTGTTAGAACTCTGACACTGCAGATCATGATTACATACTGATACAATTAGCTATCTTTCTTTTCTATACACCGAACATTCTTTACCAACATAAGTTCACAACATCCTAATATTTCTTCATATCTACGAAGCACCATAACCTTTATCAAAATTTCCCAACATACCTAGAGACAGAGCCAAAACAACACACGGCGGTGCAATCAGTTAATCAATAACAACCTCCCCAACTTAGCTCGGAGTCATACATCAAAGCACTTTCAACCACTCATATCATTTTTACTCAAGTGATGCCTAAATGTTAATATGAGATTAAACTCAAGTCATTTACAAGCCTTGACAGAGACTCGAATCATCAGAGACCTTAGCTCTTCTGCAATTCTTGCAGATATACATGCACCACCAATAAGCCCACTCTCTTTGTTTCCTTTGTAAATTGGCCTATCCACCTGCCAGAGAATCACTAAACCATTCTAAAAATACATCCACAACTCAACAAGATATCACAATTTATACTTGAACCTGCGCTGTACCTGCTTGAATCATAACACATATCGAAATCACTTTAGTCTTCCTTCGTTTAAACTCGTTCCACTACACATAAGGCACTTTACCATCCAATTACGAGATATGATAATTATTTCTCACGCCCATAGCTAGGGCTACATATCAAATCACAATAAGAACCGAATACCTTACAGCTCTCCCATTATCAAACTGCCATTTGCACAATAAGGATCAAGTACCGATCGTATGAACTTCATAATACCGGCTCGCGGAATTAGTACCTTGGTGCTCAAGCCATAGACAATGATCTGGCCTTGAGTCCTCCCGACTGCCCCAACATAAACTCACGGAGATTATATCTCGCCCCTCAATCGGGGAATTGCAAGCCATAAGACAATTATATTACTGAGCGCTCGATGCGTACACAGACGTGCGGAAGGAATTTCAAAAATTATATCTCAAGCCGAATCAAGTACGCACGATAAGAATTCCAAGAAATGTGAAGTGTTTCCTAAAGGTTCGCAGCCTCCCGAGGATAAGTACAGGCGTCCCCGTACCGATCCACAAGACTCTACTAACCGGCTCAAGACTCACGAGGCCTAGTAAACCTAGGCTCTGATACCAACTTGTCACGACCCCAAATCCGGTCGTGATGGCGCCCAGCACACTGCTAGGCCAGCCCGACCAATTAACAACAATCACGGAGCCATAAGCTCACTTTATCCAATTTAAGCATACGGAAATAATTCAACAGTGATAGATACATATATACATATTAAAAACAGGGAACCAAGTCCCAACACGTGCCAACTCCCATAGATCGAAGGGTCAAGAGTCATGAGCCTCTACGGAATATACAAGTGTAAATAGTGAATATAACCGTGCACAAGTGTGGGATGATCAGAACAAAATATAGATAAATTGGAGAATCAGGTCATGCGGACGCTTGCAACTACCTCGATTGTCCAAATGCACTCCCGAGCAACTATAGAATCAGCTCTGCTGTGATGTACCTGGATCTGCACACAAGGTGCAGGGAGTCGGGTGTGAGTACTTCCAACTCAGCGGTAATAAAAGTAAATAATGTTGAAGGGAAGAAAACCACGCAAGGCACTATCTCTTGCTACACAATACAGAACTATCATTAAAATTCAAAACACTATCATCTTATTTATTTTCAGCATATGTGAGTGGATTATTAGAGATCCAAAGTTTTAGCTACTTTCTTTCATTATAACATACCAATACCTGGGAGAATCTCAAGCAGTGCAAGTCAGCACTCAAATCAGCCTCTCGGGCTCAGCACTCCTTAACAATTTATACCAGGAGATCCGGTCAATAAAGCAACAAATGCACATGTGCCAGTAAAGTATGAGTGCTAAAATGTTATGCCACGTAGTACACGTAAACCAATGTATGTATGCCATGCAATGCATATGACCGCTACGGCGTGTAGCCCGATCCTTTTGGGTACCCGTGCTCACTGGGGGTGTCCAGACTCCGGAGGGGCTTCTATAGCCCAAGCACAATATTAATATCACACCTGCTGCGGCGCGCAGCCCGATCCATATACCACTGCGGCGTGCAATCCGATCCATGCATGTGTATGCATATGCTCATATGAATGTCATGCCCTAACATATGGCCCTCGGCCCCAATCAGTTTAACAGATAATCAAGAAAACCCTACGGGCAACAATATCACATTAGCTCACAGCAAAAATGTTATTAAGACCTTGTTCATGTTTTTCATAACCTTATAAAAATGCCGAATAGCAAATATTCCATTTTAAACCTTAAATTTAGAATAAAATATGTACAGTATTATCAAAACAGTGATATCAATCCTTGAAGGATTCAAATAATTGGCACGAAACCCAAACATGATAATTAGTCCAATTCATTTCAACAATTAGGCGTTATTATTTATTACGCGGGACGGACCAAGTCACAATCCCCAATGGTGCTCTACCCCACGCCCGTTATCCGGCGTGCAAGTCACCTCAACACAACACTAAGATGTGCAAGTCCGGGGTTTACTAACCCTCAGGACATCATTTACAAGTATTACCCACCTCGAACCGACGAAAACTCATGCCCGCGACACCTTAGCTCCTCGAACCGGCATCCACGCACGTCAAAACTAGTAAAAATCAGTACAAATATATCAAAATAGGCTAATGGAACATAACCCAATCGAAAGAACTCGAAAAATATCAAAAAAAATCACGAAATTGGCAAAACCCGAGCCCCGGGCCCACATCTCGAAAAATTCTGAAATTCACATTTTCGGAATCCTCATCTCGCCACGAGTCCATACATACCAAGAACTCCCAATTCGGACCACAAATGGTCCTTCAAATCCTAAATTTAAGATTTTTGCTCCAAGCCCTATTTTCTTGATTTTTAGCTATAGATTCATGAATTCCATGGATGATTCTTATATAAAAACATGTATTTAACTCATAAAACTTACCTCCAACGATTCCCCGTCGAAATCCCTTCAATTCCCGTCCAAAAGCTCTCAAGAACGGCCAAAAATGGTGGAAAAATGGGTTGTTTTCGCGATTGAAATGTTTTTAACATTCTGTCCGGTACTGTAGCTAACACTATGCGATCGCATCAGAGCATTGCGATCGCATAGAACAAACTCTCCGGGCACTGTAGCTAACACTATGCGATTGCATAGAACAAAATCCTGGGTACTGTAGCTAACACTATGCGATCGCATCAGAGCATTGCGATCACATAGAACAAACTCTCCGGGCACTGTTAGCTAACACTATGCGATCGCATCAGAGCATTGCGATCGCATAGAACAAAATTTCTCCGCAATTTTTCTGCTGCATTTTTCAACTCAAAAATTCCCGTTAGCCATCCGAAATCACCCCGAGGCCCCCGGGACCTCAATCAAAGCCACCAGTATATCACATTACCTCATTCAAACTTGCTCATAACATAAAAACACCATCCTAAACATCAAAATCACCAATTACACAATAATTCAAGCCTAAGTTTCTTCAAAATTTCCGAATTGCTCATTCAATCAAAAACCCGACCAAACGACGTCCGAATGACCTGAAAATTTGCAGGCATATCCAAAATCACCTAACGGAGCTACTGCAACTGTCGGAATTCCATTCCGGCTCCCGGATCAAAATCTCACCTACCGTTCGGATTTCGCCAAAATTCAACCTTAGCCAATTCAAGCCTAAAACTACATCGGGCCTCCAAATTCAATTCCGATTGCTCTCCTAAGTCATAAATGATCTCCCGAAACTAGTCGAATCATCAGAATTTGATTCCGAGCACTCTAACTCGATAGTCAACTCTAGGTTGACTTTCCATATTCAAACTTCCTTCAAACATGCTATTTGCTTCATTTTCAATTCAATTCATTCCTAACTCATCCGATAGGTTCTAACACTGATATAAAAGCATAAGATATGTAAATGCAACATAACGGGGTGGTAATTCCCGTAACGACGGTCCGGGTCGTTACAGACGGTTATTATTTATTTCTTTCAGACCATTATGTGTAGTTATTCTTTAGTAGTTTGTGAGTTTGTGACTCCACGTCTTGGGTAGAGGATTGGTTATCGAGTATTTCACACTATTATTCGATTTTATTTAAAAGACTTCCGCATTTAAAGATATGAGTATTATTTTTGCTATTAAATATGAGAACAAAATGGTTGTTTAAACATGAAGATGGTGAGTGAACTGGCTTGCCTAGCTACCACGAGTAGGCACCATCACGATCCCGATGGTGGGGAAATCCAGGTCGTGACACAATGCTTACAAACTGGACCTTCCTGGTGAGTTTCAAGTAAGTGCCACATTCAATGTTGCTGACTTGTCTTTGTTTGACGTAGAATCGAATTTGGGGATGAATTCTTTTCAAGAAGAGGGGAATGATAGCATCACTGATAAGGATAGAGTTTGGAAGCTCCAAGAAGGCGATTTACAAGATCTCATGCAAGCTAAGGAATTGCAAACTAAGGTTGCAGTACTTCAATGGGAAATAAAGAAGCTTCTAACTATGGAGGAAGAGCTTTTGCCCAAAGGAGAAGAATTGTAAAAGTTTTACAATTATTTGGTTGCTCAAATTTAAGTCCAAGAGGAGGAAGATTTGGTCACCCAAATAAGCCCTTGAAGTACATCAAATGGGCTCAAAATGAGCTTAAAAGAGTTGCAGAAGGAGGTGTTACAAAAGGAGTCCAATAGTAATCCAAACCAATGACCCAAACTAGTTGTTTTAAAGCCCAAATTTACCCCAAAGGGTCTTGGCCGCCCCTCACCTAATTTTATGACTTTTCTTAGTCTTTAGCAACCACCTACCTAATTGTAATGATTATGTTTTCCATTACAACCACCCCACCTAATTTTTAATGATATTTTTATGCCTTTGTACTCCTATAAATAGGGTGTTCTTCTCATTTATAAGACACTACATTATTGATTAAGTATATCATACTTTGAGAGTTCTTTTGAACCTTTGTTACTTGTGCTTTGAGATTTATCTTTCAATCTTTACTTGTTCATAGTTCAAAGTAGTAAGATTTCTCTTTTATGATATCTTTGATTCCTTGTGGTATTCTTAAAAGGCGATTAATACTAGTATTAATTGTTGTCTCAAGTTACTCGTAAAGTGGTCAAGATCCAAATCTATTGTTTTAATTTGCCTTTTAAGTAAAGGCGTTTGATTTCTTTCATATATCAAGACGTTGTTACTTTGATCTTGTCAAGGCTATAGAACTTGCGTTCTTGAAAGTTCTCGGAATTCTTTCCTTGAATCTTTCCCATGTCCTTTATTTTCGTCTCTTTAATTCTAGTTGGTCAATTCCTATTGTTATTGCTTCCGCATTTGCTTCTCAAATTTTTACTCTAGTTTGAATTCTCGACCTAGTTTTTATCATGGATGCACAAAAAATAAAAGTATGAGATTTGAAAATATAATTTGCTGTTGGAATGCATACATTTTAGTTTGACAAATTACAGTAATAAAAAAATGAAAAAAATTTCGATTGTACACATAATTTATGCTTAGTAGTACTCGAAAAAATAATGGAGTTAACGGACTTATACTTATCTTAAATTTGGTGAGGACAATAGAATATTGGTCAAATTAAGGTGCATAATTTTTTATCGATAGTTTTAATTCCGGCACCGTCTACAGTATAACGAGCAGTGGTGTATTGTAAGTCTCCGCTTAGCTGTGTTGCGTTTAGGGGCAATAATTGATACTACAGTTAGAACTGTTATTATTGTAGACAATATCGGAAAACGGACAGGCCCCATGCTTTGGTAATGGCTTCTAGTCTTCCATACAGTCGACCTAAATTAAAAGAATAAAGCTAGATTTAAATAACCAACTAAAGTATTTTGATTAAATCAATACTTTGTATCCCAGTCTAGATGGCCGTGCGGACTACCGCCAGCCTTGTAGATCTTGGATAGAAACTTGGTATCAGAGCCTAGGAATTTTCATGACACTTATTGAAGTTTACTGTGAAACTTCAACATAGATATGAAGCATAAACTACAAGATTCATGAATCTTGAAGAAGCCTCTAGTATTAAAAGTACTATATTAGAAGAGGTTGATGTACCTCAAAACCTTGATTTGTTAAATAAATGGACGATTCCTAAAGTGGATACAAAAACCATTTATGATTACGGATTTTTTGATCGATTCTCAACCAAACAGCTTGTTAAAACAACTGAACAATCTTTGGTGCTTAATTCTGATGAACAAACTATTTGTTTATTAAATAAAAATGATATTACTCATTATCGCTATAAATACAATTTTATGCATATTGGTATGGTTCAAATTGCATTTAAGCCTTTAACTTTAAAGGGATTACCTGAATCTTTTCTTGCAGCTTTAAGAGATGCACGAAATTTAAATTTTCGACAATCTTTAATGGGTTCTATTGAATCTACAGTTGCTTATGGCCCTGTTTATTTTAACACTCAACCTAACTTGCAACTATCTTTATCTGATGTTAATATTCTAGATGCGTTAACTTTGAATGTTAAGACGCATGGTTATAATTATATTCCTGGATCCGAACTGATATGTTTATCTTACAGGATTTATTATAAACTGCTTTCTACGCTGAATCCTAGATGTAAATTATATGATACATCTGACCAAATTATTTTGGTATAAACGAATTTCACAAAGTCTAAGGTCACCACTCGGAGACCTATAAGATGGGATGAAATCAACTTTCCAACTACTTGGACTCTTGAGTCGGTGATAGCTCCTCACCAACTTACCAATGAAGTCACGAATAACGAGACTTCACATATTACTCAAGATCCTGACGGAAGGATTTGTATTCAATTTGCAGAAAAACCTTCTACTTCTTTACATTCTTTAAAGAATCCGGTTTATAATAGGAAATCATTCTCTGGTTATAGATCTCTTCCTGCTATTCAGCATATTTCTCCTATAACCCCCGATGCCCCTATTTATGGACCAGCAAGAGATAGACCTCTTTCTTTGCATACCCTTAGTGATACTAAGAATAAGGTTAAAATTGATTCTAAGACTAATGTAGTCCAGGCAGTTGATAATTTGTCTGACTTAGAACCTACACCATCTGATATGGGTGTAGACCAAGACTCACTCTGATTTTATGGATTGTGTCCAAATCGATTTTAATCCGGGATCTTCGACACGTAAATATATTCAAAAACGATTCTATAAAAAACGGTGGAATACGTTTCGAATTTGGTTTTTTGAAACTTATAGCCGAACTAATTTAAAGAAGATTTCAAAAGAATTCTATGAGCTATGCGCTTTGCATAACGAAATAATAGATTTCGTTCCTTGGTTTATAACCACTTATTTGCCTTTGTATGTTAAGGTAATTGAAAGATGTTTTATAACTACTGAAGGATCGGTAAAAGCTATTTACCCGCCAACTTCTCAAAAGACTTTCAAATTGCAAAACAATACAGAAATTGCTTGTTTGGCTTGTCAAAAATTGATTAACGATGAGGTTGCGGCTGTTACCATTAATGAAATTAATGGATTAATTTTACAACATAATTACCAAAACATTTATTCAAAAATTTTGGGAGAACAAATTAGTTCTTTAGATAAAAAATTAGATGAATTAATGAAGCTTGTCAAATCTTTAAGTTCTTCAGATATAGCTTTAACTTCTACCAATTCTTCTGAAAAGGTTTCAACGAAAAAGGATGTTTTGAAAGAAACTCATTTGAAGAGACCCCTTGATGTTTCAGATTTCAAATTTAGAAAAAATTCTTCTATAACGGATCTAGCTGATTTGCTTAATGAAAAATTTTCGGGTTTTAAAAGCTCAGGTATTCATAAACAACCTGATAACTGGTTAGATGAAGACCAACCCCTATTTTCTGAGGTTCAAGCTAGGATGTCTCAAGGAGGACTAGAAAGACCTAGTAGAAAGAGGCCTAGCTACAACAAAAAGAAGACTTACGCTTCTGTCCCGCCTCTTATGACTTATTATTACCCCAGACCAACGCCTCGGGATGTCTTAATTGAGGAAAGAGACTGGAACCAAACTAACACTTCTTATAACGGAGATTCCGTTTATGAATGGTGTATTGACGGTCTTACTGAAAGACAAATTTCTATTATGTGCCATCGTATGATGATGTATGCTTCTATTTGCGCAGATTCTAATAATGATTTAGCTGTTGCAAAAATGATTATTAATGGATTCACAGGTCAACTTAAAGGCTGGTGGGATAATTGCCTAAGTATTGACGCTAAGAATCATATTCTTACTGCCACTAAAATAGTTCAAGGTAACACTAAAACTGATGTTTTAGTACATGATTCAGTCTATACTTTGATTCTTACTATTCTAGAACATTTCAATGGTAGAATTACCAATGGTTATGAGAACCTTCGAACTCTCTTAAACGGTTTAAGATGTAAACATCTCGGAGAATTTCGTTGGTATAAGGATACTTTCCTTAGCCGTGTTATGGATCTACCTGACAGCGGCCAATCTCATTGGAAAGCCAAATTAGTTGATGGCCTTCCCCCTCTGTTTGCTGAACGTATTAGAAATACGCTTCGAGGAGCAAATAATTCTATTCCTTATGATAATCTAACCTATGGCCATATCATTGGCACTTGTACACAAGAAGGATTGAAACTGTGTAACGAGTTAAAGTTGAATCAACAACTTAAGCGCCAAAAGGCCACAGAAAGATCTCAATTAGGAGATTTTTGTACTCAATTCGGTATAGAAGGACCTTCTAGGCCTAGACTTAATAGAGGAAATTATTCTGGTGATAGACCTCGCCGTAAGAAATATCGTAGACGTTCCGAACACTATAAGGAAAAACGGGAAGCTAAAAAGGCGCATCGTAAGTCTACAAGATTCGCAAAGAATTTCTCTAAACGAGAACTTCGCACAATTAAGTGCTACAAATGTGGTCAATATGGTCACATTGCTCCGAATTGTAAAGCTGATAAGCTTAAAGGTTTAGGACTTGATGACGATGTCCAAGACAAGATTTCGACCATGATCTATGAAGCTTATGCAGAAAACACGGATCAGTCTGATGTTTATCCTTCTTCAACTAGTGATCAGGAAGATAGTCCTCATTACGATACTGATCCAGACAATCAAAATAATTGCTTGACTTGTACAGGTGATACATGTACTTGTGAAAAAAATGAGTTCTATAAACTTCAATCTCAATTTGATAATTTTGATTTCAATATGATTAATTCTGAAAATGTTATAGAACTTTTAAAAGAAGTTAAAGACGATGATATTCGTAACAAAATTTTAGAAATGACTTCAAAAGCTTCTTCTTCTTCTCCTTCAAAGTCTTTTCAAAAGAATAAGCTGAAAAACTTTATTCCTAAAATTTATTCTATGAAAGAAGTTTTTGACAGATTACAAAAGAAGCATGATACATCTTCTGATACAGATTTTTTAAATAAAAAACTAGAATTTTCTAAAAAAGATATTTTTTAAGGAATGATGCAGGTTGTAACTGCGTATAAATGGCATGTTCAGTGTACAATTTTAGCTAATAGAGAATTTACTATAACTGGTACTGCTTTAATTGATAGTGGTGCTGATGTTAGTTGTATTCAAGAAGGATTAATTCCTTCTAGATTATTTGAAAAAACTACTCATGTAGTTAAATCTGCTTCTACTCACTCTTTGTCTATTCGTTACAAATTAAGTAGAGCTCATATTTGCCAGAACAAAGTTTGTAGTCCTCATTTCTTTTTCCTGGTAAAAGATTGTATGAGTCCTCAAATTATTTTAGGAACACCTTTCATAAATGCAATCTACCCCTTTACTCACATTGATGAAAAGGGTTTTACAGCTACTTTTAATAGTAACCCGATTTCATTTCAGTTTGTAACTGATCCTATTACTAGAGATATAAACTCTATTATTTTAAATAAAGAAAAATTTGTAAATTCTTTACAACTCGAGATTTATAGTCTTAATATTACAAATTCTCTTCAATCGGCAAAAGTTCAGGAAAAATTAAAATAATTTCTGAAAAAATGGCTGTTGATATTTGTGCTGATCATCCAAGTGCTTTTTGGAATAGAAAGAAACATATTGTCACTCTTCCTTATGAAGACGATTTTTCAGAAGAGAAGATTCCTACTAAATCACGACCCTGTCAAATGAATGCAGAGTTAGTTGAATTTTGTAAAAAGGAGATTGATAATCTTTTACAAAAAAATTTGATTAAACCTTCTAAATCGCCTTGGTCTTGCACTGCTTTTTATGTGAATAATGCAGCTGAGAAAGAACGTGGTCATCCCCGTTTAGTGATTAATTACAAACCATTAAACAAAGTTTTGAAATGGATTAGATATCCAATCCCCAACAAGAGAGATTTGCTTTCAAGACTTTATGATTCAAACATATTTTCAAAATTTGACTTAAAATCTGGTTATTGGCAAATTCAGATTTTCAAAGAACATTCTTATAAAACGGCATTTAATGTTCCGTTTGGTCAATACGAATGGACCTTCTGAATTTCAGAAAATTATGAACGATATATTCAACCCCTATTTAGATTTTATTATAGTCTATATCGATGATATTTTGGTATTCTCAAAAACTCTTGAACATCATATTCAACATTTAGATATTTTTAAGAAAATAGTTATTCAAAATGGTTTAGTAATTTCAAAACCAAAAATGAACCTTTTTCAAACTGAAGTAAGATTTCTTGGTCATAATATTTGTCAATGAAAAATTACGCCTATTCAAAGATCCATTGATTTTGCTTCTAAGTTTCCTGATGTTATTACCGACAAGATTATACTACAAACATTTTTAGGAAGTTTGAATTATATTTCCCCTTTCTACAAAAATCTTTCTCGAGATTTAGCCCCCCTTTATGATAGGCTAAAAAAGGATTCTAAATCCCCTTGGACTGATAGTCTGACAAATTTAGTTAAACAGGTAAAACAACGTGTTCATTCACTGCCCTGCTTAACTCTTGCCAATCCTAACTGGCAAAAAATTATTGAAACTGATGCTTCCAATATTGGTTTTGGTGGGATTCTTAAACAAATTAATCCCAACGATAAGCATGCGTATTTGATTCGTTTCCATTCTGGAAAATGGAATGAAGCCCAGAAGAAATACCCTACTGTGGCCCATGAAATGCTTTGTATTGTCAAATGTGTTCTAAAATTTCAAGATGATTTATATAATCAAAAGTTTTTAATAAAAACTGATGCTCAGTCTGTTAAATTTATGTTTAACAAAGATTATAAGCATGATGCTTCTAAAATTATTTTTGCTAGGTGGCAAGCACAGCTAGCACCCTTTGATTTCGAAATTCTTTATAAAAAGGGAATTGATAATTCTCTACCGGATTTCTTATCAAGAGAATTTCTAAGTTAAAATATGAATCTTAGTGCATATTTTTGTGATGACAAAATAATTTCTATTCTTCTTGCCATTCCCCTTGGACAAGATATCCAAGAAATAATTTTGAAGAAACTCATTGATGAAATTCTAGAACAAGATCTAGAAGATGACTTCTCATTTTCAATATTCGATTATGAAGATGAACATATTCCATGGTACGACATACATAATTATTTTTATGAATACTATTAATCCTCTTTTTATCTTATTCAAGGATGGGTGGAAACGGAGAACCACTATGGTCTCCACCAGTCCGCGGCAAAGGCGGAGGACAAAGTAATCGGGGAAAGGGAAGATATGTTCCTCCAACTTCCCCAAATTCATCTTATTCATCATCCAGAGATTTCCCAGCATTAAGAAAAATAGCGGGAAAAACTTTGGTCAATTCAAAGTTTGGAGAATCTTCTTCAACTCCAGCAATTTCACTGGACAATATTCCGAAAAGTCATCCATTATATGGACAATTAAAAGCTTTCCTTGATTCTCAAAAGCAAAGTGATACATTCGCTTCAATGATGAAAGAAGGAGATACGCCTTCAAAAGAATTCAATAAAGGATCAAAAGAAATGATATTTCTTATTGAACCTTCTGATATGAAGAGGGATCCGTGGGAAATATGCCAACGGTACCTTACATCAGGATTGTATTTTCCAGGTGAATCATACAAACAACGTAGTTACTACGAGAACCTGTTAATCGCTACGGGCACTGTTGATATTCAACACTTCACTGGTAACGATAACAAGACTTACCAGTATTCTAAATTGATTGTTAAAAGAATTTTAACAATTGAAGCTTGGGGAATTTCTACGATTTCTGAAAAGAAAGTTTTAATAAATAAAACTCCTACAAGCTTTACTTACTGGGATTATATCCAGGCTTTTTCAAAAGTATTCTATTACAATAATGAAAAGCATAAACATTCTTGGTGGATAAAAATTTGCTCAAATGTTTTTAATGAACCAATTCCTACTTAGTTTATTAAATGGTGGACATATTTTGGTCCTACCACAAAAATTTTACCAGAATCATTCCTAAATCTTTATAAAGATTGGACTACAGTTTCGCCTTTTCTAACGGATTTATATTTATCCGAACACATCTGCAAAGTAGATACTATTGACCAGATGTACTTCTTTATTGAATATTCTATTCCATGGATTTGCAAATGGATACCGGAAGTGGGATATACTTCCCCTGAAGAACAAATTCCATGCCTATACAGAGTCTATTATACCAATTTCTGGGACAAGTTGATGAAAACAGATCCCCAGACAAAAACGCTTTACGGCACTGAACTAATTAATCAGATTAAAAATTCAGTTGTTGAATACAAGATAAAGCCGAAGAAATTGGTAGCCGACAATTCAGTAACCCATATTGCCAGGAGAATCTCCATACAAGAAGGTGATAGGGAGGAAATGATTAGGAATTATTTAAAGGAGGTAGAGCAAAGTTTGTTAAAAAACCTCTCCCAAATTGATAAATCAGATTCTTCAATGAAAAGTAATTCCAGTACTGGAGATATGCCAGAAACAGATTTAGAAGAGTCGCAACGACCAGAAACACCTTCTTCTATAACAGAAGAAAAAATTCTTCAAATAGAACAATACCTGCAAGCACAGAAAGGGAAGGACAAGATATAATAATAATCTTGTTAAAAATTGTCTACTTTATTTGTTTTATCAGCAGACAAAATAATTGGCTGCTTTTTGTAAGGGCCCGAATGTGGGACCCATAGAGATTCCTTTTGTTCCCCTGGTCCGTATATATAAGGACCACTCCCTTATTCATTAGGAACAAGCCAAGTTTTGGCAATCTCTTTCTTCTCTCTCATCTCTCTCTCTTGTAACATATTCTCTCAAATAAATAAAAGTTTGTGTTTATATTATCCGGCGTCTGCTGGTAACGTCGTCGACCTTTCCGATAAGATAGTATTCCGATCTCCCTTCTTCTTCTTTTCTTCAGATGATAGTCGGAACTATTTCCGGCTAAGTTTGTTCATATCTATGTTGAAACTCCGGTAACAACAGTAAGTATGTCATGATTTTGTCTAGACTCAATCATAATATTATGAGTAGGTTATCATAAATCTCTACCTTATATCCTTTAATTTAAGAGTTGACTTGGTTCAAAGGTGGTGGAACAGTCGATTCCGGCACCGTCTACAGTATAACGAGCAGTGGTGTATTGTAAGTCCCCGCTTAGCTGTGTTGCGTTTAGGAGAAATGAACTTAGGGGAGCAGTTAAATTGGGGGATCGGGGCGTAAATTTCAAAAACGACCGGCCGGGTCGTTACAAATGGCTTCTAGTCTTCCATACAATCGACCTAAATTAAAAGAATAAAGCTAGATTTAAATAACCAACTAAAGTATTTTGATGAAATCAATACTTTGTATCCCAGTCTAGATGGCCGTGCGGACTACCGCCCGCCTTGTAGATCTTGGATAGAAACTTGGTATCAGAGCCTAGGAATTTTCATGACACTTATTGAAGTTTAATAGTTTTAATAGTTTCACTTTTTCTTCTATTATTCCTTAAATATGTAGTATATTAAAATTTGGATTTAACTTATTGACTTTCATAACTTTTCATTGTTTTAAGTGTAGTATCTTTTGAAGTTTGAGCCAAAAAAAAGTTAATTTAGTTATAATTGGATTTTTCTTTTAAATTTTATATCTTTAATTTTCGATTTAATTATCACTTATAAGGTACCGAAGCAACTGCAATATTCTTGAGCATTATAGTACTACCATTTCGTAATGTAGTTAGCATCTATAACAAGGTTATAATTTTATTTCATAAATTGTGAATTTACTATCTATACAATAATATATATTTTATGTAATTAAAGTAAAGACCATTTAAAAAGCTAATCACGTAGAAATGTTCAAAAAAAAGGGTTTTTTAAATTTTATGTAAGATCACAGCATAAAATATCAAGTATTTGAACGTGGTCTCTGAACTTTTAAACATAGTAGGTTAATTTATATATATTGAACTTAAACTAAATCAAATAGTCCCCCAAGTTAAATAATTACGGTATGGATAATATTACACTCAGTAATCATTAATGTAGCTATAGCCACGTGGATATCAAATAGACATTAAAGTACAAATTAATATGATGAGAATCTGAATGGATCCCACGTTATTAAATGATGTGCCTGACATATTTCCAAATCTAACCCTAAGAGGGACTACCTGCTTATTCCTCATAGTTAAAGACTTAAGAGTAGATTGTAGGGCATGGATGGACCAATATGGAATATAGTAAAACCTTATGAAATGACAGAAATACCCTTGTGATGAAAAAGACATGTTGGCCATGTCCTCCTTATCCTCACTTATACAAATTCAAAACTTGTTTCAAATATTAGTATTTGATAGTTGAAGAGAAATTATTTTTTCTCAGATCACAAACATGTGAATCAAAAAGATTTATGAATATTTTGTAAGTTAATATGCAATCCAACTAACAAAGAGTACCCAATGATGATATTTTTTTATTTCTCAATGAGTTGTATGAATATAGGTCTCTATATTGATTTTTTTCAGCATCTAAATTTAAACAAAATAAGATATTATCAAAGGGGCGGACTTTCTAAAGAAGTATTGTCCTGTTATGACTTTTCAATTATTATTTTAAAGTTTTGATCACCTTAAACTCAAAAGGATAAAGTTTTAAATAACAAGGAAAATATTCTCTAAAAATAAGCTTGTGTTTCACCTTTTTAAAGGTTTTTATCCTCGTAAATTTTGACCTTAAATCCGATAAACATTAGCTGAATGAGATATTTAAAGAAGAAACACATGTTTAACATTGATGTTGTTGGGATATCCTTATTTTCTCTTAATACAATTATTAATCTATTTTTAAAAATTTTTGCTCATATCTTTCACAAAACTTCAAAAGCAATTCAAAATTATATTTATAATCAAATACAATTCTAATTTTCAAATATCATTTTCAATTGATTTTTTTTTTGAATTTTACATTTCTTAAGTCGAAACGCCAACTAATTCTTCCATTCAAAAGGTCGTGGTTGTGAAGCGATGAGCCCATGCTCTAGGTAGCAAACTGTCATGACCCGGATTTTTCCCCCAACATCGGGATCGTGATGGCGCCTACTCGTGATAGCTAGGCAAGCGACTTTACTCACACTATCCCTGTTTCTAATAATATTTCATACTCAATTTAACAATCAAAATCATAATCTTAGTTAAACAAGTGCGGAAGACTTTATAAAAATAAAAATAAGCAGTTTCAAGGTAACTGATACTGAAATCCTCTACCCAAGACGTGGAGTCACCAACTCACGAACTACTACTGAATACTACACATAAAAGTCTGAAAGAAATATAACATAATCTGTTTGTCTCGGAACAAAGAGACTACAGCTAGTAACATAAGTAAAAGAAGAGACGTCGAGCCTGCGGACGCCTGCAAGCTACCTCGGTCTCAATGTGCTCAACTTCCACACAAAAGATCTACTGCTGCTGCTCCTGATTGAATCCTGGACCTGTGCAAAAACGCACAGAAGTGCGATATCAGCACAACCGACCCCATGTGCTGGTAAGTGCCTGGCCTATCCCGGCGAAGTAGTGACAAGCCTAGGACCAGACACCCACATAAACCTGTGCAGTTCTATATATATGTATACTACAAGATAACGAGAAATAAACAAGTAAGAACGCAACAAGGAATATCTCAAAAGAACTCAACAATTAACAACAGTTAATAAGTCCACAAGGAAAACAAAGTATAATGGAAAAATAATTAATGTCAAGTCAAGGAATAGCAAGTAGTTGCACGGCATCACCCTTCGTGCTTTTACTCTCATCCTCACCAAATAAGCAAATAAAGTGCACGGCATCACCCTTCGTGCTTTTACTCTCATCCTCACATCCATGGTACGGCATGATCCTTCGTACATGGTTCAATAACAAGGCAATAACAAGGCACGGCATGATCCTTCGTGCATAATCAATAACATAGCACGGCATTAACCTTCGTGCATAATCAATAACAAGGCACGGCATTAACCTTCGTGCATAAACAATAAATCAAGGCACGACATTAACCTTCGTGCATAAACAATAAATCAAGGCACGACATCACCCTTCATGCATTATCACTCTTCCTCACCCAAATAACAATCACAGTTAAGGGCAAGGAATGAAAATAATAAATCATGAACCGTCCCGGCAAGGGACACAATAATCATCACAACAAAGTCCCGACAAGGGAGAACAATAAAAATTCTACAACCCGGCAAGGGTTCAACAATTTATCTTTAAAATATGTCTCACCACAAGTATTAATAACGACTCACGGTCATGCAAGACGCCAATGTATGGATGCTCGTCACCACAGCCCTTACACCGCACTCGATCACATAGCACATAGCACACAATCCTATTCCATCAAGCTAGGATAGAACAAACACTTACCTCGAAAGTTTACGAACAATTCAATCCGTAGCAATGCCTTGCAATTCAATCACCTCGGATGCCGAATCTCAAACCGGCGAGAATTCTAGTCCGCGACGCCTTTGCTCCTCAACCGGCCTCCTCGCGCTTCCAATCTATCCAAATTCATACAAGCATCGATGAAGTTCGATTTCTAAAAGATGGGGTTTAGCCGTACATATCTGAAATTCGTCCCTTAATGATACTACAATGATCCAATATAGTTATGTAACTTCAATCTACATTACCACATTCAATAGGGCCAATATTAGTCATAAATCCCATAACTTGTGCCATCTAGGCCTATTATCAAACATCTTGCAGGCATAAATATTTACACCTCTTAACTATAGCATTGGTTCCTCCAACTATCACCATTAACCAATAATTCATCTCCCTATCATTCTTTAGCAATTTATACTCCTAACATCATGTGTGTGGTCAACCATTCACACCCACACCAACAAAATTCCAACAAATATACACATTTAAATCCCTACCATGTTCATGTATTTAAATTGGGGACTTATGGCTTCCAACAACCATACTATAAGTTGTAATACTTGATTCATACTCATATTCCCATAATAACACCATATGTGTAAATTTAAGGTGTAGGATTACCTCTTGTAGATCAAATCTTGAAAGACAACTTTGGGGTGTTCTTGAGATTTTGAAGAAATCCTATGAAATCCAACCAAAATCATGTTGTAACTAGTGATTGAGAAGAGAAATCACCATGAAAACACACTTAAAAGCTTACCTTAGGAGTGCAATTGAGTGCCTTGGTCGAATTAGGGGTGTTGGGGAAGTCCTAGGCTTGAGAAATGACTCAAGTTCTGTCATTTCCCATCTTTAGGTATATTTAGGGCCTGCTACTAGCGCACCCGCGCTAATTAGCGCGGGTTGAGGCAGAAAATAACCCATTAGCGCGGGCTACTAGCGCTCCCGCGCTAAGGCCGCGCAACTGATACATGCCCAGTAAAATGATCATAACTTTCTTTATATACCTTCAAATGATGCACTGTTTGTTGCATTGGAAACTAGACTCAAAGAGCTTTAATTGGATAGGTTGTGGGTCACACAACTCTTTATATAACGGGAGATATGATCGTTTAAAGTGAGGTCTTGTGCACACTCATTTACATCTTCGCCTATTATGAAGTTTTCCAACTTCAAAAATTCCCGTTAACCATCCGAAATCACCCCGAGGCCCCCGGGACCTCAACCAAAAATACCAACACCTCCTAGAATATCATACAAACTTGTTCGTGCGATCACATCGCCAATATCACATCGTTTTCATCAAATCAAGCCTCAAGTTCATGATTTTCATTCTTTTGGTTTTCAAAACTTTCAAACTTGGAACTCAAGGTCCAAAACATATCAAACGACATCCAAATGTCACCAAACTTTGCAGAAAGCACATATATAATATTTAAGACTTGTACCGGGCGTCGGAACCAAAATACGAGCCCGATACTATGGTCAATTAATTCATTTTCCTTTAATAATTACATCAAAAACAATTTCACAGAAAATTCATAACTTGGGCTCTAGGCCTCGGAATTCGACTCCGGACGCATGTCCAAGTCCCATATTTTCCTACGGACCTTCCGAGACCATCCAATCTCGGGTCCGGGTCCGTTTACCAAAAATGTTGACCGAAGTCAACTATATCAATATTAATATCATTTTTCTCCAAATTTCTCATAGAATTCATATTTTCTATCACAAAAACTTTTCGGCTACATGCCCGGATTGTGCACGTAAATCGAGGCAACATAGAATGAGGTTTTCAAGGCCTCAGAAGCTCGAAATAATTAATAAAACAAGTGATGACCCTTTGGGTCGTCACATTCTCCACCTCTAAAACAACTGTTCGTTCTCGAACGGACAAAAGAAAGAAGTACCTTAGTCATGGAATAGATGAGGATATCGGCTCCGCATGTCAGACTCGGACTCCCAGGTCGATGCCTAAGGAGGCTGACCCCTCCACTGAACTCGCACAGAAGGAAAACTTTTCGACCTCAATTGTCAAACTTGCCGGTTTAGAATAGCCACCGGCTCCTCCTCGTAGGATAGATCATTGTCCAATTGGACAGTACTGAAGTCTAACACATGTGTGGGATCGCCGTGGTATCTCCGAAGCATAGATACATGAAAAACTGGATGCACAGCTGATAAGCTAGGCGGCAAAGCTAGTCTGTAAGCCACCCTTCCCACTCGGTCTAGAATCTCAAATGGACCAATATACCTAGGGCTGAGCTTGCCCTTCTTCCCGAACCTCATCATGCTCTCATAGGCGACACTCGGAGCAATACTCGCTCACCAACCATGAAATCTACATCTCGAACCTTACGATCTGCATAAGTCTTCTGTCTGGACTGAGCTGAACGCAATCTCTCCTGGATAGTCTTGACCTTATCCAAGGCCTCCTGAACTAAGTCTGTACCCAACAACCGAGCCTCTCCCGGCTCAAACCATCCGACTGGAGATCGACATCGCCTACCATACAATGCCTCATACGGGGCCATCTGGATGCTGGACTGGTAGCTGTTGTTGTAGGCAAACTCTGCTAATGGTAGAAACTGGTCCCACGAGCCTCCGAAATCAATAACACAGGCTCGAAGCATGTCCTCTAGAATCTGAATAGTCCTCTCGGACCGGCCATCCGTCTGAGGATGAAAAGCTGTACTCAGCTGAACCTGGGTGCCTAACTCCTGCTGGACCGCTCTCCAGAACCGCGAGGCAAACTGCGTACCTCGATCAGAGATAATAGATACTGGCATCCCATGAACACGAACAATCTCCCTAATGTAAATCTCCGCTAACCTCTCCGATGAGTAGGAGACGGATACTGGAATGAAGTGTGCTGACTTGGTCAGCCTATCAACAATGACCCAAATAGCATCAAATTTCCTCTGAGTCAAAGGAAGTCCAGTAACGAAGTCCATAGTGATCCGCTCTCATTTCCACTCGGGAATTTCAATCCTCTGGAATACACCACCAGGCCTCTGGTGCTCATATTTCACCTGCTGACAATTTAGACACCGAGCGACATACGCAACGATATCTTTCTTCATTCTGCGCCACCAATAGTGCTGCCGTAAGTCCTAGTACATCTTCGCGGCGCCGGGTGTATAGAATACCGCGAATTGTGGGCCTCCGCTAAGATCAACTCTCGAATCCCTTCGACATTGGGCACACAAACTAGACCCTGCAATCTCAATACCCCATCATCATCTAGATTTACCTTTGTGGCACCTCCCCGTTGTACTGTATCTCTCAAATCACGCAAATGAGGGTCATCAAATTGCCTCTCACGGATACGCTCTAATAGAGAAGAACGTGCGACTGTGCAGGCTAACACCCTGCTATGCTCAGAAATGTCTAATCTCACGAACTGGTTGGCTAAGGCTTGGACATCTAGAGCAAATGGTCTCTGACTGACCGGAATGAATGCAAGACTACCCATGCTGGCATACTTTCTACTCAATGCATCGGCCACCACATTGGCCTTACCTGGGTGATATAAGATAGTAACATCATAGTCTTTTAGCAACTCTAACCATCTCCGCTGTCGTAGATTCAACTCCTTTTGCTTGAACAAGTATTGTAGGCTTTTGTGATCAGTGTACACCTCACATGTCACACCATATAGATAATGCCTCCAGATCTTTAAGGCATGAACCACTGCTGCTAACTCAAGATCATGAACTGGATAATTCTTCTCATGTATTTTTAACTGCCTCGAAGCATAAGCAATAACATTACCATCCTGCATCAATACCGCTCTGAGCCTTGTACGAGATGCGTCACAGTAAACTGTATAGGGCCCTGCACCCGTGGGTAAAATTAACACTGGTGCCATAGTCTAAGCTGTCTTCAACTTTTGAAAGCTCGCCTCACACTCATCTGACCACTTGAACTGGGCACCCTTCTACAAATCTACGGTAATAGCTTGCTAACCCCAAGAAACTCCGGATCTCAGTCACTGGAGCTGGTCGAGGCCAATTCTAGACTGCCTCAATCTTCTTTGGGCCCACCCGAATACCTTCCACTAATACAATGTGGTCCAGAAATGCCACTGAACTCAACTAGAACTCACATTTCGAAAATTTGGCATATAGCTGATTATCCTTCAGGGTCTGAATAACCACTCTGAGCTATTGCGCATGCACTTCCTAACTACGGGAGCATATCAATACGTTATCCATGGGTACTATCATGAGCCAGTCTAACTAAGGCATGAACACTTCGTACTTATACACATAACCATGACTTCGGCGATAAGAGTCGTCCCTAAATTACAACATTGCCAATTAACTACGTGTTATCAAATGCCTTATTCTACAAATCCCACTTTACTCAGAATGATGTATGGAGACCTCGTGATTATTTTTTGAATTAATGAGTCATATTTATATGCACCTGGGTGCTCATCTCAAAGGCTAAGCTTAACGGTTTCAAAATAGAAATGGCAAAATATGAATAGAAACTATACAAGAATTGTCAAATAGTCCTAACAGGCATGACTCTTATTTACAAAATGCAATACGAAAATATTAATTTCATAAAAGAAGAATTTTAAACAGATAAACCTTACTACCAGGACCCAGTCCTCATATGATATCCACCGCAGCTTGAAGCTCGGCTTAGAAATATTTCACATTATGCCAAAAATTGGAGGATCTCATCCTCAACTCTGAATCACAGTGCTTGTACATCATATCATCTGAAATTTTTCATTTCCTTTCTTACTTCCTTTCAATAATTGTCCATCAAAGATAATCACGACATAAAATGAACCCTCATACTGATAGGGCGCACAATTAACGATTAACATTAGTTATTCCGAGAATTATATCAAAAACCCACTGTAATAAGTAATATAAAGTCACTCTTAGCCTCATGGATATTTTAGTGACTAACACCTAATAATAGGGATGTTTATCCTCATGTAATATCCCAACGTGAGTATTTCCCTAAGTGGATTTGATGATTACGATGCTCGCTCATGAATGGAGCATGTTAAAAGGACTCGCCTAAATTTTCTTTCAAAAACCAAATCAAATTAAGGGAAAATTATTCTGTCTATAACAATCTGAATTATTGTGTGATGACACCATCTGGTGTAGTGACCTCCCTCATACCATAAAAATTATATCAATGGTTGGGTCTCCACCTCTAGGATTTTCACCTCCACCTCTAACATCCCGACCTCTACATCTGGCTGGCCATGTAGGATAACTATTAACTGCAATGGAGCGTGTAGCCTGAGTGCTTTCCTAAAATTGTATTTCTCCAAAATTCTACATTCACAACAATTCCTTTAAGGCTCGGTTAACTTATTGCTCATGACAATATATATTCGGACACAGTCATTGTGACCTGGTACAACCGTTCAGATCGCATATACTACATATTGTAGAGAATCTCGTGGGTGACGTCTTCAGAACATTTTCTTAAAATAGAGTTTAGTAGATAGCGTTGCGTTGGCCGGCTTGCCCTCTTCGTAGGCTTGTCACAAACATCGACGGCCAATTTTCTCTTTTGCTATGTTGGCTTAACACTGCTGAGCTACCCCATTTACTCATATACTCTTCGTCATTCTCTGGGGGCGATTCTTACCCCATGAAAAGAACCAACCTTAAATATGTATAAATTATTTGGAGGACCTTTCCATACCATATATATACATTCCAATAACTCATCATATTTGTCCTTCACAACTTCAACACATCGACCGGACGTCTAGGTCCGTTGAAACCCAACACGATTTATTAGGTGATCTCCTGATATAATTGCATCTTCCGTTGGGACCATAACTGGTGTGGTAAATACATTATCTTCCCACTACTGCTGTTTGCCCTCCGTAGCACAGTAAAATGAACCCCCTCGCATTCGACTATTCCCACGTTCTGTAATTCCTCATAACAGCGGTCAAGCACGATCCCGTGGGTTCTCAAAAGATGCTCCGCTGAAGGTGGTAGGGAAGAGTTTGGTGAAACCTATCCGACCTCCGTAAAACTTTTGAAGGCATAGTTGATCTATCACCAGCATGTGCCATTGTTCGGCTGAAGAAGTGGTACATGACTTCGCCATTCGTGGGAAGACAAGAGTAGAAATTCAATTTAACATTTGAAGAATGAATTCGCACGATAAGAAAGAACAAATGAGAGACTTTTCCTAACTCAATAGACTCGGGAGGACAAGTACAGACGTCTCCGTACCTACCTCTCAAACTCTACTAAGCTTGTTCGTGAGTGGTGAGACCTATGTAACCTAGAGCTCTGATACCAACTTGTCACGACCCGGATTTTTCCCCCAACATCGGGATCGTGATGGTGCCTACTCGTGATAGCTAGGCAAGCCACTTTACTCACACTATCCTGTTTCTAATAATATTTCATACTCAATTTAACAATCAAAATCATAATCTTAGTTAAACAAGTGCGGAAGACTTTATAAAAATAAAAATAAGCAGTTTTAAGGTAACTGATACTGAAATCCTCTACCCAAGACGTGGAGTCACCAACTCACGAACTACTACTGAATACTACACATAAAAGTCTGAAAGAAATATAACATAATCTGTTTTTCTCGGAACAATAAGACTACAGCTAGTAACATAAGTAAAAGAAGAGACGCCAGGCCAGCGGGCGCCTGCAAGCTACCTCGATCTCAATGTGCTCAACTTCCACGCAAAAGATCTACTGCTGCTGCTCCTTATCGAAACCTGGACCTGTGCAAAAATGCACAGAAGTGCAGTATCAGCACAACCGACCCCATGTGCTGGTAAGTGCCTGGCCTATCCCGGCGAAGTAGTGACAAGCCTAGGACCAGACACCCACATAAACCTGTGCAGTTCTATATATATGTATACTACAAGATAACGAGAAATAAACAAGTAAGAACGCAACAAGGAATATCTCAAAAGAACTCAACAATTAACAACAGTTAATAAGTCCACAAGGAAAACAAAGTATAATGGAAATATAATTAATGTCAAGTCAAGGAATAGCAAGTAGTTTCACGGCATCACCCTTCGTGCTTTTACTCTCATCCTCACCAAATAAGCAAATAAAGTGCACGGCATCACCCTTCGTGCTTTTACTCTCATCCTCACATCCATGGTACGGCATGATCCTTCGTACATGGTTCAATAACAAGGCAATAACAAGGCACGGCATGATCCTTCGTGCATAATCAATAACATGGCACGGCATTAACCTTCGTGCATAATCAATAACAAGGCACGGCATTAACCTTCGTGCATAAACAATAAATCAAGGCACGGCATTAACCTTCGTGCATAAACAATAAATCAAGGCACGGCATCACCCTTCGTGCATTATCACTCTTCCTCACCCAAATAACAATCACAGTTAAGGGCAAGGAATGAAAACAATAAATCATGAACCGTCCCGGCAAGGGACACAATAATCATCACAACAAAGTCCCGGCAAGGGAGAACAATAACAATTCTACAACCCGGCAAGGGTTCAACAATTTATCTTTAAAATATGTCTCACCACAAGTATTAACAACGACTCACGGCCATGCAAGACGCCAATGTATGGATGCTCGTCACCACAGCTCATACACCGCACTCGATCACATAGCACATAGCACACAATCCTATTCCCTCAAGCTAGGATAGAACAAACACTTACCTCGAAAGTTTACGAACAATTCAATCCGTAGCAATGCCTTGCAATTCAATCACCTCGGATGCCGAATCTCAAACCGGCGAGAATTCTAGTCCGCGACGCCTTTGCTCCTCAACCGGCCTCCTCGCGCTTCCAATCTATCCAAATTCATACAAGCATCGATGAAGTTCGATTTCTAAAAAATGGGGTTTAGCCGTACATATCTGAAATTCGTCCCTTAATGATACTACAATGATCCAATATAGTTATGTAACTTCAATCTACAATACCACATTCAATAGGGCCAATATTAGTCATAAATCCCATAACTTGTGTCATCTAGGCCTATTATCAAATATCTTGCAGGCATAAATATTTACACCTCTTAACTATAGCATTGGTTCCTCCAACTATCACCATTAACCAACAATTCATCTCCCTATCATTCTTTAGCAATTTATACTCCTAACATCATGTGTGTGGTCAACCATTCACACCCACACCAACAAAATTCCAACAAATATACACATTTAAATCCCTACCATGTTCATGTATTTAAATTGGGGACTTATGGCTTCCAACAACCATACTATAAGTTGTAATACTTGATTCATACTCATATTCCCATAATAACACCATATGTGTAAGTTTAAGGTGTAGGATTACCTCTTGTAGATCAAATCTTGAAAGACAACTTTGGGGTGTTCTTGAGATTTTGAAGAAATCCTATGAAATCCAACCAAAATCATGTTGTAACTAGTGATTGAGAAGAGAAATCACCATGAAAACACACTTAAAAGCTTACCTTAGGAGTGCAATTGAGTGCCTTGGTCGAATTGGGGGTGTTGGGGAAGCCCTAGGCTTGAGAAATGACTCAAGTTCTGTCATTTCCCGTCTTTAGGTATATTTAGGGCCTGCTACTAGCGCGCCCGCGCTAATTAGCGCGGGTTGAGGCAGAAAATAACCCATTAGCGCGGGCTACTCGCGCTCCCGTCCTAAGGCCGCGCTACTGACACATGCCCAGTAAAATGATCATAACTTTCTGTATATACCTCCAAATGAAGCACGGTTTGTTACGTTGGAAACTAGACTCAAAGGGCTTTAATTTGATAGGTTGTGTGTCACACAACTATTTATATAACGGGAGATATGATCGTTTAAAGTGAGGTCTTGTGCACACTCATTTACATCTTCGCCTATTATGAAGTTTTTCAACTTCAAAAATTCCCGTTAACCATCCGAAATCACCCCGAGGCCCCCGGGACCTCAACCAAAAATACCAACACCTCCTAGAATATCATACAAACTTTTTCGTGCGATCACATCGCCAATATCACATCGTTTTCATCAAATCAAGCCTCAAGTTCATGATTTTCATTCTTTTGGTTTTCAAAACTTTCAAACTTGGAACTCAAGGTCCAAAACATATCAAACGACATCCAAATATCACCAAACTTTGCAGAAAGCACATATATAATATTTAAGACTTGTACCGGGCGTCGGAACCAAAATACGAGCCCGATACCAAGGTCAATTAATTCATTTTCCTTTAATAATTACATCAAAAATAATTTCACAGAAAAATTCATAACTTGGGCTCTAGGCCTCGGAATTCGACTCCGGACGAATGTCCAAGTCCCATATTTTCCTACGGACCTTCCAGGATCATCCAATCTCGGGTCCGGGTCCGTTTACCAAAAATGTTGACCGAAGTCAACTATATCAATATTAATATTATTTTTCTCCAAATTTCTCATAGAATTCATATTTTCTATCACAAAAACTTTTCGGCTACATGCCCGGATCGTGCACATAAATCGAGGCAACATAGAATGAGGTTTTCAAGGCCTCAGAAGCCCGAAATGATTAATAAAACAAGTGATGACCCTTTGGGTCGTCACACAAACATTGGAGTCCGGAACCAAAGTAAGTCTTTTTGAACTAAAATTAACCGTAATACGTTAAAAAAAAAAAAAATTATATACAACGCCACAATTAGTGGCGTTGTACTTAACACTGTTAAATTACAACGCCACTAATTGTGGCGTTGAACATGTCAGAGACTGTTCTGACATGTTCAACGCCACAATTGGTGGCGTTGTACATGTTATTAAAAACCCTCAAGGGCTCGTCATCTTCCTCACATTCCTCTCCCCCATTTTTTAAAATTCTCTTGGTCCCCCCTTCCCCCACAGCCATTTCTGCCGTATTTTATTAAAAAAAAAAAAATTGTCCCCCCGGTTTATCGTAGTAGTAAGACGTGGGTCCCAATGTCGACTAAGGCTATTGTGTTGTGGATATACGGGTTGGAGCCATTATATTCATCTTTTTCATCCGTGAAAAATCGAATTCGAGGTATGTTTCATATTACTATTATTTTGTTTGTATTTTAGATTGCATATTAGTTTTAATTAGTTTATGTTATTTGTCGAAATTAGTATGTGTAATTTATTCGGATTAGTAGAATAATATATATGCTTTCATGTTAGTATTTTGTTTATATATATATTTGTTTAATTTATATTATTTGTTAGTTGTAAAATACAGACCTTTTTAGCGTAGTAAAACATAGACTCTTTTAGGCTAGTAAATTTTAGAGCCTTGTAGCGTAGTAATGTGTAGTATTTAGCTTGGATTGTTGATCCTCAAAATTAAGTTATTAAAAATTATCGAACCCGGGAGCTAAAAAATATCGAGTCCGGGACCCATATTATCAGCAATTTGTACAATTAAATGATTTAAAATGTAACTTTAAATTATAAAAAAAATACATAACGATTAATAATAGTTGGGTGCCATTGGGCCCCAAAAATATCGACCCCGGGACCCATAAGTTAGTAATTTGGACAACTAAATTAATATAAATATAAATTTTAATTATAAAAAAATACATAACTATTAATAATAGTTTGGTGCCGCTGGGCCTCAAAAATATCGAGCCAGGGCCTCAAAAATATCGAGCCCGGGACATAGAGGTTTTATATGGCCTGTCAGCCGATGGGTTACCTGTTCTATTTCCTGCGATCATGAGGCATTTTCCGCGCGAGGCCTATTGGGATTAGCTGCAGATGCTCACAGGTGTCACGACCCCAAACCCGGTCGTTATGGCGCCCAGCACACTGCTAGGCCAGCCCGACCAATCAACGGAAACACGGAGCTATCGGCTCACAATTAATCCCTTATAAGCATAAACAGTGATAGTATAACAACGAAAATATCCAAATACCGGGATTAGACATCCCAAACCACTGCAACCTCCTAATAGACCAGGAGTCACAAGCCATGAGCCTTTACCAAAATATATAAAGTGTAATAATGTATACAACTGTGCACAAGTGCGGAATAGACAAAACAGAAATAAAGACAAGCTGGAGAGTCAGGTCCTGCGAACGCTAGCAGCTACCTCGGCTGTCCAGAAGCAACTCTAAGCAGCTCCAAAATAAAGTCTGCTGCGATGTACCTGGATCTGCACACAAGGTGCAGGGAGTAAAGTGAGTATTTCCAGACTCAGTGGTAATAAGCAGGGGTAAGACAGAGAAGGTGAGAAAACCCAACACAACACTAAGTAAAGCTATACACAATACCATGCATCAGTATCCACATGTACAATATCCGAACCAGCAGTATCAGCGCGTATCCCGATCCATTTGGGTACTCGTGCTCACTGTGGGGGTTCAGACTCTGGAGGGGCTCCTACAGCCCAAGCACAATATCATGATACGCTGCGGAGTGCAGCCCGATCCACTACCAGTCAGGTATAATGCAATGCAGCCCCGCAGGCTCAAAATAGTAGTTGAAAACTCTTTACAAATCATTTCAGTAGAAAACAGTATATCAGAAATCTAGAGTTTGGAAAATCATTTCTAAAAGTAATAGCTCAGGACTGGTATCAAAATAGCATGTCAATGACATAGAAATAATAGTATTGATCCTTGCGGGATCCCAATAACTGGCTCACAGCCCAAAGATATACACAACCATCCAAGTAGGAGGTTCACCGGCTCAATAATAGCCAACCACACAGTATAGTATCAACAGGTCGGACTAAGACATAGTCCCCAATAACATTCGACCCCACACTCACATGAGAGTACGTGTCTCACCCCAATACAGTGTCACATAGTGATATACTGGGGTTTCGAACCCGTTGGTCATCACCCACACCCATTATTCACCTCGACTCGGCTTGAAGACTAATCTGTAATGCCATTGCCACGAGAATCGGCCTCTAAAGGTGTAGAATCTGATCAAAATCAATAGAAATACATCAAAATAGGCCAAAGTGACATTACCCAATCGAAACAATTCGAATTACACCAAAAACTACAAAGTTGCCAAAACCCAACTTTCAGTACACTTCTCGAAAAATTACAAAAGTTACATATTCGGAATCCTTATCTCAACACAAGTCCATGCCTATAAGGTTTATCAAAATCGGACTTCGTTTGCCCATTCAAATCGATGATTTACCATAACCTAGGCTTAGAGTAAAAACCTCTATTAATACACCCCTAATTCTTCCAATTTCAGGTATAACTCCATAATTTAGCAAGATAATAACGTAAATTAGGTCCATGAATAATTACCTGAAGAATCCCTTCGATTTCCTCCTAAAATCGCCCTTAATCGCCTCTTAGTTTATGCCTTAGCGTGATATAACATTTCTGAAATTTTAACCTTCTGATCCTTTATCACTGACGCATTTTCTGCTTCTGCGGTCATAAACTAGCATAAGCGAGTCCGCTCCTGCGAATATTTTGTCGCTTCTGTGAAAGCCCACTTAACTAACCATTACGCTTCTGCGGTCCAGGTCTCGTACCTGTGAGACCGCTTAAGCGACCATCTCTTCGCTTCTGCGAAGGTCGCCCAAGTCCACTTCCGCTTCTGCGGCCCTTGGTCCGCACCAACGATGTCATTTCAGCGGAAAGAGTTTCGCTTCTGCGAGACTCCCACTTCCAGCCTCCAAGTGCTTCTGCGCACAAAAGTCCGCTTCTGCGGACTCGCCTCTACGCCCCTTTTTCCACAGGAGCGAAAATAGCAGCAGTCAGGTATTTCAGACCTGCTGCAAACTCCAAAATCCTTCGTTTCGCCTTCTGAAAATAACCCGAGGCCCCCGGGACTTCAACCAAAAATACAATTCAACTCTAAACCATCATACGAATTTGTTCCAATCACAAAAACACACCCTCAAACACACGAATCATCAAATTAAGGCCGGTTCAAGCCTAGGATTCGACTCAAACTTCCGAAACTTACATTCTATCAAAAACCCGACCAAACGACGTCTGAATAACCTGAACATTTGCAGACATATCCAAAATCAACTAACAAAGCTACTGCAACCATCGGAATTCCATTCCGACTCCTGGATCAAAATCTCACCTATCGATCGGATTCCGCCAAAATTCCAACTTAGCCAATTCAAGCCTATTTCTACACGGGACCTCCAAAGTCAATTCCGATCGCTCCCCTAAGTCGCAAATCCCCTCCCGGAACTAATAGAATCATCAGAATTTGATTCTGAGCCCTCTAACCATATAGTCAACTCCAGGTTGACTTTTCATAATCAAGCTTCGTATCAAAAGGCTATATGCCTCATTTTCAACCAGAATCACTCCTAACTCACCTGATAGACTCTAACACCGATATAGAAACATGAAACATATAAATGAAGGGGTAACAGGGTGGTAATTCCCGTGACGATGGGCCGGTTCATCACATTCTCCCCCACTTAAGCAAATGCTCGTCCTCGAGCGAGTCAAGAAACATACCTGGAGACTCAAATAAGTGAGGATATCTACTCCGCATCTCCCGCTCGATCTCCCAAGTGGCCTCCTCCACGGGTCGACCACTCTACTGTACCTTTACTGATGCAATGTCCTTGGACCTCAATATCCTCACCTGACGACCCAATATAGCTATAGGCTCCACATCATAGGTCCAGTCATCATCAAGCTGAATAGTGCTAAAGTCCAACACATGCGAAGGGTCGTCAACATATTTTCGGAGCATGGATCCGTGGAACACTAGATCAACTCCTGATAGACTGGGTGGCAAAGCAAGCATATATGCCACCTCTCAAATCCTCCTGAGGATCTCAAAAGGGCCAATGAATCTCAGATTGAGCTTTCCTTTCTTCCCTAAATCTCATGACGCCTTTCATAGGAAAAACCTTCAGTAAGACTTTCTCACCCAGAGAATAAGACACATCCCGAACCTTCCAGTCCGCATAACTCTTCTAGCGCGGCTGAGCTGTGCGAAGTCTCTCTTGAATCACCTTCACCCCCGTCCAAAGCATCCTAGACTAACTTTGTCCCCAATAACCTTGCCTCACCGGGCTCAAACCAACCAACTAGAGATCTACACTGTCTCCCATATAAAGCCTCATACGACGCCATCTGAATACTGGATTGGTAGCTGTTGTTATAGGCAAACTCTGTGAGAGGCAAATAATCATCCCTTAACACAAGCTCTCAACATATCCTCTAAGATCCGAATAGTACGCTCGGACTGTCCATCCGTATGAGGATGGAATGCAGTACTCAACTCAACCTGGGAGCCCAACTCACGCTGAAATGTCCTCCAGAACTGTGAGGTAAAAGTGAGCTGACTTGGTCAGCCTATCCACAATCACCCAAACTAAATTAAACTTCCTCGTTGTCCGAGGAGTATGTAGTACACACAGGAATGAAGTGAGCTGACTTGGTCAGCTTCTCCACAATCACCCAAACAGAGTCAAACTTCATCGCTGTCCGAGAAAATCCAGTAACAAAGTCCATAGTGATCCTTTCCCACTTCCACTCGGGAATATCAATACGCTGAAACACCCCACCGGGCCTCAGATGCTCGTACTTGACATGCTGACAGTTGAGGCACCGTGCTACATGTCTATCAATGTCCATCTTCATCTTCCTCCACCAATAGTGTTGTTTCAAGCCTTGGTACATCTTCGCGGCACCTGGATGGATAGAATACCACGAGCTATGGGCCTCCTGCAATATCAAATCACGAAGGCGATCAACATTGGGCACACATATCCGGCCCTGCATCCTCAATACACCGTTAGTCTCTATAGTGACATTTCTAGCATCATCATGTCGAACTCTATCCTGAAGGACAAGCAAGTGTGGATCATCATACTAGCACTCACGAATACGATCATATAAAGAAGATCAAGAGACAACACAAGCCAACACCCTGCTGGGCTCTGAAATGTCTAACCTCACTAGCCGATTGGCTAGCGCCTGAACATCATAAGAAAATGATCTCTCCTCAGCTGGAATATATGCCAAGTTGCCTATACTAACCGCCTTTCGGCTCAAAGCATCGACCACCACATTGGCCTTCCCCGGATGATATAGAATAGTAATGTCATAATCCTTGAGCAACTCAAGCCATCTCCGCTGTCTCAAATTAAGATCCCTCCATTTGAACAAATGCTGGAGACTACGATGATCGGTATACACCTCACAGGACACACCATAAAAATAATGCCTCCAAATCTCCAAGGCATGAACTATGGCAACTAGCTCTAAATTATGAACAAGGTAGTTCTTCTCATGAGGCTTCAACTGCCGAGAAGCACAAGCAATTACTCTACCCTCCTGCATCAATAAACAACCTATCCCCACTCTCGAGGCATCACAATATACAGTATATGAACCTAAAGCTGATGGCAACACTAATACTGGAGTTGTGGTCAAAGCTGTCTTGAGCTTCTGAAAGCTCTCCTCGCACTCATCCGACCACACGAATGGTGCACCCTTTTGCATCAACTTAGTCAAAGAAGAAGCAATGGATGAAAATCCATGAACAAACCGACGATAATATCCTACCAAGCCAAGGAAACTCCTGATCTCTGTAGGTGAGGACGGTCTAGGCTAACTCTGCACCGCCTCTATCTTCTTCGGGTCAACCTGAATACCATCACGAGACACCACATGACCCAGAAATGCTACTGACTCGAGCCAAAACTCGCACATGGAGAATTTAGCATACAACTTCTCCTCCCTCAACCTCTGTAACACAATGCTCAAATGCTGAGCGTGCTCCTCCTGACTACGGGAGAGACTAGAATGTCATCAATGAACACGGTCACGAATGAATCTAAGTATGGCCTGAACACGCTGTTCATCAGATGCATGAATGTTGTTGGGGCGTTGGTCAGCCCAAAAGACATCACAAGGAACAAATAGTGACCATATCTTGTCCTGAATCCAGTCTTCATAATATCAGAGTCCCTGATCTTCAGCTGATGATAGCCTGAACGATGATCAATCTTAGAAAACACCCTTGCACCCTGTAACTGATCAAATAAAGCATCAATGCGTGGTAGAGGGTACTTGTTCTTCACTGTTACCTTGTTCAATTGTCTATAATCAATACACATCCGCATGGAACCATCTTTCTTCTTAACAAATAACACCGGTGCACCCCATGGGGACACACTAGGGCGAATGAATCCCTTATCCAAAAGCTCCTGAAGCTGCTCTTTTAATTCCTTCAGCTCAGCTGGTGCCATCCGATATGGAGGAATAGAAATGGGCCGAGTGCCCGGCACCAAGTCAATGCCAAAATCAATGTCCTTGTCCGGTGGAATACCTGGCAGGTCTGAGGGGAATACATTTGGAAAGTCCCTCACAACAACAGGTACAGAATCAATGCTAGGAGACTCAGCTCCCACATCCCTCACAAATGCTAAATACGGCAAACACCTTTTTTCAACCATTCCCTGAGCCTTTAAGAATGGAATAACATGACTAGGGAAATCGGTCGAACCCTGCCACTCAATCTGAGGAATACCAGGAATAGCCAATGTAACTGTCTTGGCATGACAGTCCAATATAGCATGGCACGGAGACAGCCAGTCCATGCCTAATATCACATCGAAGTCCACCATCCCTAACAATAACAGATCCACCTGGGTCTCCAGACCCCGAATAGAAATAACACAGGATCTATAGACATGATCCACAATAATCGTATCACCCACTGGGGTGGATAAATGAACAGGCAAATCAAGACTACCACGGGTCACACCCAAATAATGTGCAAAATAAGAAGACACGTACGAATATGTGGACCCGGGATCAAAATGAACAGAGGCATCTCTATGACAGACAGAAATGATACATGTAATCACTGCATCGGAGGCAACTGCATCACGTCTGTCAGGGAGTGCATAGAATCGTGCATGGCCCCCACTGGACCGCTCCTCACCTCTGGGCGACTACAAGAAGACTGACCTCCACCTCTGCTAGCCTGAGATGGTGCTGAAGATGAGGGCTGATCCCTCTGCTGAGACCTGTCCCTATGAAGTCGAGGGCACTACCTCCTTATGTGGCCAAACTCGCCTCACTCAGAACAGCTACCTGGTGCTGGAGAAGGGGACTGAAGGGAACCCCTCGCCGTAGATGAACCCTGGGCTGCCGAAGAAGTAGGTGCTATACTCTAAGCTGGGAGGGCACTGAGTGAAGACTGGCGCTGCTGGAAAACCTAACGGCCACGACTAGCAGAAGCTCCACTATGCTCAGGGCGGCCTGACTGAGAAGGTCTAGATAAGAAACCTCTACCCTACTGAAACTACCCTCTGGATGGGGCACCACTAATGCTGCCGGAACCTCGAGGCCTCTTGGCCTCCCGCTCCTCCCGCTCACGGCGACGATCCGCCTCAATGGAGCGTGCCATATCCACAACCTGCTCAAAAGATGATGATAGTACTCTCTATCTGGTCACCATAATGCGAATAGAGTAGTTGAGGCCATCAATAAACCTCCTAATCTTCTCCCGATCAGTCGGGATCATCCATATGGCATGCCTAGACAACTGGTATATCTCAGCTCATACTGCGTCACTGACATGTTGCCCTGTACTAACCACTCAAACTGGCGACGAAGCTCCTCACGATGGGACAGAGGTACACACTCTTTTAATAAGAGAGTAGAAAACTTCTGCCAGGTTAGAGGTGCTGCTTCCGCAGGCCTACGCCTTTCAAACTCCTCCCACCAATCGAACGCTGGACCAGTAAACTGGAAAGTAGTAAATGAAACCCCGTTGGACTTAAGAATACCAGCTGTACGTAGAATCTTCTGGCGCTTATCTAAGAAACCCTGGGCATCCTCACCCTCACTACCACTGAAGTGAGGTGGTTGGAGTCTACCAAATCTCTCTAGGCGACGCTGCTCATCGTCTGGCATAACCTATACCACATGCTCTTGAGTTGGTGCAGCTGGAATAACTGGTGCAACTACCTGAGCTGGGAGCGCCTCCGACCTCTAAAGTCCCTGTACCACCTGCTCAGGTGTGCGAGCTACAAGGGTCTGCTGACCACCCCCTGTCTAGGATGTCGCTGCTGTAGCGATAGCTGATACTACCTGAGCCAATCCATAACATACTGATAATATCTAGGCCAAAGTCTCCTGAAGGCCGGGAATGACAATAGACATCGTCTGGGCCTGAGCTGGCTCTGTTAGAGCATCCACCACTAGGGGCTGCTCCTAAATAGGTACAACGGGCGAGTCAGCTAGCACTGCCTCAGCTGCCATACCTCTACCTCGACCACGGTCGCGCCCACGGCCTCTAGCAGGTGGCAATGGTGGTCGTCAACCTCGTCCTGAAGCTCGAGTTCTCGCCATCTGCGAGAGAATAGAATACAGAAGTTCAGTTCTTAGAACAACAAGATCACACGAGAGAGTTCAAGAAATGTGAAGTGTTCCTAAAGGTTTGCAGCCTCCCGAGAATAAGTACAGGCGTCCCCATACCGATCCACAAGACTCTACTAACCGGCTCAAGACTCATGAGGCCTAGTAACCTAGGCTATGATACCAACTTGTCACGACCCTAAACCCGGCCGTGATGGCGCCCAGCACGCTGCTAGGCCAGCCCGACTAATCAACGGAAACACGGAGCTATCGGCTCATAATTAACCCCTTATAAGCATAAAAAGTTACAGTATAACCATGAAAATATCCAAACACTGGGATTAGATATCCCAAACCAATACAACCTCCCAATAGACCAGGCGTTACAAGTCATGAGCCTCTACCAGAATATATAAAGTGTGATAGTGTATACAACTATGCACAAGTGCGGAATAGACAAAACAGAAATAAGGAGAAGCTGGAGAGTCAGGTCCTGCGGACGCTGGCAGCTACCTCGACTGTCCAGAAGCAACTCCAAGCAGCTACAAAATCAAGTCTACTACGATGTACCTGGATCTGCACACAAGGTGCAGGGAGTAAAGAGAGTACTTCCAAACTCGGTGGTAATAAGAAGGGGTAAGACAGCGAAGGTAAGAAAACCCAACACAACACTAAGTAAAGCTATACACAATACCCTGCATCAGTATCAACATGTACAATATCCGAACCAGCAGTATCAGCTAATAGCATAACAGCTAACAACATAACAGGTATTGCTAAATGCAATGCAATTCATGAATATGATCGTCACGGCGCGTAGCCCGATCCATTTGGGTACCCGTGCTCACTGTGGGGGTTCAGACTCCGGAGGGGCTCCTATAGCCCAAGCACAAAATCATGATACGCTGTGGCGTGCAGCCCGATCCACTACCAGTCAGCTATAATGCAATGCAGCCTCGCATGCTCAAAATAGTAGTTGAAAACTCTTTTCAAATCATTTCAGTAGAAAATAGTATATCAGAAATCCAGAGTTTGGAAAATCATTTCTAAAAGTAATAGCTCAGGACTGGTATCATAATAGCATGTCAATGACATAGAAATAATAGCATCGATCCTCGCGAGATCCCAATAACTAGCTCACAGCCCAAAGATATACACAACCATCAAAGTAGGAGGTTCACAGGCTCAATAATAGCCAACCACACAGTATAGTATCAACAGGTCGGACTAAGCCATAGTCCCCAATCACATTCGACCTTGCACTCACAGGAGAGTACGTGTCTCGCCTCAATACATCGTCACATAGTGATATACCGGGGTTTCGAACTCGCTGGTCATCACCCACACCATTACTCACCTCGACTCGGCTCGAAGACTAGTCCACAATGCCTTTACCACGAGAATCGGCCTCCATATGTGTAGAATCTGATCAAATCAATAGAAATACATCAAAATAGTCCAAAGGGACATTACCCAATCGAAACAATTCGAATTACACCAAAAACTACAAAGTTGCCAAAACCCGACTTTTGGTACGCTTCTCGAAAAATTACAAAAGTTACATATTCGGAATCCTTATCTCAACACAAGTCCATGCATATAAGGTTTATCAAAATCGGACTCCGTGTGCCCATTTAAATCGATGATTTACCATAAATCAGGCTTAGAGTAAAAACCTCCATTAATACACCCCTCATTCTTCCAATTTCAGGTATAACTCCATAATTTAGCAAGATAATAATGTAAATTAGGTCCATCAATGATTACCTGAAGAATCCCTTCGATTTCCTCTTAAAATCGCCCTTAATCGCCTCTTAGTTTATGCCTTAGCGTGATATAACATTTCTGAAATTTTAACCTTCTGATCCTTTATCACTGACGCGTTTTCCGCTTCTGCGGTCATAAACTCGCATAAGCGAGTCCGCTCCTGTGACTATTTTGTTGCTTTTGCGAAAGCCCACTTAACTGACCATTTCGCTTCCGCGGTCCAGGTCTCGCACCTGCGAGACCGCTTAAGCGACAATCTCTTCGCTTCTGCGAAGGTCGCCCAAGTCCACTTCCGCTTCTACGGCCCTTGGTCCGCACCAGCGATGCCGCTTTAGCGGAAAGAGTTCTACTTTTGTGAGACTCCCACTTCCAGCCTCCAAGCGCTTCTGCACACAAAAGTCCGCTTCTGTGGACTCGCCTCCGCGCCCCTTTTTTCGCAGGAGCAAAAATAGCAGCAATCAGGTATTTCAGACCTGCTGCAAACTCCAAAATCCTTTGTTTCGCCTTCCAAAAATAACCCGAGGCCCCCGGGACCTCAACCAAAAATACAATTCTACTCTAAACCATCATACAAACTTGTTCCAATCACAAAAATACACCCTCAAACACACGAAATCAAATTAATGCCGGTTCAAGCCTAGGATTCAAGTCAAACTTCCAAAACTTACATTCTATCAAAAACCCGACCAAAAGACGTCCGAATGACCTGAATATTTGCAGACATATCCAAAATCACCTAACGAAGCTACTGCAATCGTTGGAATTCCATTCCGACTCCCAGATCAAAATCTCACCTATCGATCGTATTCCGCCAAAATTCTAACTTAGCCAATTCAAGCCTATTTCTACACCGGACCTCTAAATTCAATTCCGATCGCTCCCCTAAGTCACAAATCACCTCCCGAAACTAACCGAATCATCTGAATTCAATTTCGAGACCTCTAACCACATATTCAACTCCAGGTTGACTTTTCATAATCAAGCTTCGTATCAAAAGGCTATATGTCTCATTTTCAATCAGAATCACTCCTAACTCCCCCAATAGACTCTAACACCGATATAGAAACATGAAACATATAAATAAAGGGGTAACGGGGTGGTAACTCCCGTAACGACGGGCCGGGTCGTCACAACAGGTTTGAGGCCGAGGATCCCAGTGTAAGGATCAGTCGGATACAGTTATCCCCTATTAGACAACGCCTGGAGCAGCTCCACCCTACTGTCACTAATCAGTCAGAGGAGGAGGATGTACTTCAGTACACTAGGCTGCTGCTGCTCCTTTTGTTTGGGGGTGTCTTGTTCCCGAACACTTCGGGTAACTTAGTAAGCCTCCGGTTTCTCCATCACATCACACGGTTCGAGGATACAACCACATACAGCTGGGGTGCTGTTGTCCTTGCATTCTTATACAGGCAGATGTGTCGGGCTTCTATGGGCACACAAAGAGATATTTGCGGCTTCCTGCCTCTTCTACAGGTGCGAACATATTCAATGAAAATATCTGTTACTTACAAATCTACCTTGCTATAGTTTATCTCACAGTATACATCAACTTTCTATGTTAGGTTTGGGTATGGGAGCGATTTGTGCAACTCAGGCCACCTTTGCCACAGCTACCAGCTGACGTCGCATTTCCACACCTGCCTTTAGCTTCTAGGTGGGTCATCCGGCATGGACTTTCGCGGGCGTATGATGCCCATCATAATCTCCCAGGCATCAGGGATGTGTTAGACTTCCTCGAGGATGCACAGGTGAATATCTAACTAAGCGTACCGGTTATTGTTTAATTTAGTGTTACGCATATTAACCATTTGTGTTGTTATTTGATAGTTCATCTGGACACCGTATAGCAAGGACTTGCTAGCTACCCTGCCAACGTACTGTACTCTAGGCCAGCATATTTGGAGGACATCTGTCTCTCTTACATGCCTAGATATCGTGGAGCATCATGCCTCGGAGCGGGTTTCTCGTAAATATGCGAGTGTTATTATTAAATTAATTTAATAAAAATATACTTAATTATCACAAATAATAATTAAAATTTACCAGTCGTCTTGTGAGTTATGGAAATCAGGCGGTGATAGTTTAAATCGAAGATAACTCTTTCATCCGAAACTTGTCCGGCAAAAACATTTCCATTATAACCACCCGATGACTGGGGGTTATCTCTACTACGCACAACCTCATTTTTAGGAACATCTTTGACCTTCACGTACATCTCCAGTGTTGTGATTACAAAAAAATCACGACATTCGTCCGGAGTCCTCAAAAAATCACTCAAAGTTTCATCATCGTCGATGTTAAACTCCGAGTAAAAAGCAACCCCTTGTGGAGTGACGGAATACGGATATCTTCCAATAACTTTAAGTATGACAGAACGTTTCCTCACACTTATTTTTTTGCATAACAACGATATTAATGTATCGTACTCCATTGTCAATGGCAATTTAACATGACACTTAGCGGGCAAACTGTAGCTGACAGAGCTATTCTCCATCATAACCTCGCCACCCCAATATAAAGAAGCTCTTATCCTTCGTTCTTCAGACATATTGAAGAAATGCTGTAGAATTTAAGAATAATAGAGCAAGAAGAGTTAATAATTTTTTTGAATGCATACAATATGATTGTGACCTCTTTATATAGAAAACGAAGAACCGAGATGATTTTTTTTTACAATACTACGCCAAAAAAGTTGGTGTTGTACAGTTGAATAATTGTACAATACTGTAAAGAGACAGTTACAATAAAATGAGCGTACAACACCAGAATTAGTGGCGTTGTACAATTACTGACGCATACAACGCCACAATTCATGACATTGTACACTAACGGTGCCGTTACCGTCAATATACGACGCCAGGAATTGTGGCGTTGTATATAGAAATGTCTTTTTTATTAAACCTAAAACTGTTCTTTAAATTGAAATTATACCTACTTTGGTTCCGGACTCGCAAACAATGGGCATAAACTTGAGATATGCAAGTGGGACCCATAAATAATAGTACTCCTAGTATGTTAAAGGGTGTAATTGCCCTGACAAATGTATAAGGCAGAGGTCAGAAAGTTTGGGTGGGGCCAGGATGTGTTGTCCTCGTGAGGGACTACATAGAATTCCTTTTGACCAATCATATTGCTCCATTTCTACTGCCATGACAAAATTACCCTTAATATAACAAGCACACATATTGACGATCAGAGGATGCTAATACAAAAAAATTTCATCTTAGTACTCTTAATTGTAGAAGGCAAAATAGAATTGTTGCTTTTCAAGATCAAGGAGGAAACTGGATAACTAGGCTACAACATATTCTGACACACATTTCCTCATATTATCAAAAAGATTTACTACACAGCATAGTCATTCGATTCCTACTACAAAATTATTACCATCACAAATATTAAGTAAATCTGATCAATATTGCTTAATAAGACCTTTACAAAAAATTGAAGTCCTTAATGCAGTTAAATCTTTTAAACCTATGAAAGCTCTTAGTACGGATGGACTCCATTCCCTTTTTTATCAAAATTATTCAAAAGTAATTGGGAATTATGTACTGAGCTTCTGTTATAAGGTGTTTAACGACTATGAAATTGATCCCCTGATAAATTCAACTTTTATTTGTCTTATTCCTAAAAATGACAAGGCAGCCACAATTACTCAATATAGACATATTAGTCTTTGTAATACAATTTACAAAAGTACCACTAAAATATTGGTAAATAGGTTAAAACCAATTTTAAATTATATTATACATCCTTCACAGTCTAGCTTTCGACAAAATAAAAGAGATGCCCGATAATGCTGTAATTGTTCAGAAAATAATTAGTAATTTCCAAAAAATTAAAGGTAATAAGTTAAGTATGCTCCTCAAAATTGACTTAGAAAATGTTTTCGATAAATTAGAATTGTCTTTTATTAGTAATACCCTTATAAGCTTGAATTTTCCACCTTCTTTTATTAAATTAATTATGTATTGCATAAGTACAACTACTACTTCAATTCTAGTTAATGGTAGCCCCACTAATACTTTTCATCCTACCCAGGGTATAAGACAGGGTGATCCTTTATCTCCCTATTTGTTTATCATATGTCTTGAAATGCTCTCAGTACATATAAATGTTGTTGTTGATTATCAAGTGTGGAAGCCTTTATCTATAACAAAAAATGGTCCTTACCTATCCCATTTATTTTTTGCAGATGATATTACCCTTACTGCAGAAATCACACCTACTGCATGTCAGACTGTGGTTAATACAATTGAAAAGTTTACTACGAAGTCAGGACAATCTATTAATTACGATAAATAAAAAATTTACTTCTCAAACAATTGCCATCTTAATACAAAGAACTTAGTTTTACAATTTTTCAATATGAAAGAAGGGCATAGCTTTGGAAAGTATTTGGGATTCCCTATTTTATCCAAAAGAGCAACAAAATCAGATTTTCAATTTCTATTAATTAACTTTAAAACAAAATTGGCTGGTTGGAAAGCCAATTTCCTTACTGAGGCAGGTAGATTAACTCTGATAAAATCTACACTTAATCAACTCCCTAATCATTGATGCAATTCATAAAAATTCCTACTTATATTATAAATATCCTTAATAAATACCAAAGAAATTTCTTGTGGGGTACAACTGCTCAAAAGCAAAAATTACATCTCCTTAAATGGGCATCAGCCACACAACCTCTTGAATTGAGAGGCCTATGTATTAATTGACTATTAAAAATAAATCTACCCATGCAAGTCTTGCATGGAGAATGTTTCAGAATCCTACTGAACTATGGGCACAAGTTCTTTTAAAAAAAAATATAAGACCTGGTTCATTACCACGTTGTACCTGCTCCACAACTTGGCGTAACATTATTGTGGGTTGGAATTATTGTAGACTAGGTTACAAATAGAATATTGTAACAGGTCAACACGTTAGGTTTTGGACAGATCCTTGGATCATGCATAATTTTAGCCTTAGAACCTTTATTAGTGGACCTATGCCCAAATTTGAGGATACAAAGTTAGTTTCTAATTACTACATGATCATAAATGACATTTTGATAATATGTCTTTTGAAATACCCACACATATTAATGATATAATACATAACTTTTATTTTCCAACTGAATCCTTCTACTTTGATAAAATATATTGGAATCTAACAAATAATGGTTTATTCACCATAAAATCTATGTATACGTGTTTGACTTTTTTGGATACATCAAATAATTTTGAATCAAATCCTAAGTCTTTCTATTGGATTTGGAAACTTCCAATCCCTTATAAAATATCCTTTTTCCTTTGTCTTATTTGTCATAAAAGATTACCTACAGCTGAGTATCTTACTCATATAGGGGTTATTACTTCAAATATTTGTATTCAATGTCACCAAAATATTGAATCAGTGGTGCACCTTTTTATTTATTGTCCACACATAAGAAAATTTTGGGATGCGCTTAAACTAAAACCTTCTTTGATTCCTATGTCATCCTCTAGAGAAGATATTATACATTGGTTATATGAACTTATTCACATGTCACATTTGACACTACCCTATGATATTCCTTCAAAAACTGTTATAACTTTTGTTCTATGGGAAATCTGGATTGGACGAATAAGGTTATTAATGATCATAAGACTAATGATTTAAATATGGGTGCCTTATTACACAAAGCTGCTGAATTTTATTTCCTGACAAATCATTCTACAAAAAAGAAGTCTAAAAATCTTATCTATATTAAATGGTATCTACCTGACCATATGTACTATAAATCAAATATTGATTGTTCATGTAACCCTAACAATGCTAGTTATGGGATAGGGGGAATTATTCGTGATCATCAATTTAATTGGATCCTAGGATTTGCAGCTTCAGTCAACCAAGGTGACTCTACTCAAATACAACTTCTAGCACTCCTCAAAGGATTATAAATTGCCATCAAACAAAGACTTCTACCACTGATCATTGAGACAGATGCTCAAAATATTATTAATATGTTTAAATCACCGTCTATGAATTATATTAACATTACACATGATTGCAGGACACTACTCCAACGTCTGGTTAGCTTCTCAGTACAGCTCGTTACAGAGAGCAGAATGCGGTTGCAGACAAGTTAGAAAAATATGGTGCATCACAACAAGTGGAGGACTGCCAAATTTTTGACTCACCACCTAGTTTTGTGATGTCTTGTTATCTACAAGACTACCATGGCATACTCCATATTAGGACCCCACGGCATGTTAGTAGGAATATTACTCAGTCTATCTCTAGTGTTTCTGTATCTTCACTATCTACTAGTTTATGTAATAGGATTGTCTCTCCAATAGGGAGAAAATATTACCCTAGTCCTAATCTTGTACTTATGATGCCTTGTAGGTATCCCAACACTAAACTATGTAAATGTTTTGTTATGTATAATATTGCCTATATTTACTACAAAAAAGAAAAGCTTTAAAAATACTAAATAAATTTACAAAAATATGCCATAATTATGTTAGCTATATTTTAGTATAACTATGAGAATCTAATAAATGAATCACCAAAATAATAATTTTGGGGATGATTATTGGGGTTTTCTTGATAAAATATGGCAATAAATTGATTTAAAAATCTTTGGAAAATTAAGGAAAAAATCGAAAAATCCTTGGACATACTTATATATGCATAAATATTCTATTTGAAAGGTATTTTTCATATAAATTTATACAGAAATAAATTGGGTATCAACAACTACCCTCTTTACCCGTGAGGATGAAAGAGTTGTCGGGTAAAGATATGATGGCCAATTTTGACCGAAAGAAATGGTTTGAAGAGGTTTGACCGTGCTCTGGCTTATGAGTTGCCTACATATCCCTGGTCTTACAAGAATTAGGCCATATGTAGTTCAGGATCCGTTGGTGGAGTATGCCGATGGAGACTTTTCAAGCACGGACGTAATATTCAGGGTAGGGCTGCAGGGAACTGGAGCGGAATCGCTCCTGCTGAGATAGACGTTGCTTGCTAGTTTACCTGCAAATAAGCAATACAAGCATATATTATGCGGAAATTTAAGAGTGATGCAAGTTCCTCTCGGACCATGAATGTTGTCTTTGGACGGTTAGGATGACGTCCTCAAACCATGACGTCCTAGGCCATGAAGCGTATGATAAAGGATTCGCCGACCATGAAATGATGCCCTCAGGCTATCGGAATGGTACCTCCGAACTATGATGCCTTTGAATAAAGATATGTAAAACATTAAAGGTATCCTCAGGCCATGGCATGGCGTTCTCGGGCTATGAGAATGTTGCCTCTGAACAATGACACCCTCATATACTTTTGGCGATCTTTCAGCCCGTAGGATGCAGTATTTGGCAATATCTCAGCCCAAGATATGTGATTGTCACGACCCCAAATCCGGTCGTGATGGCGCCCAACACATTGCTAAGCCAGCCTGACCAATCGATAACAATAACGGAGCTAGAAGCTCTCTTTAGCCCATATAAGCATATTAAATCACGAAGCAATAGCGATACCAATAACGAAAACGGAAACCAAGTCCCATAATACATCAACTCCCATAGACCAAGGGTCAAGAGTCATGAGCCTCTACTGAACATGAGTGTATAAAGGTTTACAAAAATACCAAGTGCGGAAAGAAATGTCAATACAAAATCAAAAGACGGTAGGAAGGAATATCGGGTCCTGCGGACTCTGCAGCTACCTCGAATATCCACAAACGTCGCCTCGCACAACTACTGGATCACTGCTGAGAG